>LNAC01001186.1:0-40924 GCA_002007465.1 Ailurus styani | reverse complement strand
GGGGGCATGGGAGGGTGGGAAGGTGGGGGTGAGGGGAGAGGTTGTAGGAATTGTAGGGAGTGGAGCCTTTCTTCCTCCTGCTGGGGTGGTAGCGTAGTATCCTTCTGCAGGGTACATCTCTTCCTGTTGTGTACAACTGATGACAAGTGGTAGGGCCTGGAGCTCTCAGGCTGGTCTCCCAGCTCTGTTTTAGTGAAGTTTTCCAGTATATAATCATATTTCCTACTGAAAAGAGTGTATATTTTGTCTGTTAAAGAGGATATTTCAAGTTAAAATTCCCTCTGTGAATGGAATAGTACCCTTTATATATATATATAATTTATTATTAAATTAGTTGTTTACTATTAAAGCAGTTAACTATTACAATTAAATAAGTTATCTAAGAGGTTCTTTCTGAATGTGCGCTTCTATTTATAATACAAATTAGAAGTCATTTAACAAGAGAAGGACTATGAACCATTTGTAAATTTCTTGTCCACAGTCTTACTTTTGTTCAGAAATGATGACCAAGATTTCTATTCAAGGGACACCTGGGTGGCTCAGATGGTAGAGCATGCAGCTCTCTCTTTTTTTTTTAGATTTATTTATTTATTTATTAGAGAGAGAGAGAGAGAGAGAGAGATCACAAGTAGGCAGAGAGGCAGGCAGAGAGAGAGGAGGAAGCAGGCTCCCTGCTGAGCAGGGAGCCCGATGCAGGACTCGATCCCAGGACTCCAGGATCATGACCTGAGCTGAAGGCAGAGGCTTTAACCCACTGAGCCACCCAGGCGCCCGAGCATGCAGCTCTTCATCTCGGGGTTGTGAGTTCCAGCCCCACGTTGGATGTAGAGATCATTTAAAAATCATAAAATTTAAGAAAAAGATTTCTATTAAAAAATAAAGACACGTGGACCGACAAAGCTCAATAGGTTGAAGAGGAAGCCATTACTCCTTGCCCCTTCCTTTCTGTGCGACCTGAAATTTGTGACTGACTGATGAAAACAATCAGAATGGAATTTAGCCGTGAGAAAAGTCACATTCCAGCAGGATTCCATTATCTTCCTTCAGCATCACTCCTCATTTTCTTCAGGATGTTTTAAAACCTACTAGTAGAATCTTTGTCAAATGCATTTTATTGGCAAAGAGATTTTAAGGTGGAATAAAAGTATATTCCTTTAATCCTTCTGATTGACTTATTTTAATCTGGATTAAGCAAAATGCCTGAAGAGCCTAAGAAGTTGCATGAGATTACATCTCCAAGAAAGTTGTTCTATGTAAACCCATCATGCAGTTAGGAATCCAGGAGAGGAGTTTTAACTCAATACTTTGAGGCTGAGAAAAGATCAGAGGTTTTTTGCCCTAATACAATTTTCATTCTTTTTGTGACTTCTCTTAAGTCCCATTCAAGTCAAGAGTCTGTACTGCTAATTAGCATTTCCAGTAATTCTCACTGACCTCATATTTTTTCATGTAACATTTGTTGGTGTGAAATTCTTTTGTCTCTTACCATGTTTCTCTCCCCCCCCCCAGATTTTCAGAGGCATTTCTTAATACATTTAATTCTTAAGTCTTATGGGATACCTCAAAGAGAGTCCAGTCCTTCTCATTTGGGAGAAGTTAAGTCTAAAAATACATATTTTTAATGAGTTTGGAAGGTATGTTTGGTGTAGTTTGAATCAAAATATAGGCCATGTGGCATAACTAAAATGCACCTTACGCCTCTGGGAGCCACCTCATAGAGAAGGTCGTCATCTTTCAAAGCAGGTGGAATGTTGTAATTAGCCACCAAGGGGACCATTAATGGCAGGTGGCAGGTGTCTGCATGTAAAAATAAAAACACTGCTGATACAATTTTCAGATCAGAGATAGGAAAGAAGTCATTCTAATTTGAATAACTTTGTAACATGTTTCTAGGTGACCAATGGCAGAAATTTATTTATTTCACAATGGTTAACAGTTCTCCTGAGCTCTAAGCAGTAGGTTGCCTGCTGAGTAATAAAAATACGCCAAGTGCTGTGGTGTTAACGTCTGTAGGTCAGAGTTACTTAAGTTTCCTGAGCCTCAGTTTGTTCATCCATTAAATCTTATCACAGAAATTAAACGAGATAAAATGACATCATTGTAAGTAAATATTTAATCATGTACTTGACCTACATTAAACACTAAGGTCATTATCTTCTTTATCCCTTTTATTTTTACAAAGTGTTTTCACATCGATTCTCATATTTAGGCCAGATGGTTTCTAGTTATTTGCTCAGTGTATATATTTCCTCCATTTACAAAGGAAACACTGTCATGCAGGGAAATGAACTGGCTTTCCGATGCCCATGAGGATGGTAAGCATCCATGTGTAGAGTAATTACCCAAGTTTTGCAAGGTTCTGTCTCAGGGCCTAACTTCCAGCCCTGCCACTGGCCTGGGTCTGTTCCACTTTGGGGGTGCAGTTTTCTCCTCTGTAAGTGGAAGGAATTGGAATCCTTGGGTGTGGAATCAGCTAATTTATGGCCACAGTCAACCACATAATCTAAGTAGCATAGACAGGATGCGTTTACCTAGCACAGGGGGTGCTCATATAGGTGGGGGATACCTGTGAGTGGCTCAGTTCCACTCACCTGGATCCTCCTCAGCTTGCCCATGCCTGTTCTCGTGCTGGGCAAGTGTGAAGGAGAGCAGACACGATAGCACAGACTTTGTTTTTTTTTCTGTTCATATTCCATTAACCGCAGCAGATGGGGTGGCAAACACAGAGGCAAGGGGTGTAACATATCTGTGGCCTCTTTCTTGGGAGAAGGAACTGTCAAGTCCTATGCAAAAATATGTGGATAGGGGAGGGGTAGAGATTTGGAGCTGTTAATGCAATGTACTTGTACTTAATGTGGTATGATTTCTTTTTTTTTTTTAATTAAAAAAATGTGTGTGTGGGGGGTGGGGAGTAAGATTTCTTTTAGCCTGTGGTGATATTCTTCCAATCTACATTTGTTTGTTGGGGCCCTTTATCATTGTTTTCTTTCTTAATGCTTTACAAATTGCCTGGGGCAAATGGGATTTCACTGAAGGGCAGAAAATTTAGGTCATTTAGCCTTTCTTCTTCTTTTGTGTGTGTGTGTGTCTGTGTGTGTGTGTGAATCTCCTTGCTCCCTGAACATGCTGTTCCTTAAGGTCGTTCTGCTGATGACCAAGGAAGAATTCTTGAGATGTGTTTGATGCAAAAAAGTGTTTTATTATAGCATAGGGACAGGACCCATGGGCAGAGAGATGCCCTGGGATTGTGAGGAGGGACTAATTATTTTCTTCTATGGAGGGGATTAAGATTTTCTGTTTTATGGAGGGGAGGGTGATGTTAAGGGCTCCAGGAATTGGAGTCTGTAGGTTTCTGGAGATTGTTTTTTTCTTGTAAATCATTAAGGCTGATGGAGACTCAGGTCCTGCATGACTGTAATCTCTGTCAGTTAAGCATTTGTTTTTCCCTTTATTCTAGGGCAGGCAGGAGTGCCTGAGGAATGTCCCACATATTCTATTAGTGCGTGTTTGGGGGGGTGGTTAGGTTGTGGGGTGTTAACTTGTGTTTTGCCCTCAGCTTGCCTTTTGCTCCCTCATTAGTATTAAAGGATAAACTCATAGGAGATTGAAATACTACATCCTTTTTATCATAAATATAGTTTCGGTGTTCACATGTCCTTTGTTTAAAGAGGAAAGAGGGAAAGAATCCGTTCTTTCCAGATGCAGCATACAGGAAACTTTGGTCTGAGAAGACAGTAGGTAAGGGAAGAGGTTATCCAGATGGGAAAGGAGATGCAGTGAGTATGCAGAGTCATGTCTCTTGACTATGTGGACCTTGCTGACCTCATGGGAATCCCCAAGTTCAATCCCAACCTTCAGTCTCCTTTCTTTTCACTCAGTAGTTGTCACGGGTTTGCCTGTCTTCTGAAGATTCCTTTCCTCTTTATTTCTAGCTATTTTATCTTTGTGTTTTATTTTTTATATTTTTTAAAAGTATAGAAACAGGACCTGCTTTTTAAAATCTTTTAAGCACTGTAGAAATACATATGGGAGAGTATGAAAGCTACTCTTTTATTGATGTTCTGAAAAATAGTCACTTGGGCTTATTTACTTTTCTTTTTTTTTTTTTTTTTTTTTTAAAGATTTTATTTATTCATTTGACACAGAGAGAGAGAGAGATTATAAGTAGGCAGAGAGGCAGGCAGAGAGACAGGGAGAGGAGGAAGCAGGCTCCCTGCTGAGCAGAGAGCCCGATGCGGGCCTCGATCCCAGGACGCTGAGATCATGACCTGAGCCGAAGGCAGAGGCTTTAACCCACGGAGCCACCCAGGTGCCCGGGCTTATTTACTTTTCAACGACTTTGCTCACAATCAACATGGGGAACAAGTGAAGAATAACAAATATTGGAAAAGGATAAATATTTAAGCTTTTTATGTTGGGAGTTGGGAGGAAAGGTGTTACTAGTTTGAGCCAATGTTTTACATATCCCAGCATTCAGACACATCTTTAAGATAGGCGTTGGTCTGTTTATGTGGGGGAATGAGGAGATTTTTACGTAAAGAATTAATTATAAGGGACTCTAATCGAAACATAGGTCATTGATCTAGAGAAAATACTACAGTTATAGTGAAGGCTATGTCACTCAAATTACCTTTCTGCCTGATATGAAAAAATCTTAAGGTGGTAGAATTACAGGGGGGAAAAAGTAAGAATTAAAAAGGCTCAGGACTTAAGGGACCAGTGAATCTATAGAATTTGTGCAAGGATATTCAGCATCAAAGGGAGCTACTAGCTTTTGTTTAGAAATAGGCACCTGAACCTTGACATTTATAGCTGCAGTGTAGCCCTCAGCATCTCAGGGCTGAGATCACCATCAGCACTTTTAATTCCTTTGGAGGGTAGAGGTGGTGGTCCTTGCACTGATCAACTCAGATGGCAGTATTATCAGTGTTTGACACCACCAGCATTTGTTGTCACTTTAGAAAATAATTTCTTGTATTAGCAACAGTGGCTTCTTTGGTCATCAACACCTGAAACTTTGAGGTGATTCAAATCAGTGGTTTCTGCTGAATGATGTTTTGAAGGGAGAGTCTTTTGAAGGAGCAGCTAAAGCTCTGTCCTCACAGGGCTCCTGGATACTTGGTCATCTGTGAGTCAGGGACAAGAACAATAAATCTTTGTCCCTTTATTCCTTTGATCTTAATGTGAAAATGGTAAGTTGTATCTGAAAGGGTCCAAATAGACACTGGTTTTGCATTGAGTGGTTCTCTGCTCACCCTCCCTTGTTTTTAGAGGTCATTGGTGATGACAAAATTCAACACTTCTATTCCTACAGAGCTTGTTATGCAACACTAGAATAACACAAAAAATTTGACTCACCCTCAAGGAAAATGATAAATCCCAGTGAATTGGACAGCAAAGTCAATCAGGGAATGGGAGATTAGGATGAAGGAATGACAGATAAGATCACTCTCCTCCTATTCATCATGTGGACAGGCCACTCTCCATGATGGAAAAATTTATATTTGATGAGAGCATGGGGAAAATATTTTTGGGAAATAATTATATGTTTTCATTCTGGATTGCCTGGGAAATGAGCCAGCTTGAACAGGTCCACCCAACTCTTTCTAGTGGAAGGGCCACACTGAATAAAAGTTTCCATGGGAATAGATATCTTCTGTTCTTTGCAAGGAGATTGCAACTTTTTATAGAACACATTGTCTTCAGGTGCAGGGCAGCTGTCCTTCCCCAAAACTCCTAGAAAAAGTGAGTGCCAAAATCCTGGTGTCCATGCAGTCTGTGCATCCTTTAATTTGATAAATAGAAGAATTGAAAGTAATGGAGGAATGGGGTCCCTTCACTGAAAAAGAAGCCGGACCTTTGTTCAAGCAAATCTGTCATGCCCCAGCACAATTCTTTGTAGAATAATTAGAAGATGGAGGATAATTGTCTTCTCTTCTCTTAGTATTCATAGGTTTGTACATTTCCCCCTTTCCCAGTAAAGTTATTCCTTAATCCATACCATAGGAATTTATCAAATTTGTCCAAAGCCTTAGGATGAGACAAATGGTCACTAAGAGCATCCTCAGCTTGCACAACATTGAGGAAAGATCCTTGTTAAGGTTGTCATTGTTGCTAGCCCATCCAATAGCTATTTCTCCATCTTTTCTTTTCTTTTTTTTTTTTAAATTAAAAAAAATATTAATTTGTCAGAAAGAGAGAGAGAGAGTGCAGGGGGAGCACAAGGAGAGGGAGTGGCAGGCAGAGGAGAAGCAGACTGCCCCCAAGCAAGGAGCCTGACCCATGGCTAGATCCTAGGATCCTGAGATCGTGACCTGAACCAAAGGCGGACACTTAACCAACCAAGCCACCCAGGCACCCCATTTCTCCATCTTTTCATCTTAAGAGACATCTTAGTGTGTTTGGATGGCAAAATGTACATTACTAGGGAGTAAGTTGTATTGGTCTGCGTCAACCATGGCACTCCCTTTCTCCTTTGCCAGCAGTAATGGAAGACCCTAAGAGGGAGTGTTGCTGGAGTGCTTTTCATCAAGCTTCAACTTACAAATTAAAAAAAAAATAAGGTAAAGGCCCATTATGACATTATCTACTTTACCTTGCCTAGAGTGCTGTTAAGAATATGATGATCCGTATTACAGCAGCCATCTTATGCTTGGAGAAACCACCACCAACACCTGATAATGGTAAGATAGAAACTGGGAAGAATCTAGGTTCCATTTGTTCAAATGCTAAATCAGAGTAGTTTTGGACTTCTCTTTTAAATGGAATAAGAGAATGTCTTTTTTGCTTAAACCACCTTAGTCAAGTATTATTTTATTTGTGGCTGAGAGATCCTAGTGGAAATCGGTGCCCTGTAACAGATGATCCATTCAGTGACCACCCATAGTTTGGGAAAGAAGCTTACTGCATATGGGAGTTCATTCCATTTTAGAAACTGGACTTGAATATATGGAGTATAGCAAAGAAGAAAATGAGAGATTTAGGGTAATCATAAAAGTTTATGTTCCCCCCAATAGTCTTAAAAATAATAAAGATAGTGGTAGTAAGTCAGGTGGAACTTTATTATTTCCTTCTTGACTCTTGTTATAAGAGAAAAAATTGAGATGGTTTAAAAAAATGCTTTATAATCTGGGATTGCATTCTTAGTACTGTGATGGAACCAAGGAGCACTTGAGCTGCCCAAGGAGGGTGGGCAAGAGTTAGCTGGATCTGTGCTCAGGGTCTCAGCAGGTTGAGGTTGAGTTGTCAGACAGTGCTAGTGCTCTCTTTTGAAGATGGAGCTTCTCTTAGAAGAGGAGGCATGTTGTTAGCAGAGTTCAGTTCCGTGTGGTTTTAGGGATGATGTTCTCATTTTCTTCCTGGCTATGAGCTAGAGGCTCCAAAAGATGACCTATTTACAGATCTGGATCTTGTCAGAACATAGCAATTTACTTCTTCATGTCCAGGAAAGGCACATTTCTCTGACATCAAAACCCTCTTTAAGAGCTTGCAAACTTACCTAGGATAATAGTCTTTTCATTAAGTCAGAATTAACTGATTAGGGAACTTACTACGTCTGCAGAATATGATCACTGTTACCATATAATGGAACCTAAGCATGAAAGTGATAGTTCATCCTATTTACGGGTCCCACACATATTCAGAAGAGGATCATGTAGGGCATCTATAGAAGGGACCAGACATCTTGGAAACCATCTTGGAATTCTGTGTACCATGATGCTGGCTTTATTATGTAGCTGAAGAGGCTTAGAGAATTAAATAATTTCCTGAGGTCCCATGACCAATAAATGGAGGACTTTGTGTAGAGCCTCAGTCTCCCTGATTCTTGAACTTCTGCTGTTAATACTTGTATCTTCTGCTGAGGGAATTTATAAACATCTAGTTGGAATTCTATAGAAAAAACATTTCCTATACTTATCAGTTCTATTAATTCCAGAAGGAAAGCATGTCAGTGTTCTTTTTATTTAGTATATAATCTTTTAAATTTTTATTTTATGTATATCTCTTTTTAGGCTGTCATAATTCCTTTATGAATTCAATTATTTCAATGTGATTTTTAACATATGTTGATTCCTCATTTATAATTTCGAATGGCATATGGGTTTTTGGGTTTTCAAAAACCCATATCTCATACTTTAGATGATATGTAATCGATTAACCTTCAAGATAGGATTTATTCTTGATTTTTAAGAAATACTTGTCCAAAAGAGAAGGAAGATAATTAAGAGTGATGATCACAAAGGTCTGAATTGAAATTTTGGCTCTACTATGTACTAGTTTTGTTATCTTGCTAAATAAGTTGATTTTTCTGGCTTAATTTCTTCATCATTTATTGAGAATTTGTTATTGTCAAAGTTAAACAATGTTAGACTGTGGTTAAAGTGGTAAGGACAGATTTGAGTCAGCAGTAGAAAAACAGAAGAGATTAGTATGAACTGAACTCATTTGATTCTTACAGGGGAGACTCAGAATTTCAAATGGAAAATGAGGGAATAAGGAGGATCAGTAGAGTGAAAAATTATAAAAAGCAGTTAGGAGAGAGTTTGGTCCATCTGAAACCAATCTGGGTTTGCTAACCAGAGCTTATGCAAGTTAGGCTCTTACCCTCCTGTAGAAACTGGGAGGTGGGGGCTCTGTCTTCAGGTGTTGGCTGGAGCAAATTGCAAATTCTTTTGGTAGCCTTGAGTTTTTACAAGAATGCACTATTAGTGGGACTACAGTCATCCTAGAGATGTGTGCCCTTGGCCTGTATTAGTGTTAGAATACACTAGAAACTGTACTAGTGTTTTGTTCAAATCTCTACAGGCCCAGGTTGAGGCCTCCCTGAGAGCTCAGAAGAGCCTGACTAGGAGAGAATCTTTGTGATTAACTATAAGAATGTACCTAAATTACTCAGCATAATTTCTGATGCAAGTAAGCACCCCTCAGTAAGAGCTATTTCATATTATACTTGCTAATTTTACTTTTTTAGTAATTAAATTTTAACTAATTACATTAGCAAGATACCAGGACCTAAGAGGACTTAACCACAGTAGGGTCACAAAAAATATGACCAGTCAACACATTAGACCAGAGAACAAATGTTTTTCTGCTTTAGAGTTAAAATGAAAAGACACAGATAAATTAATCTACGAGATACTTCCCAAGTATGGCTTTCTTATTCCACAATCCTTGAAAATTGTGATGACTATAATAGTAATTCTTTCCAGTTTCATTTTATTGGTGGTTTTAATTTTGATTGATTTATATTTATTTCTTTTTTAACCACCAAATCTTTCCCTTGCTCTGTTGCTCTTGAAAATATTCTTTTTGGAGTGGTTATTAGGGATCAAGCATTGGGTAGCTTAAATAGGCCAGTCTTAGCAGGATTAAGAATCCTGCTTGTGTTAGGAAACATGCCATCATTTTAAAACAGCACAGCACAGGCAAAAGATGTTGAATTCTGGTCTCAAAACCAACACGTGATGATGAGCAGTGCTGGGCAGATCATTGAATTCTCCCTTTGGCCATCAACACAATAATAATTTGCCAAAAGAGTCAGGAGTCACTCATGTTTGATTTTATTCTTAGATCCAAATTAAGCCCCTCAAAAAATTACGTTGAAATTAATGTCTCCATATAATCACAGAATGTTTTTAGCATCATTTTAATATTGATATAGTATCTTCAATACAAAGAAAGCTCTCTAAGAATGACTTTGTACCTTTTTAATGATAGAATCATATCACATAATAGTATCATGCTGGTCATTTATATATCTGGAGGGACTCAGGGTTATCTAGCTGAACCTCTCTTTTTTGCAGATGAAGAAAGTGAAAACAAGAAAGGTTAAGTACTTGGCTCACAGTCACGTAGCAGCCTCACTGAGCTTGGCTTTTTCTTCCCAGTCCATTGCCCCACTGCTTGCTTGGCCTCTCTGCTCTTACTTATTGCTTACTCTTTCTTTCTTTCTTTTTATTTTTCTTTTTGCCCCCTTACTTGGCTTTTGTTTATTCATCTTAGCTTCCCCCCCCCCGTGCTTTCTGGGGAAAGAAACCAACTGAAAGTGCTGCTACGGTAAACGTTTTGAACGGCAAGAATTTCAAATGCAAAGGAGATTCCTCTAGCGTATATAGCAAGCGTATATAGCAAGTCACACTTTCTGTAAATAAAGCATCAAGTGCCTGCATTAAACGTGACACTTAGAGGAGGCCTTGAGTAGATGGTTTTGAGCCCCTCACTCTTTTTCCTGTTTCTTAACTTCGCTTTCCAGTTCATCCTCCACAGGACAAACAGCTTTGCTTTCAAACAAATACTGAGGATATACTATTGAAAAAATCTTGACAGACTTCCGTGTTACTTAAATATAGAACAAAGGAAAACAGAAAGGAACTTTGCAAGTTCATTAAAGGAGGCTGAAGTCCCTTCACATTGCCACCTGTATTTTCAGGCGCATCCCATGTCTTTGGCTCCCCCAGCCCTACAGGAAAGCTTCTGGTCTCCTCCCATCCACTGACAGCTGTTCCCTTTGCCAGATGTATAATTTCCCTCTCCACTTGCTGTGATATCCTTTTTATCTGTCTGTGTTTCTGCTTTCCTTTTCTTGAATTTACTGGATGGAATTCTTTCTCTGAGTGTCCTCCCTTTTCCAGTGATTAAAAAAAAATCTGTTTATTATTTTCTCTTTATGATTATCCTTAATTTTCCCTTTTGCTTTTCTTTGTCAGAATTGTATTATAAAACTTGAATATATACAGAATAACGTTACATATTCAGGTATAAAGAATATTAATACAGAAACCCATTGACTCCCTTTCTGCCTTAGAAAAAAACAAACAGAAATGCCCAAATCTTTGAGGCCTCTGAAAGTCATTTCCAGATTCCCATTTTCCTTCTCTACCCACAGAGATCAACGTTCACTAAGTATATATTATCTCCTACTTTTTGAAACTTTTACCACATCTGGTTGTATCTCTGAACAGAATATTATTTGGTTTTTCATTGTATTTGCATATCGTATTTTCAAACTTGTTTTTTTCCTCTCACTGTTCTGTCCCTGAGACGCATCCATTTTGATGTGTGAGGGCATGACTTTTTTATGTCCATATATATGGCTACACTGCAAGTTATTTATTCTCCAGCTGATATTTTTACTTGAAGTAAACGTTATAACTGATCCTATTTTATATATATTTCTTGTCACTTGTGACCTGTCTTAGAGTGTGGGGAGACTGGAAAGCCAAGGACCGTACTTCCCTGACTTCTTTGCAGTTCTATTCTGGACGGGATCTTGGTTTCATATCTTATTACTATAGCATAGTATAAGCAGATTACTGTGTCTTCCCTCATAAATTTAGGATATTTATTATGTTTCTTTAAAGTTCTTGACCATTCATTTCTAAAAATTTTATATTGTATATGGTGGTTGGTATCCACCTCATTGCTTTTCTTTTATATAGTTTTACTTCTTATTGCATAGTTATTTGGCTTATGAGGTCATATTTCCATGTTAGGTCATAGTTTGTGTCACTCCAGGTGATTCTGGAAAAACTGGAAGTGATAAACCCGTGAGAGATGTCCCAAGAACCCCATTTACTGCTGTTCCACTAAGAAACTTCTCTGGTTCCAGATTAGCCTATAAAATCCTTGAAAGAAGCAGCTTTGTAAGATAATCTTCTTAAATTGCAATTCCTTAGGTCTGACTGGGTATTTATAGGGAGAGGGAATGGGGAAGTAAATACATGAAAATAGCTGGTCTGGATGTACATATTTTTATTAACTTCCTACTCCTGATATCTGGAATTTTTTGAGATGAGCATCTTCTATGTTACAATATTTAAATGCTTTCTTTTGTTAAAATGTTTCCTAAAATGTATTCAACACATTCCTTATAATTCATTAATAATTGAAGATTTTCTAATGCCCAGTGGTTACCATCTTGAAATTGATCAAGTTTGCATATCTAATTAGGCTTTTATCAAGAAAAGATAAAAGAGTGAGATGAGACCATTCTTTGTATAATAAACATGCCTTTTTTTTGAAAATGATATTTCTAATTTAGATTCTGTATATAAAATCAATAGAAGGTCAGATTTTTTTTTTAATTTTATTTTTATTCTTTGCCCAAGGGGTACAGGTCTGTGAATCATCAGGCTTACATCTTTCACAGCATTCACCAAAGCACAAACCCTCCCCCATGTCCATAACCCATCCACCCTATCCCTACCCTCCCACTCCCCAGTAACCCTCAGTTTTTTTTGTGAGATTAGGAGTCTCTTATGGTTTGTCTCCTTCCCCATCCCATCTTGTTTCATTATTTTTCCCTCCCTACCCCCCACGAACCCCCACCCTGCCCCTCCAGTTCCTCATATCAGAAAGATCATATGATAATTGTCTTTCTCTGATTGACTTATTTCGCTCAGCATAATACCCTCCAGTTCCATCCATGTCGTTGCAAAAGAAGGTCAGATTTTAAGGAAAAACCGAAACCTAATATCCATAGCTTCCTTCTTGCCTTTTCCAATACCAACAATAACATAAATTCCATGTCATGTAAATTTGTCTATTTGCTAATTTTGTCAGGAAAATAAATACATTGCTGCTGGAGTCTTGCTTATTTATGAACATAATTGTGTGTGTGCAGATCATTTTACCTCTTTTTTCCCCCAGAAATCACTGGGTTTGAAAGTCTACCATGCTCAGTCTTTTTTGAATCATATAACTTCAAAAGTAGATATAAGTGGCTTGGATTTTACTAATTATTATTATAGTGAACATAAAGTCTTTCCAAGTTCCTCTAATGATTGCTACTTGGGACTTGTATTTAAGAATTTGAAAATTCATCTAATTTATTTGGCTGTTGCCTTGTATAACAATGATGTCTCTTTTTTAAACTCAGGAAGAAAGCTTTTAACATGTTCCCATTAAGTATCTTGCTACTCTTCATTAGGGAGGTTTCCTAATAGTGTGCTAGAAGATTAATTAAATCATGAATGGTGTTAAATTTTAAACTTTTTTTTTAACCTCTGCCACGGTGAGAAAGTAAACTTGCAAGCCACCAGTATGTGGAATTTGTTATTGCAGTCCCAGCAGTCTAATAAAGACCCTTATAAAGGGAAGTGGTAATACTTTGACTTCTAAGCATTTTCAAATCACAGTGTACACCAAATAATAATAATAATAATAATAATAATAATAATAATAATAATAATAATAATAATAGTTCTGCAGTATTCTGAGGGAAGAAGAGGAGAACGGTCGTGGTCCAGAAATCAGCCCAGAGTTTCTAGCCATTCTGGTGTCCACCAGCCACACTGGGGGCTGGGAAGCTCCCAAATGTTATGCACATCTATAAGCCATTCATGACACCCCATCTTGGGAAGTTCTTTTCTAAAGGATAAACTACAGGACAAAGTAAACTAATCTCAGAAGAAATGTGAGGGAGGAAGGTTCTTTGCATATATAAACTGAAGCACCTCAGTTTCAGGATGGGCTTTTTTTTTTTTTTTAATTTATTAAAGAGAAGGACTCTAATCCACCTGCTGAGTTCTCTCCAAGCTCCACTCTCCCTTCTGACCTTTACTTTCTAGCTTCTCTTTTCTACTTTGGCGCTTAGATTCCAGAACATTGTGAGGCTAGATTTGTGAGTATGCGTCCATTCTCTGCTTTGGGATTTTCTTTGTTAACTACAAAGATTTTACCTTATAGTTTGATCCTAGCTTTAAATTTCTCTTTTTATATTTTATTATTGTCATTGTCTTTTGGACAGATATAATGTATTAAGAATGTGAATAGATGGTGACATCCTAATTGGAAATCCAGCATAGCTATTAAACAGTTTTCAAGTTCCTCTTTACCTAAAATATTGGCTTATGATGTAGATTCATGTATTCAATTAAGTTACTTTAAGGTGTATGAAAATACCCAGAATTTAAATTGTACACTTGTCAGTTGAACACCACTAAAACTGTTTAGTAACTATTTAGAAAACATTATTTTCACCTTGGAAAATAAACACTAAAGTTTAATTTTTCTTGTAAAATTAGTTTCCAAAAAATTTAGTCTCGAGGCTTAGTTTATCCAAGTATAAACTAGTAGTTCTCAGCCAGAGGTTTTACCCCATCCCTCTCCTACCACAGACATTTGACATCTGGAGACAATTTTGATTTTTGGGACAAAGGTGGGGGACTACTCCTGACATCTAGTGGGTAGAGAACAAAGGTACTGCTAGCATCTTAATGCACCGGGCAGGCCCACAGAACAAAAAACTAGTCTGGCCCAGAATTTCAATAGCGTTAAAATTGAGAAAACTTCATTTAAACCTATTAATACAGTATTAAAAATTTTAGAATCAAAAATTGTGCAAAGTCGCAATTTGTAATGTAATGTCTTTTAATATTGTTTAAGCGTCATCCCCCCTCCCCCCCACCAATCTAGGTTATATGGATTCATGAATCTTTTGCGTTGGTCGCCTTAAGAGCAGAGAAATAGGAAAGACAGGATTTACTCTCTGGCCACAGTACTGAATGATAGCAACTAACCTATACGTAAATCAAGTATGTGATTTTGTCCTGTGCCAGTCCCTGGCCTAACTGGCCCTAGAATAGCACTTTATTTAGAAACATTGACAATGTGTTAAAATAATTCCCTTGTTTTATAATCCTTTTTCTCTACTAAGTTCAGATTACTGTGGATCAGAGTGTACTAAACATTATAGAATATCAAAACCACAGGGAAATATTGCCTCACACCTGCCAGAATGGCTGTGAAGACAAGAGCTAACAAATGGTGGTGAGGATGTGGAGCCATGGGAGCCCTTGGCTGTGTTGGTGGGCATGTAAACTGGTTCAGCTGCTATGGAAAACAATAGGGAGTTTCTAAAAAAATTGAAAGTAGAATGAACAAATGAAAGGCAATCCCACTTCTATGCATATCTCTGAAGGAAATGAAATCACAATCTCAAAGAGATGTTATCATTCCTGTGTTCATTACGGCATTGACTGTAGCCAAGACGTAGAAACAACCGAAGTGTCCGTCAGTAGATGGATGGATAAAGAAGTGGTATATATATACAATGGAGTATTTGTCATCCATAAAAAAAGAAGGAAATCCTGTCATTTCCAACAACATGATTAAACTTTCAGGGTATTATGCTAAGTGATGTAAGTCAGGTAGAGAAAGACAAATACTGTCTGATCTTGCTTACCTGTGGAATCTAAAAACTTTGAACTCAAAACCAGGGGCAGAGAGATAAAACAAATGTGGAGATTTTGGTCAAAGGGTACAAGCTTTCAGTTATGGGATGAATAAGTGCTGGAGATCTATTCCGTAGCATGGTACTAAGTAATAACTCAATTGCATACTTGGAAGTTGTTATGAGTTTTAAGGTTCTCACCATGACTGTTACAATCCAAAATGGGAATTAAGTGAGCAGAAAGAGGTGTTAACTAACATTTTGCAATGTATACCTGTATGAGATCATCACATTGTACATCTTAAATTTATTCAATATTTCATGTCAATTATATCTCAATAAAGAATGGGAGAGAGACATAGTAGAACATATGTATCCTGGCTATGTCCACACCTTGCTTCTCCCTTTTTTGCCTTTTATCTTCTACAAACTTACATTCCAAAAACTTAGGACCAGTTTAAGTGTTCCCCAACGAGTTCACTCTAAAAGCATTGGAATGCTGTGTAGGTATTACTGAGAATGTCACAGAGGAAATCAGGCAGAAATACATATATGAACCTAAATATCGTATGAGACATTTTAACTTTCCCTAAATCCTTTTTTGCCTCTGCCATTCCCAGGCATTCCCTTCTCCTCATGCCATTTGTACACTCTGTCCAGCAACCTGGCCATTTGCCATTCTTTCTGGAATACCTTTCCTACTGCCTTCTTTGTTATGTAGCTCTGACCCAGTTCTTGTCTTTCAAATTGCGTAACCACAGTGAATTCCATTTCTCTTTCTTCCTTCCTTTTGATTTTGAAAATGCATTGGTTTAGGTCTTTTGTGTGTGTGTATACTTTAATTGCATGCACTGTAATTGAAGAATATCCATGTCCATTCTAAGAAATTGCCAGCCTTTAAAAAGAAAACCCTGAATATGATATTTTCAGTTTAGTTTTTTCAAAAATAGGAATGGAGGGTTCCCCTCTCTCCGCAACCTCGCCGACACAACGACGTGGATGGAACTGGAGGGTATTATGCTGAGCGAAATAAGTCAATCAGAGAAAGACAATTATCATATGATTTCTCTGATATGAGGAACTTGAGAGTCAGGGTGGGGGGTCGTGGGGGGTAGGGAGGGAAAAATAATGAAACAAGATGGGATGGGGAAGGAGACAAACCATAAGAGACTCCTAATCTCACAAACTGAGGGTTATTGGGGGGTGGGAGGGTAGGGATAGGGTGGGTGGGTTATGGACATTGGGGAGGGTTTGTGCTTTGGTGAATGCTATGAAAGATGTAAGCCTGATGATTCACAGACCTATACCCCTGGGGCAAAGAATAAAAATAAATAAATAAATAAAATGAAAAAAAAAAAAGAAATGGAACAAATTGAGGGAAAAAAGCGTCCCAGATGTTTGTAGAGAGCCTGTGTAATCATATTAGCTATAAAAGAGAAATTATCAGCAGATACTGTGAAATAAGGAAGCTTATATTTCCTCTGTCAGTACATCCTGAAAGAAATGCTATTCCAGGTAGCATGTTGCTCCAAAGAAGAGCTTCAAAAATACATGATTAAACATTAAGACTAATTACCAAAAGCAGCATAGCCACATAGTCCCTCTATGTGTTTAACAGTAGGGTAGATAACTTACAAAAAAACACACACCTGACACCCAGTCATAAACACAAACACACACACACATGCTTCACAGCCCATAAAAACATCTCCTTTTAACCCTACTGTATTTTTTCAGTTCACTATGCTTTCTTTTTCTATCATCTCCACTTATTTTTGAACAGTTTCTATAGTTCTTCGTATTTTTCTCTTACAGACTGGCTGAGAGATTCACTGTGCTGTCCTGTTCCTGGCTTCATTCTGTTCTGAGTCTGCCAGATTATCTGTGGCAACACTATTAATCTAACAGCCACAGAGCCTTTTCACTGTGTGATTGCATCTTCCCTTAGTCAGAACCATGAGGAGGGCCTGAGCTACCACTTGTATGTGATATTTGTCCATTTTAGTTCTCCCTTAAAAATAGATTTAAATTGAGGCTATTTTTGCTTTGCGTTTAAACATTTATTTACTTTTATTCAAGTATACAAGTATCTTTTTAAGAAAACAGTGTTATTGCTAGCAGCAATGGCATCTATAAAACTCTAAGCATCTGTTACTCCTTTAACTGAAATATACCAAGATGAAAGAAACTACAGGAATTTACAAGAGTAGAGGAAAGAACCTGCTGCTGACCCAGGGAGCTGTGTGCACATTTACGTAAGGATAGCAGTCATTGCTGTGCAGATGCTAGGACACTGGTGAGGAAGAGAACAAACACTTGCCAGATCCTGAAAATGAAATCAAACTGAATCAGCTTTTCAAGAAGTATGGTTGTTTACATTGGACTTCACGTGACTTTTCACTATTTCATGTATGAGCTATGTGTCTCTATGTGGCTTTGCTCATGGAGTTCTTTCCATTTGCTGTATGTCATTGTAAATTGATCACATTCATTTTGTAAAATTTTGTATAAGTATATTGCTGGAAAGTCTTCTCTCCCAAAGCAGGTGTCCATCATTTATCTTACCAGCTGTTCTTAAGCAAGGCGCTCCTGCCAAGACTTTCTATAAATACATGAACAGGAGCTTACCGTTGTGGTGCACCAGGCTGGGACCTTCTGCCACTTTGGAGGTGCTGCCGTTACACAGTGGGAAGTACCAGCTTCTGGTTTCACCAAAACATTTTAAAGGAAAAAATAAAAGTATTATTTATGAAGTAATTATGAAAATCTTGCCATCCACTAATGGTCCAAACCATACAATAATGTTTGTGTTCCACCAGGGAATTTGTGATTAGGCAAATTTCCAAAGCGGCATTTGACATTCATCTTGTCACTTAATTCTGAGCTGCCTTATTACCTCTCAAGTGAGTGATGATGAAACAACACCCAAATGTCTTTTTTCATTATACCCATTAATAGCTGAATTCTACTCAAGCTGATTTGAATTTGTTTCTTCCCTGAATTGAAATTGGTTGAAATTTCTAGGATTGATATTGTTGGACATATATACTGTTTGTTTGATCACCACACCTTTTGAAATCTTCTCTGGCAGACATGGATGTTGGTGTCCTGAAATTCTTAGCATAAATAATTTCAGCTGTCTTAGGAAATGTCAGTTTGTGGGGCCGACTTCATTTCCACATGTGTCTTGGAAAGGCTGTAATCTCTGTGACTGAGGCATCCTGTTTCTAGCATATGAACCTGTTCTGATTTTAAAGGAGATGAATATTTTTATGACTTTATTTTTATAGACACATTTAATTATAGATGCATGAGGTTCCTACAGCACACTTTTTCATAGACAATAGTAGGAAGTTTTTAGTCTGCCTTCAACTTCCTAAGAAATTACCAATATTACAATTACAGTATAATCACCCTGCAGTTATCACAAATACTTTAAATACTATTTGTAGAATTAAAATTGTTTTTATGAGCAATACATAACACTAATATCTCATTTTAGAAATCCGTATTGAATAAAGCCCATTTGCCAATATTAGGTTTCACCCATGAATTCTCTTCTGAAGAAATCAGTGTTTAAATTAAATTTATTTTTCCTGCATTTATGATTATAGGAGTAAACTCATCATTATGATGATGACCATCCTCTAAAGATGGTCGTTTAAGTAAAAATAAGACCAAGTACTGATTTCTGCTTTTTCCTTTGTTGTGTCTATTACTGGCTTTATATCCTGAATTCTCTTCTGGTAATAAATATTGTTGATGGTTAAGAAATGTTCTTCAGTTAAAATATGACCTGAGAGCCATACAAAGCACACATACTTTGTTTCTTTTACTGAATAGATTTTGATTCAAAAGTAGCCTGAGAAAAACAGGTCTGTCATTCGTGTTTGTAAGATCTGCCACAGTAATAGCAATGTGGGCCCACATTTCACATACCTAATTATTTAAAAGTTTAAAGATTTAGAAAACAGGGTGCCTGGGTGGCTCAGTGGGTTAAAGCCTCTGCCTTCTGCTCGGTAATGATCTCAGGGTCCTGGGATTGAGCCCCGCATCCGGCTCTCTGCTTCCTCCTCTCTCTCTGCCTGCCTCTCTGCCTACTTGTGATCTGATCTCTCTCTGTGTCAAATAAATAAAATCTTAAAAAAAAAAGATTTAGCAAACAGGTTACAAAATAAAAAGTGTTATACACTTCTCCCTCAACAAAAATATCTTTATATTGAGAAAATGAAAAAATATGCACAAAGCTGTAGATATTTTATGACTTCAATATTGTTTCACATGGTAATGTTCCAGCCATATCTACAGTAAAATATTAACATGTGAAATTCATAATTACAGTATATGATACACATATTATGTGATATATATTTTTAATGCAAAATTTATTTTTCTTGATTGGAGATCACCATTCACTATGCAGAGACCTAATTGCTTCTGTTGTACACTCTATCTCCTCCATCAGCTGGGCCTGCTCCCCAGGTTCAGAGCCCTCTGAATCAGCTTCTCTAGAGAAAACTTTGTTGCAGAATTCTTTTAAAGTTCAAGAGGGGTTATAATGTTCCAGATTTATGACTATAAAAATCCTGGCTCTTGAACTCTGTCTAGAAGCTTGTCTATAGAAGTATCAATTGCCTGTAATTACTGAGCAATTTCAAAGTTCTTAATGTATACATAGAGCAAACTTTTCTTATGTTTTGTAAGAAATAGACTCGTATTAACTTCAGGTAATCTGCAATTTGTTTTGATTTTCCTTTTGATCTGTGAGTTATTTAGAAAAGTTCTGATTTCCAGCCAGTTAATTATCAAGTAGTTATACATGGAAGCAAAGGCTAGAGGTAAGGTGAGTGTGAAAGTAGTGGAGAGACACTGAGGTCTCTGTTGTCCAGCTCTTGTCAGATGGAAGTCAGAGCAGGATCCGTTCTGTCCAACCCACGTACGTGTTGGAAATTTTGCTCATCAGAGCTCTACGTTGGCCAGCACGAGCTGGTGATCTTGCAGAAGACTTAAATGCCGGAGATAGACAAATGCTTTAGTTCTCTGTGGCTATAAGTTGTCTCTTTGCACCCACAGTCTGGGAACTTGCATGGAATTAGAGTCATGGTCTTGGCCTCAGGATCAGATCTACATTTTGTGTTCCTCCAGCTAAGTGAATGAGAAGGTCTGGTACCTGTACTATGGAGAATTTGTGTCTTCAGATCTGCATGTATCACCAAAAAGATTATTTTAGTTCTGCAGTACTACACCATAGAATGGGGTGGGGGAGGGAAATCAACAGCAATGTGTGCTCCGATTGCTCTAGAAAGTGTCAGTTGATGTACATGGATGTCTAATTGAAGAACACATTCTAGTTGAGTTGCACGTTAGTAGAAATTTTGTTCTAAGTCTGATGGACAAAAACAAACAAAAAATAGCATTGAAAATTCCTTGGGAGAGTACTGTATTGGAGATAGAAATATTTTCCGTTTTTTAAATATTTTATTTATTTATTTGAGAGAGAACGAGAGAGAGCAAAGGAGTGGGGAGAGCAGAAGAGGGAGAGGAGAAGCAGGGAGCCCAACGTGGGGCTCCATCCCAGGACCACAGGATCATGACCTGAGCCAAAGGCAGACACTGTACCTACTGAGCCACAATAGTATCCCAGATTTAAAGACTTTTAATAACTCCAAAAAGCCTGTTATTTCTCTACCATGGGGACATATTGGTGTTTTTGTTTGGTCAAAAATATGTTGAAATAATTTGGCTTCTATATGGGGGCATATTGTACAATATATAAACCTTTCTAACACTGAAATTAGATTAAACCATTACATTAAACACAGTAAGTATTATGTTAATACTGAGATGCACAGTGGGATGAAGACTCATTCGAGAAACAGCAATTTTCTGCCTCCTGTCTCATGCCTAAGCTTATATAACTAGGGAGAAATCATTTTAACGATTAAAATTGATATGTTTTATCTTACTCATTTCTTTCTGAAACACATAGAGTTGAATTAGTACAAGTAAAATGTATGTTCAACTTCATGCAACTTTGCATCCCATGTTTCAAAGAAGGAGATTTTAAAAATTCTGTCAACCTACAATAGAAGAAACACCAGTGTTGTGGTGTATCATAATGAGACACACTGGATATTCATGTTTTAGAAAAAGAAAATATTTTGTTTTTCCTGATATTTTGGTAAAACCTGAACGAGATTTATGGTCGTTTACTGTCATTTTCTTCTTAAAATGGGTACATAAAAATATATGTTTTCATTTTTATTATAATTAACCGAATGCCTTGAGATTTGCTTTAATCTTAGTAATTTATTTACACTTCAGTTAATTTATCTAAGTGGATTTGCTTTTTGACTTTGGATCCTGTCCATAGAGCTTATGCTTAACATTTTAAGAAAACAGTTATTGCCAAACTCAAGCAAGAGGAAGTTGTGACTCAGATTACTACCAGATGTGGAGTAGCAAAAATAACTTTTATATATGAGTGTGTATGCATATCTGTGATTTTAAAATTAAAAACCATAATTTAAACTCTTTTTCCAACTTCACCATTCACTGTGCTCATAGTTATAATTTTCTGGAAGGGACTGAACCTTAATTGTAGAGTACCAGTGTAATCCATGCTAAATGTGTCCTTTCTAAATGCATTTGTGCATTAAATGGATTTAGTGGTATAATATCATGAGTTGCAGTGATAACTCCTGATTGAATATTAATGCTGAGGGTAAAGATGCAAAGCTCTTCTATGTAATGAAATCTAGAATAAAACACAACTGGCAGAATAAGCAGGGTAAAATCATGTGCTTTGAAAAAAATAAGTATCAACAACTATAAAGCTGAGTAATTAAAAGTTGAGGCTGAAAGCAGCAAGCATCCTTAACTCTCTCTGACTATAAAGAGAAATAGGAATCATTATTGTTCTGAATACAAAAACCAGAATAAATACAAATTATAAACCCTTGGTGATTCTGAAAACTTAATTATATGATCAATATAATTTGATTATTTTATCTTTATTTAATATTTTATTTAATTTTATTTATTTATTTATATTTTTTATTTTATTTATTTATTTTATTTTATTTGTGCTGAAAGGAATCTGAGTCCCCCAATCTCCTATTTTATATGTGGAGAAATTGTAAGCTAGCAAGATTGACTTTTCTGAGGTCACAGAACCACTTAGTGACAGACCAAAGTTTAAAGTCCAGGTAACTTTTTTTTTTTTTTTAAATAAAACGTAAATCATTTATTTAGGCCATCACAATTACAGTTCAAGGAGCACAAATTTGGGCAGCAATTTAAATTGTATTCCTCTAGGGACAAAAGTGAATTTTTTTACTTTATCAATTTTGTTTTATTTTAATATTTAGCAATTATACCAGAATATAGAAATAATATAAATTTATGCATATTTATTTTTTAATTTTTTTGAGTATTGGTGAGACACAATGTTACATTAGTTTCAGTTGTACAACATAGTAATTCAACTTTTCTTTGTTTTGCTATGCTCATCACAAATGTTGCTACCATCTGTCACCATACAATGGTGTTACAAAACCATTGACTATATTCCCTGTGGTGTCCCTTTTATTCCCATTACTTATTTATTTCATAGGAAGCCTCTATCTCCCACTTTCTTTTGTACATTTTTCCCATCCCCACAGACCCCTCCCTTTTGGCAACCATCAATTTCTTCTCTGTATTTATGGGTTTGATTCTGCTTTTTGTTTATTTATTCATTTTGTATTTTTTAGTTTCTTTTTTTTTTTTTTTATTTATTTATTTGATACAGAGAGAGAGATTACAAGTAGGCAGAGAGGCAGGCAGAGAGAGAGGAGGAAGCAGGCTCCCTGCGGAGCAGAGAGCCCGATGTGGGCCTCGATCCCAGGACCCTGAGATCATGACCTGAGCCGAAAGCAGGGGCTTTAACCCACTGAGCCACCCAGGCGCCCTGTATTTTTTAGTTTCCACAGGTGAGTGAAATCATGGCATTTGATTTTCTCTGCCTGACTTAATTTCACTTAAGTGTTGTACCCTCTAGGGCCATCCATCATGTTGCAAATGGCAAGATTTTAACCTTTTTTTGAGACTGCTTAATATTCCATATATATATATATATATACATGCATATATATATATATATATATACCCCATCTTCCTTATCCCTTCATCTATTGATGAACAACTTGGGTTGCTTCTGTATCTTAGCTGTTATAGATACTGCTGCAATAAACATAATTTTTAAATTAGCGTTTTTATTTTTTATTTTTTGGGTAAATAGCCAGTAGTGGAATTATTGGATCATATTAAAACCCAGGTATCTTAATTCCTATTTTACAGTCTTTCAAGCAAAGAACACTACGAAAGATTGGCTAAATATTGATTTAAGGTAGGACGGAAGGTTAAGGACCAAATTTTGTAAATGGACCTGGTTGTGTCTTTTTAGGATTTGCCACTTAGGAACTTTGTGACCATGGTAGGTTTCATGATCTTTCTTAGATTCTGTTTTGTATCCTGTAATGTGGAGAGAAATATTTATTTTACTGAGAAGGGACTGAGGAATAAATGAAACTATTTAAATAAATGCTTAGTACAGTGATTGGCACATGGTAAGTGCTGCATAAACATTATTTGTTATTGCTTATTGTTTTTCTTATCAGAGCTTGATAAAAATTACAGAGTGGGCCTTTAAAAATAGCTCATTTCAGTGGTAGGACTTAAGACTTTTAGATTCTCTGTGTTTTTCTACTCTCCCTGACAGTTCCTATTGATCTATGCCATTCAAAATGTCTGTTCATAAAGAGACAGAATTACATAAACAATTCATTGTCTTTTGGTCAAATGCTTTGAATTAGTTATTAGATTTAAAAACTTTACAGTACTATGATTTATGTTTATATTTTTCCAACACAAATGGAAGAATATTCTACATGTTTAGTAAATTTGGCTGTGATGCCTGCCTTTCTATTCGTAGGCTGCACTCTTTGTCTTAAAGGTTCAGTGGGTCTGTTTTCTTCCTACTTATTGATGGTATTCCAGGCCACCTGTTGGAGTCAGCTCAACAGATGTTCTAGCTGGCTCATTCATTTCAGGCTCCATTCATTTCTTTTTACTCTATTTAATATTTTTCCAGATTTGCCCAAATAAGTGAGTCCATAATGCTTATTCTGGCATTCAAGTTTTGCCATTCCTTGCCTCTTAATGCTTTTTATACACTTTACAACTCATTTCTCAAACATGTAACTTCACTCCCAAAGGGCTCTTTTTTTCACAGTCACCAAATACAACAGGTTCTTTTCTTTTTATTTCTTGGTCTCCAGGTATGTCTTTTTATCCTGCCTAGAATTCACTGTAACCAAGATTTCCTTAGTGTATATTGTCTGGTGTTTGGTTCCCTGTTGGTTATACTGCTATCGCAGTGCATTAATGGTTTTACTATTTTCTGACTTCCACAAATGTGTGAGCTCCGTGAATGACACAACCAGAACACCGCACAGAATGGGCCTGCAACCAGTGTTGTGCAATTGATTTACTGGAAAATAGATCATAACTTTCAGTATGAAGTGTAAAAACTATTGCAGAGTAGGAGTGTAGGATGTGAGAACATATGCTTTTCTGAGTGTAATAGAACCTCTTTTCTAAATGAATCCTCAAGTTCTCATAAATACTTCCAGATCTCAGGAATCATTTGACAATACTTTGAGTCAATTTGAAATAGATTTAAGGTTTCAGGTCAGCACATTTCTTCTACAACTTCTGCAAATCCTCAGTGCTTTCTTGGACACTATAAAGAGATGCATCATATAATTTTGGGGATTTGATAGTAGTTGTGTGTGCAATTTAATACTCAGCAAGTGTTAAAAACTGAACCTGAGCCTTGGGGATGAACTTGTTGAAAGATGGAACATGTACCTTTTCTCTGTACCAACTCTGGAACAGGTGCCTTGATGTTTCCCTAGGGTGTCTTGAACTTAACATCTGCTGTGAAAGATGGGGTTTTGGAAGTGCAGTCTGGCTTCTTCTAACCCATCTTAAGAGGCCCTAAAGGCTGACCTCAGATAGTCATCCAGGTGTTAGTGTTGAACTTCAGTGTGAATCAGCCCCTGAAGTCTGAGCTGAAATCTAGCTAAGCAGTTTGTGAAGGACACGCTGGATTATTCTTCTGACATGTTTTTGCCATGTTTTTTGTTTTATTTATTCTCAAATATTATTAGCAGGAAGATATGATAGATTTATCCCAGTAAAGTTTATTTAAAATGTAGAAAATAAATTTTGAATTTTATAATCTTTAGACATCTCCAATATGATTTTATAAGTCAGGAACAACTTACATAAAATTTGCTGAGCAATTTGGATGTAATTTCCTAGACTGACATGATATATCATTCCTGGAAGAGTTGCTTGATAAGATATTAAAGTAGACTGGAACAGAAAACGTGGAAGGATATTTCTCTCTCATTTCACATAAACTGGAGTGTTACTGTGCCATTCACATTTTTGTATTCATTGAAGCCCCTAAAGTTTTACATGGAAGAGACTATTTGCTACAAGAGTTGAAAAAAAAAATATTTCCCTATCCCTATTGCTGGAAAACATCCCTACTAGAAAACTAGGCTAGTATTTTTGTTATTTTGGTGACAAGCAAGAAAATAATATTCTATTTGTTTATTTTTATTATGTTTAAAGATTTTATTTATTTATTTGACAGAGACACAGTGAGAGAGGGAACACCAGCAGGGGGAGTGGGAGAGGGAGAAGCAGCTTTCCCACAGAGTGGGGGCCCGATATGGGGCTTGATCCCAGGACCGTGGGATCATGACCTGAGCTGAAGGCAGACGCTTAATGACTGAGCCACCCAGGTGCCCCAGAAAATAATATTTTAGAGATAGGGAAGTTCACATATTGGGCTAGAAGTTAAATTCATTTTATTTAACTTCTAAATCCTACATACTAAAATTTACTTTATATCAAGAGGCTCTTATTACCTATTTACATTAAAAAATAAATTCCTTTATTCAAGTATAACCTCATCCAGAAAACAACACAAATCACATATATAGGGCTCAGTGGTTTTCCTGAAGGTATCCCACATGACTGCCACCCAGATTGAAAACCAGAACATTATCAGCACACCAGAAAATCCCTGGCACCTTTTCCAATTAATACCTCTCCATCTTCCTCAGATTAACCACTATTCTGATTTTAAATACCACACATGAATTTAGACTCTTTTTGAACTAAATATAATCATGCATTACATGCTCTTTCATGTCTTTTTTTTTTAACTTCAAATTTAATTAGATTCAAGCTGTGTGATTCTTCTGACAGTGGTTTGTTTTTTCCATCGGCTGCATAGTAATTCATTGAATAGCTTGTATTACACAGTTTATCTCTTTTACCATTGATAGATATTTGGATTGTGTCCAGTTGTCAGCTATTACAAATAATGCTGTTAAAGCTTCTTGTACATGTCTTTTCTTTTCTTTTTTTTTTAATATTTATTTATTTGACAGAGAGAGAGAGAGAGAGAGAGAGAGATCACAAGTAGGCAGAGAGGCAGGCAGAGAGAGAGGAGGAAGCAGGCTCCCTGCCAAGCAGGGAGCCCAGTGCGGGACTCGATCCCAGGACCCTGAGATCATGAGCTGAGCCGAAGGCAGAGGCTTTAACCCACTGAGCCACTCACGTGCCCCATCTTGTACATGTCTTTTGACGTGAGCACACATACACTTCTGTGGGCTGTATGACTCTGAGTATAATTACTGCTTCACATACTATCCTTATGTTCAGCTTACCAGGGACTGCTAAGTAATTGGAAATCTTTAGTCCTTAATGAATAAAATTATATTATATTTGGGTTTAAATCTGTCATTTTACAGTTTCCCCCATATTCCTTAATGCTCTATGTTCTTTTTCTCTCTCTTTGTCAGTATAGGGTTTGAGTTGTTGGTGTTAATCACTGTATTTCTGCCCTCAATTAACTTTTTAAAGTAAAAACTCTCTTTTACTCATCTGTATTGATTACCCAGGAGATTATAACATGAATTCTTAGTTTAATAGCTCTAACTTAGTGCTTTTACCACTTCTTGTCCAATATACCCTTCTGTCTTCTTTTAACACACTGTCTTTTGCTCTTGTTGCACGCAGTTGTTGACATGAATTACAATACTTCTACATTTTAAACTCCCCACACCAGTATCACCGTCATCATCATTTTAGACAAGGATGTGCTTTCTGTTCCTATTATTTCCTGCCATTTTTTGATTTTATCTGGAATTATTTTCTTGCTGCCTAAAAATTTCCTTTAATTATTTTGTATAGTATTAATCTGTTAGTGACATATTCTAAATTTTTTTTTACCTAAAAACATCTTTGTTTCACCATCTAATTTTGATGAATACTACAGAATTCTAGGTTGACATTTGTTTTCTCTT
The DNA here is from genome assembly GCA_002007465.1 of Ailurus styani. Lineage (NCBI taxonomy): Eukaryota > Metazoa > Chordata > Mammalia > Carnivora > Ailuridae > Ailurus > Ailurus styani. The sequence goes on along the minus strand of LNAC01001186.1, from coordinate 13,321 downwards.
AACATTTTAAAAATGTCATTTATTTGACTTCTGGCTTCCATTGTTTCTGTCGAAAAAGAACTATCATTCCTATTATTGCTTCTTTGACACCAGGATTAAGTTGTTTTCTGGTTGTTTTTAAGATTCTCTCTTGGTATTTGATTTTCAAAGGTTTTACTGTGTTATGCCTTGGTGTGGTTTTCTTTATGTTTATTCTCCTTTGTTTCTAGAGAGCTTTGCATCTTTGGCTTACATTTTTTAANTTTTTTTTTTAATATTTATTTATTTGACAGAGAGAGAGAGAGAGAGATCACAAGTAGGCAGAGAGGCAGGCAGAGAGAGAGGAGGAAGCAGGCTCCCTGCCAAGCAGGGAGCCCAGTGCGGGACTCGATCCCAGGACCCTGAGATCATGAGCTGAGCCGAAGGCAGAGGCTTTAACCCACTGAGCCACTCACGTGCCCCTTACATTTTTTAATTATTTTAAATAATTTCTAATCAGTATCTCTGGGTATTTCTCTCCCTCTCCCCAGGTCTCCAATTAAATGTTTTTATTATTCTGTGTCTCTTACCTATATTACATATTTTCCCTTCTTCATTGCTGTCCACAAATCAATCTGAGTATTTTTTATTTACCTATCTTCCCTGTCATTTCCTCTTTTCTACTCTCCCTTATCTCCTGTTAAACACATGTTAATTTTAGGTATAATATATATTAATTTTTTTAATATCCATGCAATATTTTAAAATAGACTCAGTTCTTGGGTGAAATTTTACTCTTTTCATCTTTTAAGACTATATCAATCACAGTTATTTTTACATCTTTGTATAAGAAACTGTAATACCTGGGTCACCTTTGAATCTTTTTCTTTTTTTCCCCTTTGGTTTTCAGTCATTAGTTTTTTTTAACTTGATGTAGCTGGTGATCTTTGATTGGATACAAGACATTCTTTATGACACTTTTAGAGAACATTAGAAACACAAGACAATGTTACTGTTATTGGAAAGAAATTGCTTTCTGACATGTAGCTAAAGTAGAGGCAAATTACTTTGATTCAGTTTGGGATTCATTTTATGCAAAGTTAGGTTCAAGTGTTTTGTTTGGGTAGATGTTCCATGTTCAGGTCTCTTCTTATTCCTAAATTGTAGCTACCAGAGCCCTTTGTGGAAGTCTTGGTTGTATGCCAAAGTCCCTTTTCCTTGGCAGGCTCTGATTTCTGATTTTTGTTAACCTTGCTCTACGAAACTTCCAAAAGTTCTATTCTTAGCCAGCATTCTGCTTACCTTCTGAAACTTTTGGGCCACAAAGCTGCTTATAAATCTGTAAATGCCTCATCAACAAAATATATTATATTTACTTTAATGCACTTTCTCTCTCTCTCTCTGGAATTATTGCCCTGGAGATCCTGATTGAATAGTAATCCTGAACGTTTAATGTTTGGTTATCCATGCCTGTAAGATTGCTGAAAGCCTAGTTCATGTTCTAATCGTTCTACCTGATGCTTCCTACTCAGTTTCTTAGCTTGTCTGCTATATGTAGTGTAGAATATGGCACAAGGCTTCTGGGAAAAGGATAGTTCACTTCTCTGCCAGGCTCACTTCAGTGAGCTTTAATTCTTCGCAGAATTCTGACCTCTTAAATTCTAGTTCTGTTTTCTAGTTGCTTTTGTTGGGAAGTGTGTTTGCTACATGGTATTTCACTATTACCAGAAACAGTTAAACTCAACAAACATATTTCAAAATATTAAATAAGTAAATATTATTTTAATAAGAATATTAATCAACCTGCTAATACATATCAAGCAGATAAATATTGACACCTGTAATGGTTTTGCTTTCAAAAGTAGCCTATTTAAAAGTGGCATTATTATGCCACATTCATTCAGGTTAGCAGTTTTCAAAAAGGACTTCTGGAATAGTGGAAAAATTTCTTTCCTCCAATAAATGACACAAAAAATTATTATTTTGTTGTGGAATAACCCGATCTTAATGTGCATGGGATTGTGTGGGATTGTACTATCTCTTTAAGAGAGTGCTTTTCCTTCCTTTGGATATATACCCAGACGTGGGATTTCTGGATCATATGGTAATTCTCTTTTTAATTTTTTGAGAAACTTCCATACTGTTTTCCATAGTGACTGTACCAGTTAACATTCCCATCAGCAGTGTACAGGGGTTCCCTTTTCCTCACATTCTCTCCAGCATTTGTTATCTGTTGTGTTTTTTCTAATAGCCATTCTCATTGTTGAATTTGCATTTGCCTGATTAGTGATATGTAGCTTCTTTTCATGTACTTGCTGACCATTTGGTTGTCTCTGCAAAAATGTCTGTTTAAGTCCTCTTCTCATTGTTATTGAAATTGTTTTGTTTTTTTGTTGTTGTTTTCACCATTGATTTTATAAGTTCTTTTTTTCTTTCTTTTTCTTTTTTTCTTTGTCAGAGAGAGAGAGAGCGAGCACACAGCAGGGCTAGCAGCCGGCGAGGGAGAAGCAGGCTCCCAGCTGAACTACGAGCCTGATGCAGACTCTATCCCAGGACCCTGAGATCATGACCTGAGCTGAAGGCAGGCGCTTAACCAACTGAGCCACCCAGGCATCCCTGTAAGTTCTTTACATATTTTAGATATGAATATCCTGTCAGATATGTGATTTGCAAATTCTTCCTCCCATTCCATAAGTTGCTTTCATTTTGTTGATTGTTACTTTTGAGGTGCAGAAACTTTTTAGTTGTACTTATTTATTTTTGTTTTTGTTGCTTGTGTTTTTGGTGTGATGTCCCAAAAATCATTGTTAATACTAATTCAGGGAGCTTTTCCACTGTGTTTTCTTCTAAGAGTTGTGCAGTTTTAAGTCTTAAAATTTTAATTTGTTTTGAGGATTTGCTGTTTTTGTTAGTGGTATAAGATAGGGGTCCAATTTTAATACTTTGCATGTGAATATATAGTTTTTCCCAAAACCACTGTTGGCAAATATGTTGACCCTATCAGGGAAGTTTATTTCTGGGTTCTCTGTTCTATTCTGTTGGTCTGTATGTCTGTTTTTATGCTGGTATCATACTGTTTTTATTACTTTAGCTTTTAAATATGGTTTGAAATCAAAGTGTGATGCCTCCAGGGGTGCCTGGTTGACTCATTCAGTTAAGTTTCTAACTCTAGATTTCGATCCAGGTCATGATCTCAGGGTCCTGAGATCAAGCTACATGCTGGGTGTGGAGTCTGCTTAAGATTAAGATTCTTTCACTCCTTCTCCCTCTGCCCTTTCCCACCCTTCCAAAAAAACAAAAAAACAAAAAAACAAAAAATCCCACAAAAAAACAAAACCCAAGAGTGTGATATCTCTAGCTTTGTATTCATTTCTCAAGATTGGTTTGGCTGCTTGGGAGTATTTTGTGGTTCTGAATGAATTTTAGGATGTTTTTTCTGTGCCTGCAAAAATGGAATTTCGCATTGGAATTTTGATAGGGATTGCATTGAATTGATGGATTTAGAGAGTATAGACATAGAAACAATATCAACTCCTCTGATCTATGATCATAGACTATTTTTCCATTTATTTGTTTCTTGCATTAATGTCTTACAGTTTTTGGAATATAGTCTTTTTCCTTGGTTAAATTTATTCTTAAGTATTTTACTGTTTTTGATGTTATTGTAAATGGGATCGTTCTCTGTACTTCGTTTGCAGGTAGTTCATTGTTAGTGTATAGAAATACAAGTGATGTTTCTTTGTTAATTTTGCTTCCTGAAACCACTAAATGCATACATTAATTCTAACAGCTTTTTGGTGCATTCTGATTTTATAGGATTTTATTCATTTAGGATATAGTCATATCATCTGGGGATGTAATGTACAGCATGGTGACTATAATTAATAATACTCTATTGCATATTTCAAAGTTCCTAGGAGAGGAAATCTTAAAAGTTCTTGTTGTAATCAAAAGATTCATGGCAGCCATACTCTTGAGTTTTGAAGGGGAAAAACACCTTATTGATATAATAAAAATATAATAGAAACAGAAAGAAGAGAAGGGAAATCTGCGCATGGTTGAGGGCAATAGTAAGTAGGCAAGGAGAATAAGACAGAGTTACATCAAATCAGGTACTTAGAACACCCAGCCAGTAGTTTGGAGTGAGCTGCATCCCCATGTTACCATGTTTTAACATGTTCAAGGACCCCAGGCTAGGTGTGCTTCCTTCCCCTCCTGCATTCCATTGCAGAGGCCAGTCCATCCTGGAGCTGGAGGAGATGCAAAGCAAAATTTATAGCTCTTGACCTCCAAACCAGGAGGACCACTTCTGACCTGGAGGCCTCCTAATGTCAACTAATCAGGCTGCCAAGGTCACCTATGTAGCACAAGTCTCATAAACAGCATTGTTTAGCTTGCCTGCATACGTGCAGTTTGAGGTAATTGGTTATACAGGACAAGTCACAGAAGCCTCCATCCACATAATACATTTCTCAGTACCAGAAAATTGCCACTGTGTGGTGATGGCTGTTAAGTAGGCCTAATGTGGTGATTATTTTGAGATACATACATATATTGAGTAATGTTGTACATTTAAAACTAATATAATGTTATATGTCAGTTGTATCTCAGTAAAAACCTTTCACTATTCAGTATGATTTTTGATGGAGCTTGTCATATTTGGCCTTCATTATGTTGCGATTTGTTCCTTTTATACCCAATTTGTTAAAACTTTTTTATCTTGAAAGGATGTTAAATTTTGTGAAGAGCTTTTTTTTTTCCATCTATGAAGCTGACTACATAATTTAATCTTTCATTCTGTTTATGTGGTGTATCATATTATTGATTTACACAGGCAGTAAAACACAGTTTAAGGAGACCGAACAAGCGTGAGTACCAGAGATATGATAGGAATCAGGAATGTTGCAATTATCCAACATGAATTAAAAAAAAAACCAAACTGTGATTAGTATGGTAATGGTTTGATGAAAAAAGTGGATAATGTGCAAGAAAAATGATGTAAGCAGAGTTAGAAATTCTAAGAAAGAATAAAAAGGAATGCTGGAGTTTGTAAGCATAGTAGAGCCTTTAAGAATACTTTCAGTGGGCTCATTAGTAAACTGGACATGGCTGAGGAGGGATTCTGAGCTTCTGGATATAATGCTAGAAACTTCCAAAACTGAAAAGCATATTAATCATAGTATATATTTTTAAATCCTAGTTTGATAATTTCAGTATTCCTTCCATATATCACTGTGGTTCTCATGCTTATTTAATCTCTTTAGACTGTGGGCTTTTTTTGTTTTTATCTTTTAGTGTGCTTTGTAATTTTCTGATGCAAGGTGGACGTAATGTACGGGGTAAAAGGTAATTAGACTCTTAGCAATGTAGTGAGTGGTAAGGTGTAGGGGAGGGGAAGCATTCTGTAGTTTTATGATTAGGTCTCAGATGTTTGATGAGCCTGTGTCCCTGAACTGTGCACTTTACCAGTGATTCTCAGTGGCCCAGGATAGCTAGAAGAAGCTCGAAATTGGATATTTCTTTTCATGTGAAAGACTAGGGGTGTCTGGAGTTGGGTGTTTCCCTTCTTCACGATGGTTTAAGCTCTATTAAAACCCTCGTAGGGTAGTTTCTGGTAGAATAATTTTTCCTGAGGGCAGGCCTTATAAGAATAGAAGGATCTGGAATATTTAAAAAATGGCTTCTTTTTCCTTTCTCCTTGATGAAAATATGAGGGGAAAAAAAATTTTTTTTTCAGATAATCACTGTGAGAATCTGGTTGAGCTCCTGACAGCAAAACCCAAAGTGTGGGAGCCTCCCTATGACTGGGTCTTTTTGGGGTTTTTAACCCCTAAACTAGTGTGAACTGATCCTCAAATATTCCATCAATTACAGTTTAGATTTTCCTAGATGACACTGCCCCCCCCCAGGGGTTTCGGCTTAAGTTAATTAGAATTCTCTATATTCACCTTTTTGTCTTTTGAGGGCAGTGGTTTGCTTTGTGAAGCTAAGAAGAATTGCTGATTTTTTAGTTTTTCAGATTTTGCTTATTGATAGGACAGAGTGGGAAATTCTAAGCTCTCCATACCGGGCTGGAAGTGGTAAAAATAATTTATTTTATTTGATTATATAAATCCGGTGCACTATCATTTCAATCTGTAGAAGCAGCCTCATTTCAAATGATCCACTTGTGATCAGTGGTTCTTGTGTTGGACATAAGGTCTAGAAATCCCTGCACTGATGCTCAGCTGAAGAGTAATGGTCTTTCCCAATGGGAGATTTCCTCAAAGATAGTCTCTTATTCTCTAACATGAAAGTTGTAAAACATTTGTACTCCAGCTGTGGGTTGGAGGGGCATACCCAATGAAGGTGACATTTGTGATGCTTTTTGTGGAATGGATGAGCTGTTAAGAACCTAGAAATCACAGAAGGAGAATTGGTAGAAAGAACTACATGGGAAAATTGCTAGAGCAGAAGAAAATCAGGATTTTTTTTTTTTTTTTGTGAAAAGAGATGCTTCCATTGTCTGGGTCTAATCCACCTCTACACCCTCAATATAGGTGATCCTCACAGTTGGGACTACTTTGCTTCTGGAGTACACTTCCACTTGACCTGTTTCATCAGGAGATCAAACCCATTATTGTCAGTTTGGGTGTACATAGCACCTGTTTCCCAAGAGTCCCTGAGTTAGATAACATGATTTTGCTTAGAGTGGAAAAAACCCATCAATGCATAAGAAGGAGAGACCTTTTAATCTCAGGAAACTTGAGCAATTTAGCCTCTTGCCTTGACTCCTGGGAATTTAGAGGTCTTACTAATTTTATTAAATTTCAAACCATTGTTTGTTCTAAGTTAAGTCTATATTTGACAGAGTACTGGTAACTTATGGTTTGCTCCGGTTTGAATATAGAATGACTAGAAGCAAAGTGGTGAAAATGTTATTTGTAGCCCTTTAAAACTTTGAGCTTCCACAGTATGTCCTCCTATAGTGTGTGTGTGTGTGTGTGTGTGTGTGTGTGTGTGTGTGTGTGTGTGTGTGTGTGTGTGTGTGTTTTCCTGAGTGTTTTCCTTTTGGTAAAGCATCAGGTTCTGATTTATGGATACCCACAGATGAAAAACATTCTTAAACTGGAGTCTAGCAATGTTAAAAATTGCTAACTGATTATGTCAGTATTTGTTTCCCACATCACCAATGTATACATTTTTAAGGAGGCAATGTTATCTGTGCTAACAACAGCAAAAAGTGTAAATACTGTAATGCATCGGTTCAGTGCTATGGATTATTAGGCTTGAATTAGCTGTGTGTAGTTCCATGTAACGCTTCCAATATTTCCTTAGTGGTGGGACTATGTTTTGGGCAGCTTCTTTTATATGAGATGGGAGAGGGGGGAGTTTCATTTATGTTAATATAATACTTTTTCTTATGTCAGGAGTGAAAAAAATCATCTCTTAATTGTCTTTTATAAAACAAATATTGACTGATTTCTGCCTTCCTCTTAGATTCCACACAAATTACTTTAATATATCTTGTCATTCAAATGTAGTTCTTTGTGTAGAAACCAAAGGCCCTAGTAACACAGAACCTGAGGTGAGGAGAATGAGCAAGAGAACAGTGAGTAGATAGAAGATTGGTATGATTTTTTTCCCCCAAGTAAATTCAAAAAAATATTGAGAAAGCACTAGGAAAATTCTACTCCCTTTATTAAAACTTATATATAAAAAAGGGTCTTTGACCTCTAGGTGTTCACAGTCTAGTAAGGACAGACAAGAAAACAGATACCTGAGATTATGAAAGTAGGACCGTAGGGCTGTAGAAGCAGAGAGCGAGCCAAGAGTTTTGCTCCATGGGAGATAATTAAGAAAGCCTTCTCACAGAAAGTGCTATCTGGGTTGAGACTTAATGTGTTGTAGGAGCTCTGTGAGCTACTAATGATGGGTGGAAGGTCTGGGGATTCACAAAAGAGGCAAGCCCTATCCTGAGGGTTGCTGGAGGGGAGGTGGGGGGTGGGGAATGGGTTAAATGGGCAGTAAGGAGTGCTCTTGTCTTGAACGCTGGGTGTTGTATGTAAGTAATAAACCACTAAATTCTCCACTTGAAACTAATATTACACAGTATGTTAACTGGAATTTAAATAAAAATGAAAAAAAATAAAACTAAAAACAAACACAAGATAAGTAGAAGCAACCTGCTTTTTCTCTGTCATTAACACTTCTTCCTCTGTTATGCAGTATTTCCTTTTCCTGTTATGATTATGTAAAACACACACCAGTTTTTCCATTGAGCATCATGACAGTGATGAGATGTCACCCAGATGCTCTGCATCCAAAAAGAGGGTAGTGGAGCAGTGAGTAGACTTTGGGGGACCAGATGCCAGTGCTTTGTGGGGAGGAGGCAACCTTTCAGTCCATCTCTCTTCAAGTGTACAGCTGTGTGGGTCAGCCCGGAGTCCCAGCAGACTAGGGGAATCGTGAGTAATCCCAGGAAGGTGGCTGCTCTAGAAGACTAGGAGCACGTTTGGCAATGCCCTTTAAAGGACACTTGGGCGCCTGGGTGGCTCAGTGGGTTAAAGCCTCTGCTTTCGGCTCAGGTCATGATCTCAGGGTCCTGGGATCGAGGCCCGCATCAGGCTCTCTGCTCAGCAGGGAGCCTGCTTCCTCCCCTCTCTCTGCCTGCCTCTCTGCCTACTTGTGATTTCTCTCTCTGTGTGTCAAATAAATAAATAAAATCTTAAAAAAAAAAAAATAAAGGACACTTGCTTCTGAAGTGGATGGCAAGTTTATTAAAGCTTCCTGAGAACCATAGTGCATACATAGCTAGGTTCAAAATGAACTGATACAACCTTCTAGAGCAACAAATAACTGGAACCTGTGAACGGAGCCCTTTCTGTTCAGTCTATGCATAAGCCTGTTTGTTCTAAGTGCAGGGCAAAAGGAGTCGTGTTAGCACAGCGTTTCAAAAAATAATTAGATTTAAAACCAGGCAGGGATTTAAATCCCAACTGATTATTTGCTCCAAGTATGATGCTGAGAAATTTACCTTATGGGGATGATGGGATAAACTTCATGCAACTGCCATAATGATTATAAGAAATATCCAAAGCTCCTGATATAATGTCTGGCACAAACTATATACTCAGTACATGTTAGCTTCTCCTTTTCTGAACCTTGGAAAATATAAACCTATGCTGTTGGTAGGGTTTCTCATTTTCATCATTAATTCTAATCATTCCAGTAACACATTCTTGCTGTAGACCAGTCATAAAGCATAGATAAATAAAAATAGGAAGTTATCCATGATTACTATACTAGGAAATAACCATACTTAAATCCTTTCTTGTTTTTTAACAAATGCGTCTGCATGTATATGCGTGCGGTGCATGGAAAGGCATATAATGTGTAAACTATGGCACGATTATCTCTAAAATATAGGGATATTTTCTCATTTGACCCAGTGTAATCATTGCACCTCGTAAAATTATCTATTCAAGTTTGGATTAGTATATAAGAGGTCCATACATAATATTTTGTTATGTCTCTTAAATATAAGAGCAATGATCTCTCCTCTCAGCTTTTTTAATGCTATTGATTCATTAAAGAAAATGAGTCAGTTGTTGAGGTAGGCAGATTAATAGCCCCCAAAGATGTCCACATCCTAATTCTCGGAACCTGTGCATATGTTACTTTACAGGGAGAAGGGGATTTTGCAGTTGTGGTTAAGTTAAAGACCTTGAGGTGGGAAGAGTTTCCTTTGTTGTCCAGGTGTGCACAGTGTAATCACGAAGGTACTTTAAAGTGCAAGACAAGCAGGAGAGGAGATTCAGAGAAATGTCATATTGCTGTTGTTTGAAGGTGCAGCAAGGGGACCACAAAACAAGGAATTTGGGGGATTTTTGTCAGCTGAAAAAGAAATGGATTCTCTACTAGAGCCTCCAGAATGAATGCACCACTGCCAGTATTTTGACTTTCGTTCAATGACACTTACATCAGACTTCTAACTTAGAAGACCATAAGGTAAGAAATTTGTGTTGCTTCAAGCCAGTAAGTTTTCTGTAATTTATTACACCAGCCACACAAAATTAATATAGTTGTCTTACAGGGCATTTCCAGTCTGGGTTTGTCTGTTTAATTTTCTGTTATATCAATTAACTTTTCCTATTTTGTTTTTATTGTAATATAATTTGGTTCTAGAGTCTTGAATATATTTAGATTAGACATTTCTTTACCTGGCAAAATACTTCATAAGTGGTGTTTTAATCTCCATTTTGCATGGAGTCCTCGTACATGCAATGTCTGCTTATATACTTAGAAAAGATTGATTGTTGTGTTCAGGTGGGGTGGCATCTTGAACTCTCCTTTGTAAATATCCTAACATTTCATCTAATGGTTTAATATACTGATAAACACTGCCTGAAACACTTACTTCACTAGCATTTACAACATAATGATTTTCCCAACTTCATCATTGTACTTGTATTAGTTGGAATTTACCTGTATGTGTGTATATATATATATATATATATATATATATATATTTACTTATTTATTTGCGAGAGAAAGAGGGATGGAGTGCACACATGAGTGCAGAACAGGGAAGAGCAAGAGGGAGAGAGAGAATCTTAAGCAGGTTCTATACCGGGCGCCTGGGTGGCTCAGTGGGTTAAAGGCTCTGCCTTCAGCTCAGGTCATGATCTCAGGGTCCTGGGATCGAGGCCCGCATCGGGCTCTCTGCTCAGCACGGAGCCTGCTTCCCCCCTCTCTCTCTGCCTGCCTCTCTGCCTCCTTGTGATCTCTCTCCCGCTGTGAAATAAATAAATAAAATCTTAAAAAAAAAAAAAAAAAAAAAAGCAGGTTCTATACCCATTGCAGAGCTTGACATGGGGCTTGATCTCATCACCCTGAGACCATACCACGGGCCAAAACCAAGAGTCGGATGCTCAATTGACTGAGCCACCCAGGTGCCCCATATACATATACATGTACATATAAATTCAGTTGGTTGGGTTACACTGAAATAATATGCACAAGAAAGTCGGGATAAATATTTAATTATTTCCTTTAAAAAATTTTTCAGAATATGGAGTTGACGCTAAGTATACTCTGCCTTGATAAAATTAGTTGGATTTCTTTCCTTTCTTTTTCCTTCTTAAAATTATCATTAGGAACTTACAAGTTTTTAATATTAGTGTGATCCTGTAATTACCTACTATTTATATATATATATATATATATAGGTATGAAATTATATATACCTATATATGTAAAATTACACATATAATTTTTTTAAAGATTTATTTATTTATTTATTTATTTGACACAGAGAGAGAGAGGTCACAAGTAGGCAGAGAGGCAGGCAGAGAGAGGAGGAAGCAGGCTCTCCGCTGAGCAGGGAGCCTGATGCGGGCCTCCATCCCAGGACTCTGAGATCATGACCCGAGCCAAAGGCAGAGGCTTTAACCCACTGAGCCACCCAGGTGCCCAATTATATATATAATTAATTGTGTTTTCAAATTGTTCCATTTTTGCCCTGTTGAAGTTGACTCTGTACTGTTTTGTTAGGACCCAAATACCTCGGTGGCTTCCCTTTTCAGTAATAGAGTATCCCAGTCTCATCTTGTGTATTTTCACCCCAGCTCTGCAATCAACCCTTTCCATAATCAAGTATATTGACATATATATTGCAGGTGATCCCAGTGAATGTTTTTATTATCCATTACTCAACCAGTTCTGCACAACTGGACATTTAGGTTATTTTCACTTCTCGCATAGCTGTGCCATCTGAAACACAAGTAAACACATTGAACTTAATATAACTCTTGATTATATTTTAGCTGTTTTTCAGAAATGTAGAATCTAGGAATGAAATGGCCACAATCTCAGAACATCCCACCATTTTTAGATAAATTTTATGCAGTAGGTATTAGATTTTACAGAATAAAAAGTAGGTAAAGCAGGACACCTTTTTTAAAAATCAAACGTGCTGTTTGAATGACAAAAGCACTACATAACTTTTGGGGTTAAACAGTAAATACGTTGATAAAGACGTTGTATTCGTTTCAGGGTTTCTTGACTCCCCTGTGAAAGAAACCAGTAGGGCTCTCCAAGTTGCCTAATACTGAAATACAGGAATTTGTGGTTAGCAGAATATTCATTATAGGAGTTCTGACAGCTAGGAGAATGAAATGGAGGAAATATTGTTGAAGAAAAATTGTATCAGACAAGTTAAACAGGCAAGGAGCTATTGGACGTAGAGGAAAGAGAGTTTAAAGAGCATGGGGTGCACTGGGGAGATTGCAGGCCACCTGCGTTTGCGGATTGGCCTTGTCTGGGTGGAAAGACTATCTTCTAGCTGATACAGACTTCGGAGTTAATTGCCCCCTGAAGTTAGGCTCCTTTGATTCCAGAAAGACTGGTACATGGGGGTGTTATCTTCCTAGATGGTTACATTTCAAAAAGATGGTTTCCAGGTACTTGAGAAAGACTTTTCCTGGGTCTTAAAGCTTCCCAGAGACTTTTGAAGGAAGTACATATATATGTACGTACACACACACACACACCCTATGTAAAAGTGGTCAAAGACTTTGCAGTAAAATTTTTCTAGAGTAAATACTCTAAGAAAAGAAGAAAGAAGATCGGGGTTCTATGGGCAGGAAGAAATGTGTCTGAAGTCCAATCAAACTAAGGAAAGCATTAGTCCATCTTCGTATTTCATAATAAAAATTTTTGTGACATTACTTACTGATGAATTGGTTTACTATAAAGGGAATCTAATTGCAATCACTTATTCTGTTTTAATCTTTGTTGATAGGTGTGTCCCCATTATCCAAAGTGGTTAATATGGAAGGATACAAAGAGAAGACAATGCAAACTAATTGCAAATTAAAAAAACTTTTAGAAGGTTAATAAAAGGGGTATTAAGTGTAAATTACAGACAAAGCTACTGATAAAATTATAGCAGAGATAGGCAATTAACAATTAAAAAAGAATCTGCATGGGTATTGACATGAGTTTCAACAGAATATTTTGAATGTCAGTAGGTAAAATAATTGTTGAAAATCTGATAAAAGTCAGTAACAAAATGAGAATAAAGTCAAAATTAAAATGATGACTGTAACTTTACCCTATCATACCATTTGTTAGTAAAATATACCTTAGATGTAAACAATTAAACCATAATTTAAAGAAACATTAAAAATCATAATCACCACTTAACATATGATCAGTGTAAAATAAGCATATTTTCATGACTTTTGTTTGAAGGTAACATCCTAATCATTAATTTTTTAACTGTATGACAGTTTTTTCCTCTCCATTTTCTGTGGATTAATTTTTTTTTAAGATTTTATTTATTTATTTGACAGAGAGAGGGAGATCACAAGTAGGCTGA
>LNAC01001185.1:256235-305390 GCA_002007465.1 Ailurus styani | reverse complement strand
AATTCCTGGGACCTGATGATAATCGGTCTCCTACTCCTCTGCCATCTTGCCGCTCCCCCAAAATGTGCCATTTAATGTGATGTGATATGAAATACCCAGTACCAGCTATGAATAACTGTTTCTGAAAATGTTCCTTCTGAATGCAGTCAAGACCTGATACTTGTGCACTTTAAATGTGACTAGTTCAAATTGAGACGTGGTTATAAAATACACACCAGATTTCAAAAACTCAGAATAAAAATAAAAAGTAAAATTGCTCAATAATAATTATTATGTCAGTTACATGTTAAAATGATTAGATTTTGACTCTATTAAGTTAAATATAAAATATACTATAAAAATTTATTCCACCTTTCCTTTTTACATATTTCACATGGCCACTAGAAAATTTAAGATCACAAATGTGGCTCTCATTTTGGGCTTGCATTGCACTTGTATATGAGAGGGCTGCCTGACATTCAACTTGTAGTTTATAGGAAATACAGGAGAAAGAAGTTAAGAGGCACCAAGTGGAAACGATTAGCCAAAACTAAACTGGGGTAGGTACTACAACAGACCTCCAAAGAGCATGGGTCGCAGAAGATTGCTGATCTGTGTAACCATTTGTTAATAGGCTACAAAAAGACCAGGAGCTTGCACAATAATCTACATCAACGATGTCACATCCTACACAAGCCGCTGCATGGTTCAGAAGACATCACTTTCATAGCAAAACTGAGGCAACAGAGAAAACTTGTCCCTTCATATTGGGAGGAGGAGAGGAGAGGATAACTATAAAAGACATTTGGGGACAACTAGGGAAATATTAATATGTGCTGGGACAAAAAGCAGATTAATTGTGCCATCTCACTCCAGGCTATTTTTTTTGAACATCCTGAGGCAGGGTTTGAGAGAGAAGCCAATGAACTCTTCCTGGGTTGGGTTCTAGACTCAAAGACGATGAACCACCTGACAAGATATTTTACCTTGTTATTAGCCCATGCAGTGCAAAAGTAGAAGCAGATCAAAGTCTACTCAATTTATAGTGGAATCACATTGCCCAAGACACCGCAAGGTTGGCCAGCAATGCTATGTTTCTGCCAAGTCCCTGAAGCAGTGCCTAGACTCTGAACCCATGTCAACAGAGAACAGGTCACCAAAAATACAAGCACTAAAGGGAACATCTTTTGGATTATTCATCTCAGATGACCAAATAGGGTAATGAGCAAGAGAGATCCTGCTTGAGTTCAGAACGAAAAAGAGCGAGATACTTAGTCAAAAGATGGAGTTTCCGTCTTTTGCAGGTCAGAAGTCCTTGCTAATTTTTTGTCATGAGATATCAGAGAGACCAGTGACCCTGTTTGTTGTTTTCCGTACTCCCTCTTTCCAATATGGGAGGTGTTTGTTTAAACTTTATTGTGAAAAATTTTAAACATACCCCAAAGTAAAAAAAGAACAAAAATCATCTAAAGAACACGTTATCACTCAATTCAACAATCATCAACATTTTGCTAACCTCTTTTCATCTCTTCCCTCATTTTGTTCACTGCAGTATTTTAAAGCCAATACCAAAGATCATGTTATGTCATGAATAAATTAAGTGGGAGTTTTAAACTTTTTTATTGTACTGATCTTCTTTTTCTGTAACCATAATATAGTGAATAATTTTCAGTGATGAAACTTTTCATTTAACACATGCAACCAGACCATCAGAAGCTGCATGACACGTGCCTAAGACATAGAGGTCCTGGACGATGTACCTGACCACAATAATAACCATATGCAACTTTGCTATGTCTCCCACTGGTAAAGAGCAGACTGCATTTCCAATTGTATGGGGTTAGGGACTTTTGAAGGGCTATATTCATATGTGAAAATGATATAAACACTAAATTGCTTTTTGGGTTTCAATCTCCCATTTCTTTGGTAAGAAACGTCTTTCCAAGTCAAATATAAAACTCGACTGATTCAAAAACTAATAATGCTTTGTGCTTGTTTCATGCTTAAAATGTACTTTCACATGAGAAAACTTTTTTCTTTAAGGTGAAATGGATTCTGAATAAATCAAAGGCACAAAATTCTAAATCTAAAAACTAGTCACTCATTGTAGGATCTGAGCCAGATAAGGTGAACTATCTTTCTCTTTGTTAAGCTCCCAGAGGAAAAAAAAAGTCTTGATTTGCATTACCCTCAAGAAATTTACATGAAAATGGAGGTGTTGGAGGAGGTGTGTGTGAAAGACTCCCGCAAGAGGTGGAGGAAGGAGGGCCGACATTGCTGGAAGTAACAGCTAAAGTCGTACAGCATGTTCCTCGGTGCATTGGCACTCTGGTAGGCAAGCTTCTTTTGGCACTGAGCTTCAGAGGCTACACGTTGTCAGCCAGAATATTGAGGGTGCTAAGATCTCGTACAATGTAAAAATTCCCTTTACCGGCTGCTGGGAAGCAGTGAATATTCCAAAGGTTTCATTCTAGGTTGAGCCTTCTAGGTTTTCTGGCTTCCTAGTGACACAGCACAACACTTGTCAGGGGTGCTAAAGTCTAAAATAGGTCGCCCTCCTCTCTGTAAAGAGGTTTAGTTCACATCAGGTTAAAAAATAAATGCTTATTCATTCTAAAACAGCCTCCAGGAGAAATGGCAGTGAGATTGAGAAGATGTCCGAGGATATTTTTAAGGAGATAAAAGTGGATTTTCCTTTAAGAACTTCTTTGAGATCATTATTTTCTGGTTGAATATTTGTTTGGGTTTCTTTTACTATATTAGTTTTTTAGATTACATTTTTAAAAATTTTTAGCTAAAAGTAAGTTTACCTAATTTGTTATCTATGTGAAGCAAATAAATTTGTCATTGTGGTCCTCTATTTAATCATGACACTGAAAGTGTACCTCAGTAGCATAAGAAAAATAAAAAGACTAATTGTGCAAACAGACCATGGCCGGCCCATGTAGAACAACAGAACTTTGACCCACAACTTCTGCAGCAATAAGACCAGATAATCAGAGTTTATCACACAGCTGGCTTCCCTAGCTTATGCCCTTGCTTCCACTCAGAAGCAATCGGAGAAAGGTAAATATACACCCCAAACCAATCTCAGAAGAGGCTCTAGTATGCCCACCTCCAGCTTCCCCAGCCAACTCCCTCCACCCAGGGCATACCTGAGCCTTCCTTTTCTTCCCCATTATAAAACTCCCCCACTCTTCTGCCTGCCTTTGAGTCTCTGCCAAACACAAGTAACAGTGGCCAACTTCCTTTCTATAGCAAGCCCTAGATAAATAGTCTACATTTGTTCCAGTAGGGATGGTCTTTGATTATTTCCATAGTTTCCTGAAGGTGTCGCCAAAACCATATGCTCTGTCCCTGCTACAAACTCCAGTGTTTGACCAGGTGCAGTGCCCACAGAATCTCCTTGGCATTTGCTGCTGGTAGCTTGCCAAAGTCGTGCCAGAGTAGTAAGTCAGCACCAGGTCATGATCATCCCCACTCCCTTTGCCTTGAGATCCTTGGCTTTTTATCCTCAGTTTGGTAATGAGGCTTTATTATTGATTCTCATTTGTTTGGATTCTATAATGAGGTTGCTCCTTTTCATTCTGTTTTTGCTCTTTTGTGCTGTTTTGTGTTGGGCCATTTAAAAGCATTGTTCATTACACGGGCAAAACAAAAGCAGAGACCCTATAAACCTATTGTTCCAGCCAGCCCCACAGACGGGTGAGTTTGTAGTTCTCACAGATTCCATGTTCACTCGGACAAACTTTGCTGTAGGTCATGAGGAAAGTCAGATGAGGCTCTCTCCCCCCCCCTTTTTTTTTTTTTTTTGAGCTTGGCTTGGATCCAAAGAGAACATTCTCTCTGGTTTTCCTTCTGCAGGGTGGAGCGGGCCAGGATGGAGGGGTAGGGTGGGGACACGTTGTCTGGTCTGTGCTCACAGGCAGCCAACCATTAAGTTGAGGCCCTGAAACTGGAGGTGAGCAAGCATTACAAGCATTACGTTCCTACTTCCCATGGCCGACTCTTGTGGGGTGTCTCAGTCTAAATCCTCTCCCCTACATGTAAAAACCCCTGCCTCTTCTGTGTACTCTCCTTACAGTATAATTTTATATTCTAAATTCTTAAAATATAAATTCTTGTGAGTATCTTTTTCAATGGCATAGCCTCATCAGGGACGACTTGGGTCTTCCGTGGCCACTCTGGGAAACATTTGATTTGAACAAAATTGGTCTTTCGAGAGGTGTCTTAGGAAAAAACAGTAGTAAGATTTCACAAGTTCAATGGGCAGCATCTTATCGCTGATATGCAGACTCCAAAGGAAATTCTGACACAAACCTTGTCTCAATTCAAGATTCTTTGGCCAAAGCAAATGAGCCGACTGCCAAACCGAAGCAAGAACAAAACTAGACTTCTCTTCCTAGTGGGTATTCTCCCTTCTGCCGTCCCGTTGCCTCCCTACATCCACTTGTCCTTCTGACCCTTATCCATCTATCTCATTCTTCTTCCCTTGTCCAGAGCTGCTATCTTTCCCCTAAAACCCTAATACCCTCAAATACTGGTTGCCTCTAAAGATTTATTCCTCCCATGAGCCAAGTATACAGGCAACTGTAATTTAAACCTTGGACCCCAGCTGAAACAAGAACTTTAATAAGGATTTCCCTAAACCAAGACAAGACCAGAAGCTACAAGTAAACTTTGGCGTTACTGTGGGTTCAGTTCCAAACCACTGCAATAACAACACCCATGGCACTGACAGTGAGTCAAATGAATTTTTTGGTTTCCCAGTACATATAAAAGTTTTGTTTATACTCTACTGTAGTCTATTAATTGTGCAATAGCATTATGTCTGAGAAACAATGTACATGCCTTAATTTAAAAATATTCACTAAAAAAGCTAACTACCATAGAAACTTTCAGTGAGTCATAAGAACTGATCATAGGTCACCATAACAGACATAATAATAATGAAAAAGTTTAGAATATTGTGAGAATTACCAAAATGTGACACAGAGACCACATGCTCTTGGGAAAATGGCACAAATAGATTTGCTCTATACAGGGTTGCCACAAACCATGAATTTGTAAAAAAAAAAAACAAAAACCAAAAACCAAACTAAAACAAACAAACAAACAAACAAAAAACAGTATCTGCAAAGCACAATAAAGCACATAAAACACTGTGTGCCTATATTCATAGAATTTAGAATCCTTGTGGGCAGCCTTGGGTTATCTGACCTATATTAACTTGTACACATACTGGTTGGAACCTCATATCAAATGCTAAATGACAAAAGCTGATTAGATTCACCTGGAAAAGGACCTACAGGATCCTTCTTTCTTTTCTTAGTTCCAGTGTTATATTAGTTTCAAGAGTGTAATAAAGTGATTAAACAATTCCATATATTACTCAGCACTCATCAAGATAAGTGTACTATTAATCCCCTTCACCTATTTCACCCATCCCCCACCACCAACCTCCCCTCTGGTAACCATCTGTTTGTTCTCTATACTTATGATTTTGTTTTTTTGTTTTCTCTCTTTTTTTTCTTTGTTGGTTTGCTTTGTTTCTTAAATTCCAATATGAGTGAAATCATATGGTATTTGTCTTTCTCTGACTGGCTTATTTTGCTTAACATTATACTCTCTATCTCCATCCATGTTGTTGCAAATGGCAAAGTTTCATTCTTTTTTATGGCTGAGTAATATTCCATTGCATATGTGCACCCATCTTTTTATCCATTCATCAATCAATGGACACTTGAGCTGTTTCCATAATTTGGCTATTGTAAATAATGCTGCTATAAAAATAGAAGTTCACATATCCTTTTGAATTAGTGTTTTCATATCCTTTGGGTAAATGCCCAGTAGTGTGATGACTGGATCATATGATAATTTTATTTTTAATTTGTTCGGGAACCTCCATGCTGTTTTCCACAGTGGCTGCATCAGTTTGCATTCCCATCAGCAGTGCACAGGGTTCCTTTTTCTCCACATCCTTGCTAATACCAGTTGTTTCTTGTGTTTTTGATTTTAGCCATTCCGACAGGTGTGAGGTGATATTTCTTTCCAGAATATACCCCAGAGTCAAAAAGGGGCCTGAAAAGTAGGACAAAATCTACTAAACTATATCCAAAAGGTTTTGAATACAAATCAGTTGTATCATAATTTTCTCAGCAAATGGAGAAAAGATAAAACAATAAGAGATTTTTATAACAGACCAGGCCATACTTTCTCTTTTTTAATTAATTGATTGAGAGAGCGAGCACACACAGGAGCGAGGGGCAGGGCAGAGGGAGAGGGAGAGAAATACTCACGCAGACACTCTGCTGTGCACTGAGCCATAGCTACATGGGGCTGAATCCCAGGACCCTGAGATCATGATCTGAGCCGAAATCAAGAGTCAGAAGCTCAACCCACTGAGCCACCCAGGTGCCCCTAGGCAATACTTTCTAACATCTGAAAGTTAAAGAAGGTGTCGTTGTGGTAGCAATTCTTTTATCTCATTTTGTCCATGGAGTTAAACCTGAAATTAGAGACCTAATTCAAAAACAGAAATTGAAATGAGAGACAGGGCTGTTGCCTGAATTACAACACCAAGTACAGCATTTTAAAAGAGCTCTCTGATGAAATTAGACAGGACCCCAAATAGACTTATGACCTTACAGATCAAACAGTTATGTGACCCATTTCTCAATTTACCACCTTTTGACAAGAACATGTGTAAATATTATAAACGGAAGGAACACGAAAAAATTTTGCATTTTTTTTTACACAAGAGAAACTAAGATATAGAAATACCCCACAATTCAGATCACTGATGGTGCTGTTAGGAAGGAAAACATGCCCAATATTTTGCCTTATGCTTAAACACTTAAGGTGAATTAATTATATAGTTACCCTCATCAATTTCTGATAGATATAAGCAATATCCTTTCTACGTTAAACATGGTTAACTGCTCAATCTCTGAATTCTTCTCAGAGGAAATACACAACAACAGTGATAATTATTTTAAATAACCCACATATTTTCCCTATCTCCTAACACTTAACTGTAACCCTTGGACACTCAACTAAAAATATTTCTTCCTGCTCCATGATACCACTCTTGCAAATTGAATAAGGACTTACTTTGCAAATGGGATTGTACAAATGCACAGCTCAGAAACTATTCCTTGTGGTTCCCAAGCACTCCTATAGTCAAAATCAAATTGTATATGCCCTAGATATATATTTTTTCCTTTCTTGTTACATTTGCTGCAGATTTAGGTCTTGGTACCATACTTGAAACTCTGTGGGCTAAAATTCCAATGGCATAGCTAAAATAATTTGATCAGAGCCTAGTGACGTTCACATAGACCCTACTGGTACCTAAGCTTCCCCAATATCCATTGAAGCCAAAAACAAAGGAAGGGCTCAAACCTATATTTGAAAGATTTCTATGCAAAGGTCTTCATAGACCCTGTAGTAGCTCTGTAACACTTCTATCCCGACATTATGTAAGCCAAATAGATGAAGCTCTCAGATTTTTCCTAGATCTCAAGGCCATCAACAAAATTTTTATCCCTTACTTCCCAGCAGTACCTAACCCAAATACCATCTTGTTATTGATTCTGCTTTAGGCCACTTACTCCACTGTGATGGATTTCTGCTTTGCCTTTTGCCGTATGCCTCTACACCAGGGGAGTCCATACCTTTTGCTAATCTCTGCTAAACACAAGTAATAGTGACTATCTTCCTTATAAAATACTAAAAGTGATCTACACAGGAGCTCTGATTCTAATAATAGCAAAGTAACTTATGTCTTATTCACCTATATACATTTATAACACATATAAAAGGCTGGATAAAAGTATTTAAGTACAGAAACATGTAAAGGCACTCAAAAAGGAGTTTACCACAATTACAGTTGGAAATTTCAACACTCTTCTCTTGGTAATTGATAGAACAAGTAGTTGACAAATCAGTAAGGATATACAAAATTTGAATAGCACAATCAACTGATGTCATTTAATTGAAATTTATGTATCAAAAAGCCCAAGAATGACAGGATGTACATTCTTTTAAAATGCTTTTGGAATGTGTACAGAAATGGAATATACAGTGGGTTGTAAATCAAGTCTGGATGAATATAGAAAAACTGAAATGATTGAATACTTTGAAAAACAAAATCATACTTTATAGCCTCTAGCAAAAAACAACGAATAAAAACAAAACTGCAGACTTAAATGTCTTCACTTATGAATTCTACCAATTATTAAATATATAAAGCCAATGTTATATAAAAATCTTTTAGAAAATATAAAATGAGGGGGACCCAGATGGCTCATTTGGTTAAGCAGCTGCCTTTGGCTCAGGTCATGATTCCAGGGTCCTGGGACCAAGCCCTGCATCATCATCATCATCATCATCATCATCATCATCATCATCATCATCTCATCATCTTCATCGGGCTCTCTGCTCAGTGGGGAGCCTGCTTCTTTCTCTCCCTCTGCCTGCTGCTCTACCAACTTGTGTGTATCTCACTCTGTCAAATAAATAAATAAAATCTATAAAAAAAGAAAATATAAAATGAAAAAAAAAGTTCCCAGAATGTTGTACAAGGTCAGTATTCTCTAAATACTAACACTAAAAGAATATATGACAAGAAAAGAAAATTACAGGTGAACATGTCTCACAAAAATCCTTAATGAGATATTAGTAGGTCAAAACAAGCATAGGTAAGGGAAAGCAAATTATGAACAGAGTTATCCTAGGAATGTAAAGTTAGGCTGATATTTGAAAAGCCAATCAATGTAATTCTCTAAATTAACAGCTAAAAAAATTTTAAAACCCTCACCATACGATCATCTAAATAAACAATAATTATTATTAAAGAAAAGTAATTTGGTGAAATTCAACACCATTCAATATTTTTGCAAACAAGGAATTGAAGGAACTCTGTCAACTAGAGTTTTGTTTGTTTTTCTAAGCCTACTAAAAAACCTACTGGTAACACACATACGATTTCAATCAAAGGCGATCGAAATTCGGTAGAAATTTTCTATACACGTGACAAGTTACTCCTTGTAATGAGGGATGGAGAACAATTTCTTCCCTCTGTTTATATACAGGAAAGGATATAAGAGGAGAAGGAAAGAACTTTGATCCTTGGAGGCAGGATGGAAAGGATCTTGGGTTCTGACCTTAACTTGTGGAATGTCAGTAAAATCTCTCTTCAGGCAATGGAGAGCTGCATGTGCCTGAGTTTTAATGACTCTTGAAGAAATGGCTCTTGAGGAAAATTCTGTAATGCTTTTCAATGACAAACAGAAGCCTGACACACTCTCACATGCACACACATATATATACATGCAAATCTGCTAACAGAGATACTGTAATATACTTCTGCTTCCATCTTTCCTGTATGTTACCAATAGGAAGCCTGAGCAAGGGTGAAACATAATAATGCTTGTAAAAGCAAGTCACTTTACCCTTCTGGATCTTACTTTCTTCATCTATTAAAATGATGGAGAGGAGCTATGTGACCTTTAATATACTTTAAACTCTGTCATTCCATATCCTTAAATTTGGTATGCTAGTGACCTGTGGATAAAAACAGAAAATTATGAGAATTCTCCTTTCCATTTGGACACTTTTCTCTGTGTCTGGAGGTAAATTACTGTAGACTGTGTTTTCAGAGTTCCTTTGTCAGCTTGCTTTCAGCTGAAATATGCCCATGAGAGGCAGCAGGAGCAAAAGACAGAAATCCTAGAGAGAGAGAGAATATATTTTCCCCCAAATTCTCACTCTGTTTGGTGCTATGCATTTGCTAGTGGCTGCCTTCCTTCAGCTCCCACCAGGAAGCCTCTATACCAGTTCCAGTTCTTTTGGGGGAAGGTAATGGCTTTGTTCTGGCTAGTTTCTATGTGTTTCATCATTCCTTTACCCTGGATAAACCTCTGAAAGCAGTACTTTAAAGTTTCTTTGTTGAAACATCTAGGGTGAATTTCATTTCATGCTGGGATTTTTGAGAAGCCAACACACCAAGTCATTATTCACATCAATGGATAGATCATTCAGACAGAAAAGCAATAAGGAAACATCAGCCTCAAATGGCATGTTAGACAAAATGGACTTAACAGACATATATAGAGCATTTCGTCCAAAAGGAGCAGAACACACATTCTTCTCAAATGCACATGGAACATTCTCTAAGATAGATCACATGTTGGGCTGTAATATAGGTCTTAATAAATTTAAGAAGACTGAAATCATATCAAGCATTTTTTGACCACAATAGTATAAGACCAGAAATGAATTAGAAGAAGAAAACTGAAAAATTCAAAAACATGTGGAGAACAAACAACACGCCAATGAACAATTACTGGGTCAACAAAGAAAACAGAAAAAAAAGAACCTTAAAACAAACGAAAATGGAAATACAACATACCAACATTTATGGGATGCAGCAAAATCAGTTTTAAGAGAAAGTTATTGGTAATAAATGCCTGCCTCAAGAAATGCGAAAAATCTCAAGCAAGCAACATAACTTTACACCTTAAGGAACTGGGAAAAGAACAAATGAAGGCCAAAGCTAGTAGAAGGAATAAAATAACAAAGATCAGAGCAGAAATAAGTGAAATAGACTAAAAAGATAAAAAGTATAAATAAAACTAAGATCTGGTTCTTTGAAAAGATAAACAAAATTGACAAGCCCAGATACTCACCAAGAAAAAGAGAAATCAAATCAATAAAGTCAGAATGAAAGAGTTACAATTGATACCACAGAAATAGAAAGGATCATAAGAGAATACTATGCACAACTATAGATCAATAAATTAGACAACCTAGAAGAAATGGTAAGTGCCTAGAAACATATAACCATTCTAGACAAAAACAAAGAAATAGAAAATCTGAATAGACCGATTACTAGTAAAGAGATCAAATCAGTAATCAAAACCTCCCAACAAAAAAGTCCAGGACAGGACTGAGCCTCTGGTGAATTCTACCAAACTTTCAAAGAAGAATTAATACCAATCTTTCTCAAATTCTCCCAAGATATAGAAGAGGAAGGAACACTTCCAAACTCATTTTATGAGGTTAGCATTACAGAACCAGAGAAGGACACAGAAGAAACTGAAATTATAGGCCAATATCCCTAATGAGCATAGATACAAGTATCACACAAAATATTGCCAAACCAAATTGAACAATATATTAAAAGGATTAGGCACCACGATCAAGTGAGATTTATTCTAGGGATGCAAGGATGATTCAACATCCACAAATCAATCAATTCGATATACCACATTCACAAAATTAAGGATAAAATTCACATCATCTCAAAAGAGGCAGAAAAAAGCATGTGACAAAATTTAACATCCATTATGATAAATTCTCAACTTTATCAAAAAAATACTCAAATGCATATAGAGAGAACATACCTCAACATTATAAAGGCAATATATGACAAGCCCATAGCTAACATCATACTCAATGACAAAAACCTGAAAACTTTTTCTTTTTTAAGATCAGGAATAAGATAAGGATGTCCGAGCTTACCCTTTTTATTCAACAAAGTCCTAGCCAGAGAAATTAGGTAGAAAAAGACACAAAAAACATGCAAATTAGAAAGGAACAAGTAAAACTATCACTATCTGTAGATGATATAGTATTATATATGGAAAACCCAAAAGACTCCACCAAAAAAACTATTAGAACACATGAAGAAATTCAATAAGGTTGCAGGATACAAAGTGAATATTCAAAAATCTGTTATATTTCTATATACTAACAATGAACTATCAGAAAGAGAAATTAAGAAAACAACCTCATTTACAGTTGCTTCAAAAGGAATAAGATACCTAAGTATAAATTTAACTATAAAATACCTACGTATAAATTTAACCAACGAGATGAAAAATTTATACTCTAAAAATAATAAGACACTGATAAAAGAAATCAAAGGCAACGCAAATAAATGGAAAGATACTCCATGCTCATGGATTAGAAGAATTAATATTGTTAAAATGTCCATACTACCCAAAAGATCTATGGATTCAACATATCTATAGATTCAATCTATCAAAATTCCAATGACATGTTTTATAGAAGTAGAACAAGTAATTTTAAAATTTGTATGGGAACAAAAATAAAAAATAAAAAAACCCTAGTTAGTGAAAGTGATCTTGAGAAAGAACAAAAAGCTGGAAGTATCCCATTCCCTGATTTCAAACTATATTGAAGCAGATACATGAATCAATGGAACAAAAGAAATAGCCCAGGAATAAAACCAAGCATATATGGTCAGTTAATTAGTGATGAAAGAACCAAAATATTCATTGAGGAGAGGACAGTCTCTTCAATAAATGGTGTCAGGAAAACTGGACAGTCACACACAAAAGAATGAAGCTAGACTACTATCCTACGCCACACACACAAATTAATTCAAAATGGATGAAAGAGTTGACTCCCAGACCTACTATCATGAAATTCCTAAAAGAAAACATTGGCAATAAGGTCCCTGATATCAGTCTTGGTGATGATTATTTGGATCTGACTCTAAAAGCCAAGCAACTAAAGCAAAAATAAACAAGTAGAACTACATCTAACCAAAAAGCTTCTACACAGCAAAGGGTCTCATTAACAAAAGGAAAACTACTGAATGGGAGAAAATATTTGCAAGCCATATAGCTATCTGATAAGGGTCTAATACCCAAAATACATAGAGAACTCATATAATTCAATAGCAAAAATAAACAATCCACTCTTAAAAATGGGCAGAAGATCCCAATAAATATTTTCTTTTCTTTTCTTTTTTTAAGATTTTATTTATTTATTTGACACAGAGAGAGAGATTACAAGTAGGCAGAGAGGCAGGCAGAGAGACAGGGAGAGGAGGAAGCAGGCTCCCTGCTGAGCAGAGAGCCCGATGCGGGCCTCGATCCCAGGACGCTGAGATCATGACCTGAGCCGAAAGCAGAGGCTTTAACCCACTGAGCCACCCAGGCGCCCTCAATAAATATTTTCTCAAAACAGGCATACAGAGGCCCAACGGACACATGAAAAATGCTTAACATCACTAATCATCAGGGAAATAAAAATTAGAACCACGATGGAATATTACTTCATACCTGCTAGAATGGCTATTATCAAACAAAACAAAACTAAACTAAACAAAAATAAGAAGTGTTGGTGAGGATGTGAAGAAAGAGGAACCCTCATGCACTGTTGGTAGGGATGTAAACTGGTGAAACTTTTATGGAAAGCAGTACAGACGTTTCTCAAAAATTAAAAATAGCCTACCATGTCATCAAGCAATTCTACTTTTGGATATTTATCTGAAGAAAATGAGAACAGTAACTCAAAGAGATATATGCACCTGCATATTCATTTCAGTGTTATTTTCAATAGTCCAGACATAGAAACAACGTGTCTATCCATCGATGGATGAGCGAATAAAAATGTAATATATATACACAATAATACTCAGCCATAAAAAGGAATGAAATCCTACCATTTGTGACAATACGGACAGACCTTGAGAACTAAGTGAAATAAATGAGATAGCAAAAGACAAATACCGTATGATCTCACTTAAATGTGGAATTTAAAAAACAAACACTCAAACCAAAAACCAAGTTCACAGATACAGAGAATAGATTGATTGGTTGTTGCCGGAAGTGGGCAAAGACCAAGTAGATGAAATGCTTAAGAGGTGGGTCGAAAAGTACAAACTTCCAGCTGTAAAATAAAAAAGTCCCTGGAGGTAATGTACAGCATGGTGAGGACAGTTAATAATACTGTATTGCATATCTGAAAGCTGATAAGACAGTAAATCTTAAAAGTCCTCATCACAAGAAAAGAAATCTTATAACTATGTATGAGGATGGATATTAACTTACTGTGGTGATCATTTTGATATATATACAAATATCAAATTTAAAAAATATGACAAGAGCAGAGACCTGGCAGCTACTTGCATGTTGGGGCTTGCTTTCACCGGAAACCCTTATTCCAGCAAATAAAGAAGTCCAAGATAGCTTTCTGGGGGTATGAGAAGCCACGTGGGGAAAGGCTGAAGTCATCCTTTCCCTGTCTTCTCAGGTGAGTCCCCAGACAGGTGAGTGAGGCTGTCCCTAAGCCATCTAGTACCAGCCAAACCGAGAGAGACCAGAAAGATCCCTTAGCCGACTCCAGTACTGTCTCCCAGGACTGGGAGAAAATGATGCTAAATTGGCACTTTAAGCCAATAAATAAATAAATGCATAAATACATAAATATACAAATAAGGTTATTTATATTTTATTTTGGACTACATTTTAAATTATATTTCGTATTCATTTGTCTTGTATTTCAGAAATCCCTACCACTTTAAAGACAAAATGAATTCAAACAATGAACCCTTAATTCCCTAAGAACAACAACAAAAGTTCCATTGAATTGCCTGACCAATATTCATTCCTGTTCCTCAGTGGGTACTCCCAACAATCCACGGCTCAGACTAACACAAAATGCTGGCAGAAGTTCACCTATGAGACTGCTGCACTCCTTGGTTGGGGGTAATAATGAAATGTTTTGATTTAAAAGTCTTCTCACTAGACAATTGACTGTATTATGAAGTGAATATAGATACCCAATGTTGAATTTTGGCTTGGTTAGGTATCATACTCTGCTGAAATTTGAAAGTAATATTTGTTTCCTGTTATTCAGTGGTCTGTTATTCACAGTGGTCTGTGAATTACATTGAAAGATGGGAAGCCTGAATTTGATTCTTGGATTTGAAAATAATTGTGTGATTAGGGCCAAAAATTTTAGCCTCTTGGTGCTTTACCTTCCCAAGCCATAAGAATGTATACATTCACACATAATTATTTTTCAAAATAGCTTTTTAAAAAATCCCTCTTTGAGTGCTTAGGGGGCAGAGTGAGCCTGTTCTCCACTTTAAGTTTATTTACAAGGGTGAAAATATACTTTTCCAGCAGCTCTCCCTCCCTCAGATTTATCAAGATACTGTAACAGCCTTAAAAACACTACTGGTGGTTTTGTGGGCTTGAGAAAGCCACAGGTTTACTTCCACTGAAATAACAGTGCTCTTAGTGGTTTTGTCTCTCTTTTTGTTTAATTCCTTTTAAAATAGGCTAACTAGCCCTTGGACCAGAGATCTGCGAGTGATGAGATTACAACTCCTCAATTTAGCCCCGATTTATGCAAATACCTATCCTGATGACAGGCCCAGAGCAATTAATTATTCCTTCAACTGTTCATTCACTTAATCTTCATAATAAATAGTTGTTTTGAGTTAATGATGGTCTAGATCAAGGTGTGTTTGAGGGCGTTAAAAATAGACAGCCATTGTGACAACAAAGCACTTATGACCCAAGAAGTGACAGAGTCAGTGTATGAGGTTTGGCATAACCCAAAGCAGAATATGGAAGGTTTCTCAGGGAAATTACAAGCAAGCAACTGTAGATATTTAGAGAGGAAGAGGGTGCAAACAAGTGTGTATCACAGCAAGCTTGTGGCAGGGTTTGAGGTGGGCCTACGTGAGGGGTTAAGATTTCTAGAGGCGCTAAGGACATAGCAAAATGCTTTGGAAACTTCAAGTATTGTACAGGTGTTAGATAATCACAATTACCACATAATTTTTTTTTTTTACCACATAATTTTTAAAAGTATTTTTCCACCAATATGCCATCATTAAAGTAATTATTTTTAAACGTCCTCATGAAACACCTAATATTTACAGACATCAGTAAGAAAGAATAGTTTTGATATAGGTGTTCCAGTGGAAGGGGAAAATGGTCATCCGCCATTGTCAAGTTATCCTGTTCTCCCAGCTCAAAAGAATGAATCTGTGGTTCCTAAACTGCACCCAGGCCCCCAGGGTGTTACAATGAACTCACAGGGATGCTATGGGATATCTTACATTTTTGAGGGGAAGGCATCAATATTCAACAGCTGTCAGACCCCATGCAAACTGCTGGTTCAAAGTAGTTCAAGGTTTCTTTTTTTTTTTTTTTTTTTTTTTTTTAAGTTTTTTTTTATTCATTTGACACAGAGAGAGAGATTACAAGTAGGCGGAGAGGCAGGCAGAGAGAGAGGAGGAAGCAGGCTCCCTGCGGAGCAGAGAGCCCGATGCGGGCCTCGATCCCAGGACCCTGGGATCATGACCTGAGCCGAAGGCAGCGGCTTTAACCCACTGAGCCACCCAGGCGCCCTAGTTCAAGGTTTCAATATGAGATGACACTGCATGACTTTTGATATCATTCATCTTTTTCAAAATGGGTTTTTGGCAATTGCTGTCATAGAGAACAAGTACTACACACAAATCAAGATGGAACGAAAAGTGAGGATGGTGGTGGCCAGTGTGATCCAAGCCTGAGAAATTGTGCAGTGCCCAACAGGGGACCAATATCCCATTAATGAGTAATTGTAGCCACTGGAGATTTTAATATATTTTTTCTTTCAATTTCTTTATCAAATGGCTACTGAGTCACCTGTATATAGATATCTACTGGGTTATTGGACCTTAACAGATTTAGGAAGATATTTAGGAATTTAGTAAGTAACTCAGGAATTTCTTTTGATCTAGGAGATCTATAAAACAGCGAATGATAGCACACACTATGAATAGAGAAAATCTGGGGCCCTGTAGCCTGTGTAGCCGACAAGAAGTCCACTCAGGAGTGGCTATATTTATACCCAGGTCTGTTTCAAGGTGAAGCCTCTTCGCTTCACTTGAGGCAACATTCATCATAGAAATAGTCACTGAATAGTAGGTCTAACGGCTTAAAGCAGCCTTGAAAATAGGTTTTTTTTATTCTTTTTAAAAACAATAAACATATCGTGTCAAATCCTTTGTTTCTGTTTTCTAAAACAAATAAGAAACACCATGTCCTAATGTATATATATATATATATATATTTTACCATGGCACCTTTCCTGAGGAAAAATAAGAAAGAAAAAGAGAGGGATGCCTGGGTGGCTCAGTTGGTTAAGCAGCTGCCTTTGGCTCAGGTCATGATCCCGGGGTCCTGGGATTGAGTCCCACATCGGGCTCTCTGCTCAGCAGGGAGCCTGCTTCTCCCTCTGCCTCTGCCTGCCACTCTGCCTACTTGTGTTCTCTCTCTCTGACAAATAAATAAATAAAAATCTAAAAAAAAAAAAAAGAAAGAAAAAAGAAAAGAAAAGGAGAGACCTCTTCCAATTTATACAATAGTTTCAGTTTAGATTTCTAGCCCTGACACTAATGTTTTAAGGTCTGGGGAAAGCGTGGATGGAGGCCGCCAACCCAGGTATCTAAATGTTTAAAAGTTATAAATCAAGCTATCAAAACTATTAAATGAAATATGTTCTATCCTCTAACCATGAAAAATAATGCCTTCATAGTGACTTGGAAGTCCTCGTCCTAAAATCTAAGAGTCCTTGGAGTCCCACCCAGGGATACAGCAGCGTGAGTAGAGCCAGCTAATAGATAGTTAAATTTCTCTTCCCCCCTTGCTGTTGTCCTACACCTACTGCACTACATGTGGTCTCGTACAGGGTGAGGGACCTTGAAGATAGATATGGACCCCCACCTGGCACATCCCCTCCCAAACAGACACCCTTGGCCAACCCTCAGACCTTGGCATATACACTGCAGCATCAAATACCTTCAGATGATGGGTCCTGGGGAAATAATTGCACAGGCTGTGGAAGAGAGCTTGGCACTACTGGGCAGGTTCCTAGGTATCCGTGGTGTAGTCTAGAAGGGAGGAAAGAAGGATTATTGGTGGAAACAATCCTTGGCCTATATACTCCTTGTCCCATGGTGATGAGCTGGAGTGGGGTCTCCTAAAGCCAGGGATCAAGGCAGGTGCCTCTAGCTCCAGGTCTAAGGATGAGGCTAAAATCTGCATATTTCCTGGTCCCTTTTAGGATTTAAAAAAATTTGTTCCCAGACACAAACCCCTTTCTTCCTAATCACTTCCTGTCAAAAGAATGAGTGCTCTTGGTTGCGTGGGTTTTCACTTTTAACATGCAGAAAATACAAAATAAACTTGGCAACAGGCAGAACTTGCCCTTCTGTTCTTGTGATATTTCTGGCATCACTTGGGTGGAAGATGTGTGCCAGATCAGCACTTTAGTCAGAATGCCTCTTTCACAGGGCAGCTCACCATCTCTACCTTCCCGGATGCTCTAAGGCTTCCCTGTGGTTCTGGATAAGGGCAAAGACCAAAATCCAAGAAAGTCCCTTGACCCCAGGGGACAACATGAACCAGGGCATTCCCATCCAGAACTGAAAATTCCAGGTTTGTGGCTGTGAGCAAGGTCCTCCTTGATTTATTTATTTAGTCACCCAGTAGGACATTTAATGATTACTTCATGTGAGCCTGCCACATAGCTAGCCATCATGTGTCAGACACCATCTAAAATCACCTCAGGAATATTCCTGTAACTGTATGTTAACATTACTTACCCTGTTACAAGTAACTTTCCAGTAATAATAATCATCGTGAATTACTGTATAAGGATACTATTTCATAATGATATTATTTCACAGTTTTTTATGGTTTAGAAATATCCAGGTGAACATTTTAGATTCTTTAGCCCCAGTTACATTTTATATTATTAAGAGATAGCAAATTTCTACCTACAGCTAGGAAGGTCACATCATATTAATATCTCCTGGCAAAAAAGCAATAAACAGAGTCTATTATTATATGATAGATTTTGTATGTTTATTGATGACTATCATTTTTTAGTTATTTGTTTTGGCTTTTGGTATAGTTTTAGAACAAAGATTTGGAAAGTAAAAAGAAGCAAGGCCCTATCAGTTACCTTCTAATCTATCTGGCAAAATGTTTAGAAAAAGGAAGATGTTTCAAATGGAGATTAAAACAAGAATCAAATAACAAGACTGGGTCTTGGACATGGCCACTGGCTGACATAGACCCGAGTCTCTTAAACATAAATCTGGGGCAGTGATGGGCATCAGGCTGGCCACTAACATCAGCTCACTGTTCAGAACCATGTAAGTTTAATGGTATATTCTCCTATAACAGAAAGCATGCTGAGAATCCAGCCCTCTGTCCTTCAGCTTAGCCTCTTCCTCTGCCTGGCCCTGCTTCCACAACTCGCCTGCACATGTTAATAGCAAAGATACTCCACTGATAAACTCCCAATTCTCTAGAGACAAGAGCTCCATGCCTACGAGAAAACACCTGTGCCCTAGCTTCTCTTTTCAGAAAGTGATGTTATCTTAGCCTGCTCAGGCCGCTATAAGAAAATACTGGAACTGAGGGATTTTTTTTTAAAAGATTTTATTTATTTATTTGAGGTAGAGGAAGAGAGCAAGGGGGAGGGGCAGAGGGAGAAGGAGAAGCAGGGTCTCCACTGAACAGGAAGCCCTATGTGGGGCTTAATTCCAGGACCCTGAGATCACGACTTGAGTGGAAGGCAGGCACTTAATCAACTGAGACACAGAGGCACCCCTGGAACTGAGTGATTAAACAACAAGCATTTATTTCTCACTGTATGAAATGCTGAAGCTGTGAACCAGGGCACCAGCATTCTGTTCCTGGTGAGAGCTCTCTTCCAGCCTGCCAGGGAGAGGCCTTCCTGCCTAGTACTCCTATGGCCTTCCCCCAGGTCTGTGCACCAGGGGAGAGCGAGAGTTTCTGAGGTCTCTCCTTAGGAAGTCATTAATCCCATCATAAGGACCACACCCTCATGACCTCATCTAACCCTAACTGCCCCCCAAAGGCTTCACTTCCAAATACCATCACGTTGAGGACTAAAGCGTTGATGTATGAATTTGCAGGGGACACACACATACTCATTCCATAACTGTCCATGACTTCCTCACCCTTCAGATAGAGTTAAGCTCCCCTCAGCAAGGTATAGAAAGGGAAACATTACAGGCAGTGGTTAAAAGTTACAGCTTTGGAGTTCCACAACAGAATGTGTGTGTGTGTGTGTGTGTGTGTGTGTGTGTGTGTGTCTGCACCTGCGTGCACGCACTCATGCATGCTTCTAATCCTGAGTCCTCCATGTCTGAATGTTATAACCTTGAGCAAGTTACTTAACTCTCTGAGCCCAACTTCTTTGTCAGTAAAATGAGGATGGTAACAATAGCATCCGCTCTAAAAGATTACTGTGAAGATGTAAATCAAGTAGGCATCCGGGCCTGAGCAGAGTAAAAAATTAAAAAATGAATGAATGAACAAATGAATGAATATGACTTTTATATGGTCCTATATTTACATTTTAAGGCCTGCATTGAAATTTGTCTACCATGTCTCTCCTACCCCACTGTGAACGTTCTGGGCAGGGTGTTTAAAGGGCTCTCTATGTCCCCATGGACTGGGACCTTGCCTGACACAGAGCAAGCACTCAGCAACTGTTCGTAGAACTGATTCCAGAAGGCCTGGGGAAACTTAGCAGGAATGAAAGCTATGAATGGATTTTAAGATTTTGTTGAATGTATAACTCAATAGGTGGTTAATCATAATAGGCCATTCCTTAGAGATGACTGAAATATATATTTTTGCTCATTGATTTCCATAAGCTAATACTTATTCATAACCCATTTACATTATAGGTCTGTCTGTTTTGTTGGTGTGCAAACATTTAAAAATCCGGGCGTTCTAGAGAACAATGTTGTTCCAACACAGGCAAAGTACAGTAAACTCGCTGTGTTTCCTACAACACAAATCATGAAAACTAATTGGTTTTAATAATGTGTTTTAGGTTAAGTAAATCATGAAGTTCTCTGAGTGCGTATTACAACAATCATAGCTCAAATGGTAACACCAGGATTTCGAAATATGATTTGTCATGAGGCCCCTTCCCACACCCACCTCCACCCTCCACTGTCTGTTGTTCCACCTTCTGGCCTGAAACTTTCCAAGTGTTCATCTCACTGTCTGACATCCTCATGACTTGTATTTCATCATCTTTACATTTGTTGCATTTTTTATTGTTTATCACATTTGTATTCTAATTGCCATAGCCTCTTGACAATAGCCTATAGCTAATAGGTGCTATAATTATGATTAGCTGTAAGTAGGCCTCAGAGAGCTTTATGCCATGCTTTGAAAAAACAGGCAACAAAATCAATTTAGGCGTGTTTAACCTGACATTTGACTGCTTGTCATTGTAAAGAAGACAAAAGTCACACAAAATTCTTTGACCCACTGTTCACATTTTGATATACACCCTTCTAGATGATTTTAGGTAAAATGTCTTTGCGAACCAGCAGCAATCCTGGCTTATGTAAACAAAACCCAGGACTTAAGAGACAGGTGCCAGAATCATTCAGAGAATCAAAGGAAACAGTGAGCTGCCAGGGTTCGAGATGTGGGCATCCACAGAGCTCGAGTCCTGGAAACCAGAGAATATGGAACCTCTAGGGGCCACTGTGAATGTGGCTCAGTTCCAACCATTGCTGGGCTCTGGGTTGGCTTTCATTTTCAGTTTCTGGGAGAGAGAGTTTTATCTGCCAGCGTGGGCCAGATGCTCCTCCCTGGATGAATAAACTCAGGCCGGAAGGGCAAAGTGATTCATAGTCCTGGAGAGGAGAAGTGCCATGTCAGGGTCATGGACCCACTGCTGGGGCTAGTGGATCAAGAGTGCCAGCAGAGTGATCTGTTTGGAACCTGTTCCCACTCAGAATTACAAGGTAAAGTGGAGGATGGAAAGCCCAAGGCCTGTTCCCAAATGAAAGAAAGAATGCTGGGAATATAAGAAGAAATACCCAGTACCCACGCTTTTATATTCCTATATAATTCTTTTTTTTTTTTTTTTACAAAGATTTTATTTATTTATTTGAAAGAGAGAGAGAGCACAAGTGGGGAGGAGGGGCAGAGAGAAAGGGAGAAGCAGGCTCCCTGATGAACAGGGAGCCCAATGTGGGACTTGATCCCAGAACCCTGGGATCATGACCTGAGCTGAAGGCAGATGCTTCACCGACTGAGCCACCGAGGTGTTCCAAATTCTGAAGATGTATTTATGTTTTTTATAATGAAAGTATTACACACAGGGAAATTGCCCTTTCTCATTGGATATTATAACATGAACACATTTCCATTTATAACCAGGTGATTAACAGTGTGGACTGGGGAGCTGGACTCTCTGGATTAAAATCCAGGCTCTGCCATTTAAGAGCTTGGGCAAGATACTAACCTCTATGTGCCTCAGCTTCCTCATCTATTAAATAGGGGTAGCTCTCTCATGGAAAAGTTGTAAAGATTAAATGGATTAGTACATGTGAAATGTTGGGAACAAGGTCTGGCATCCTCTAAACTGCTCAAAACAGTTAGCTGTCTTAGTGAACCCTCTGATACATACGTACATACCTCCTTAGATACATTTTTTCAGTAATTTTTAAAGCAAATACTTAAAAGTGGAGTTGCTAGGTCAAAGGCTGAAAATATTTTTAAGAATTTCATAGACAGCAAATGGCAGATTGTGGCTCTCTTTTGCTAAAAAATGACCCAGTGACTTCTGATGTCACTCAGAGAGAGAAAAAAAAAAAAGAATGTTCTCATCTCTGTGATTCTCCACACAACCTGGTTGCTTATATCTCTGTGATATTACATTACCTCCTCCCCTTCCTCCCTCATTTCCTGACCTTCAGTGAGAGAGTTCCTCCCTTTCCTCCCCAGACCTCATGCCCTTTCCTCTTCCTGGAATATTCCTCCCCCAGAATCCCACAGGGCTTGCTATTCACATCTCGGCTCCAAAGTAGCTGCTGTGAATTCCTCACCCGACCCAACTAGAACAGCACACTCCACACTTTACACCCCTCCCCATGCTTGTTTTTCCTTGTCACTGACATCCCTCATGTGAATATGATACATTCATTATCATATTTATTTTCTGTATCTTTCTAGAATGAAATAGTGATTGAGTATATGTTGCCAAGTACCCCTTCAGGAAAACTGCACCCTTTTATCCATTTATATTCCAGCAATTTATGCATGTTAATCTCTGTACTATATATATTACCAATATTTTACATCTTTGCCAGTCTTACAGGCAAATACCTCTAATTGTTTTTGCTACAGCATTTTTGACAGCAGGCATCTAGTTCCTGCTGGAGGCTGCCAGCCACAGAGAGCTCTTTGCATCCATTAAGGGACAACTCCCACAGTTGGAAAGTCAGTTCTCCCTTATATTGAACCAAAATTACCCTGTTGAACTTTTCTATGAAATCCCCTTTCAAGCCAACCTGTTCTTCTGCCACTCTTGAGTCAGAGCTCATGCAGGGATGGGGCCATTTCATTTACCAAGGACCCTGAACAACATAGGTTTGAACTGTGTAGGTTCACTTACACGTGGATTAAAAAAAATATACAGTGCAGTACTGTATTTTCTCTTCCTTATGATTTTCTTAACATTTCCTTCTCCCTCACTTACTTTTTAAAAAGAATACAGTATATAATGTACATAGTGTACAAAGATATGTGTTAATAATTGTTTATGTTGTCGGTGAGGCTTCTGGTCAACAGGAGACTATTAGCAGTTGAGTTTTCAGGGAGTCAGAAAGGACATGTGGATTTCCAACTGTGTGGGGGCTGGTGTCCCTAAACCCTGCATTGTTCAAGGGTCAAGTGCGGTAAAACGGTTATATTGTGTTACAGAGGGCTGGGTGAACAGTAAGTAGTAGATGGGGTTTTAAGAACTTTAGAGCCTGTAGGAGGAGCTCCGTGTTTCTGTTGCTCAGACCATAAGGCATTGCAGCAGCACTTCTGAGGGGGAGGAATGAGGCTGGTTCTGGTAGTGCTAAAACCCAATGGCTGGCAGAGCCGACTGTCACTTCTAGAGTTCAAGAGTCAGGGGAGTATATGAAACAGCAGCAGCCCTGCCTGAGTCCTGACAGAGAGCATGCAAGAGAACAAACTGGCTTAGAACAGGATTTCATGGTAGGAAAAACTAGCAGGAAAGTCCATTGTCCAAGCTTTCTAGCTTCAAATTTCCCTCTAGTGCCATCTAGTGGCAGGACTTAACCTGAAGCCCACTGGCGAGGGTTTCTGGGAAAGAGTTTGCAGAGGACTGGCCTCAGTATCACAAAGGAGAGTAGAGAAGGGCCAGTTTGGCCACTGAGAGATAATGAATAAAAACTTGCATACCTACTATCCCTCCTTCTTTATTTAAAAAATTTCCAGAATTAATAGCAATAAACTAACCCTGTTATTTTCGTTATCATTATAGAGTCATGACAGACTGTGAACCTTAGGATACAAAACCAAGCAAAAACAACCAAAGTGAATTTTGCTCTCAATTCAACAGTCATAAGGCTCAGGGGTTCCTTTCAAATGCACAAGATATCCCACATGGGAGGTATTAAGTTGGAGGAAGCTCCGGGGCTGCAAGCAAGTAATCCACTCCGGATTTTCCTTCTTGTAATAGTACCTGCTTCTTTTTGCAGCTCAGCTAGTTGAGGAGATAACTGACAGGCTCAGATGCATTGAAATAATTTGAAAGTAATCACAGATTTTTAAACCCTAAAGAACAAGTTTTCCTCTCCTGACATATGCTAGCTCAACTGCTTTACTCTTTAGCATAGTTTCTTTCTTAAAACACACACACACACACACACACACACACACACACGCACACACACACATACTGCTACAAGTACAAGAGAGAATATTTGATGTTATTGCGTCAGCCTGGTGGTGTGGTTGTTTCCATAAATGTTTCAGAATGGAGGAAGGACACCAAAACTCCCCTTGTAGAGAGGCCTGATCTTGGAAATGATTCAACATTGACCTAGAGCCAGTTACCCTCAGTCATACTTCCTTTGAGGCCTTAGTTTTTCTATCCCTCCCTAGAGAAAATCTTTTTTTCTAGTAAAGTCCTTTGAGAACCTGGGAGAGAGTAGAATGAGCCCAAAGGGTTCTTCATCAATTCGTGTTTAAAATATTCCAGCTGACAGGTGGTTGCGATAAAACCTGCTTTAGTCACCCTGGTGCCTGTCAATTCCTTCTCC
This sequence comes from Ailurus styani, assembly GCA_002007465.1. Classification (NCBI taxonomy): domain Eukaryota; kingdom Metazoa; phylum Chordata; class Mammalia; order Carnivora; family Ailuridae; genus Ailurus; species Ailurus styani. Next base: position 280,468 of record LNAC01001185.1, on the reverse strand, counting down.
ATTTTTGGTGCATAATCAAAAGAGCTTAATGCGAAGTGATGGAAAGCATTCTTCCTGCATTACCACCATCTGTTTCCTTGGCACCCACTACAGACAGCTGTGTTGCCAGCTTTCGAGCTGTTTATTGGTGTGTCACGTGGAGAAGTTATTGATGGACTGACTGAATCTCCTGAAAACTGGGCATTTTTTGTTTCTTTCCAAAATGCTTATTCAATATCTTGTCATTTTTACAAGATATTCAACAGGCATTTATTCTATGATTCGACTGACCCTTGGCAACGGGGCAGCTTCTTATTTATGAATGGGTATCTTGAAGACAAATTACACCTATGTCAACTCTCAAGTAAGTTCTTAATGAAGCTATGAAGGGATCATAAGAAGGAAAATGAAATGGTCCAATGGAAAGAAGGACCGCCCTGTGCATGAGAAGATCTGCATGCAAGTGTGCAGCAAAGGAGACAGAGAGATATAATTTAAATTTCTATTATCTTGAAGTCTGTGATAGAAAAGGATGCTGAGATTATGGGTTCAGCATTTAAGGTTGGAAAGAAGAATAAATACAGAATAACAAGTAAAGAATAAATAAAGTGGAGTCTCTCTTTGCACAATGGTAATAAGCCCAAGATTTCTATCATCTTAAATATCTTTTGAAAGAAGCTGAATTCTAAATGTTGCATAGGTATTTATCACATATGTATGTGTGTATGTCTATATACCTAATTAGAGATGAGAAATCCAACTTCTTTGGGCAAATCTCTAATCTCAAAGGTCAACATCGAGAAGGTCAAAAAGTTTTTTTCACAAAAGGCCCTTCAAATTCACTGTAACAGGCAGAATATCAAACCATATACAACGCAGATTAGTATCTTATTTGATTGAACACTTTGCTAAGTGAGGCCCTGTTGCCAAATACTGCTGAAAATATAGAGATTGGGTAAATTTCCTGTTCTCAAAGAGTTTATAATTAAAGATGCTCAGATCAAAGATTTACCTAGGCATTATATGTAAACATATATACATATATTTGTTATTAAATACTATTATAAAGATAAACACTGTGTACAAAGGCACCAACCAAATAAAAATTGTTTGGGGAGGTATTATGACTATGGTTCATAGAGGTGGCTACTATCCCCAGTTGGAGGGATGGAGAAATACTTCTTGGAAGAGGTATCAATCAAGCTGCATCTCAGTGGACTGGCTGAGCTTGACCGCACTCAGGTGAAGGAGCATTTCATCCCCAAAGGACTATGAGTGAAGCATGAAGGCAGGAAACCTGGATTTATGTCTAGAACTGTAAAATATCAAGGTTACCTAGAACTTGGAATGTTTTGTGGGTGAGTAGTGGTGTATGACAAGAAGGTGTCACTTTGATGTCAGTTCATGAAGGATTTTCGAATAGCATCCTAGAATTTAGACCTTAAAGCTTTTCAGTAGGAGAATGAGGCAATCAGATCTACAAGCTACATTTTTAAAAAAGATTAGATTCAGGAAGTCCAGTGTAGGACAATGATGAGTGTCTCTGATAAAAACTGTTACAGCTAGAAAGGACTCAAGAAGCCTTACTGGTCTAACTGGTTGGGGTTTTTTGTTTTTTTGTTTGTTTTGTTTTGTTTCACAAATTAAAAAGCTACAGTCTGGATGAGTAGGGTGATTCATCCAAGTTCAATGAACTAATAATGGTAGGTCAGGACTAGAACACAATTTGTGGTTTTTATTCCAAAAAGGAGATATAAAAGGCTTAACTTTTAAAATGAGGACATGGGTAGAAAATTCCCTGTGACAGAACTGGCCTTGTAGACTGAGAATGGGAAGGAAAGAGAGATAAGTCCAAATGGACTCAGGCATGTGAGCCTTCCACCTGCCTTCTTGGTCTTCAAAGACATCTCGTTAACTTGAAATGACTTCCTGATGGAAGTTCAGGCAGTCTTTTGCAGATATTCAAAAATAGGTATGATGGTAGCTAGAGTTTAAGCCAGGCACAACTATTGACATCATTACACTGTCCTCTACTCCTAGGAATGAGAGAGTTCTTACATCTGACCAAAGAAAACACACAAGATCAGTCATCCTGGGTGAGAATTACCAAGTCACATCATTTTTCCTCTTTTCTGCATTCTCAGAGATTTACCCTGCTGTCTTTGCCTCAGCATCCTCTTCAGCAATCAGGAAGTTATCAGGAAAAAAAAAATTAAATCAGTTACAATTCAATTCTCATGCAAAAAGAATACCAACCAATCAGCTCGTTGCAACATTCAGCACACCCTACATAGCAAGAGGACCATCAAGTTGCCAGCTACTCTATATTCAGGCTTCCTTCTTCCAGCAATCATTTCTATAATTAGTACTGGCATATTGTGCCTAATTAGTTATTTCTGTGGCATATGGGCATAAAATGTATGTGTTCCTTAGTCACCCTATTTTACTGTTAAATTGCCTGTAGAGATTTTTTCAAAAACTGAATAATTAAGCTTATTTCTTTGTCTCTTGTTTTTCAATTCCCTTAGATTCTATTCAGGTGATATAATTATAGTGTATCCATGGCAATGCTCATTATCTACATCTATAGGTAAAATCTTTGGGGGCTGCTAGTGAAATCAGTTTTTTTCTCTCTTAATCTGGGTTTGATCTGTAGACCAAGAGTGACAGAGCTGTTAAAAAGTTACTGGTGCTAATATGGATTTGCACGTTAGTTAGCCTGGCACCTAATGTTCACATTCAATTTCCAACTGCATTTCCTTTCTTTTTTTTAAGTTTGACAGATAAATATGTATACCCTTTATCTACATCACAGTTTTGTTCTAATGAAGTTCTCAATTATAATGAACACTCAGACTGTGTAATGCTACTGAAATGGTTGTGATATTTTTAGACAAGGTATAAATAAGAATTTAAAATTTAAATAATGAATTCCACAAAACACTTCAAACCACATTAAATTCAAAGTACCAGAGCATTTTTTCTTTTTTTTTTAATTTAAATTCAATTAGCCAACATATAGTACATCATTAGTTTTAGATGTCATGTTCAACGATTCATCAGTTGTATATAACACCCTGGGCTCCTCACATCATGTGGCCTCCTTAATGCCCATCACCCAGTTGCCCCATCACCACACCCACTGCCCCTCCAGCAACACTCAGTTTGTTTCCTATAGTTAAGAGTCTCTCATGGTTTTCTCTCTCTCTGATGACTTCCCATTCAGTTTTCCCTCCCTTCCCCTATGATCCTCTATGCTGTTTCTTATATTCCTCATATCAGTGAGCTCATATAATTTTCTTTCTCTGATTGATTTATTTCACTCAGCATAATACCCTCCAGTTCCAACCACATTGATGTAAATGGGGTATGTATTCATCCTTTCTGATGGCTGAATAATATTCCTGTGTGTGTGTGTGCATGTGTGCGCGTGCACGTGTGCATGTATGTATGTGTGTGTGTGTGTGTGTGTGTGTGTGTGTGTGTGTGTGTGTTCATCTTCTCTATGCATTTATCTGTCATTGGACATCTGGCTCTTTCTACAGTTTGGCTATTGTGGATATTGCAGCTATAAACATTGGGATGCCGGGTCCTTTTGGATCAATACATTTGTATCTTTGGGATAAATACCTGGTAGTGCAATCGCTGAGTCTTGGATAGCTCTATTTTTAACTTCTTGAGGAAACTCCATACTGTTTCCCAGAGTGGTTGCACCAGCTTGCATTCCCACCAACAGTGTAAGAGGGTTTCCTTTCTCTGCATCCTTACCAGCATTTGTTGTTTTCCGTCTTGTTAACTTTAGCCATTCCAACTGGTGTGAGGTGGTATCTCATTGTGGCTTTGATTTCTTTTTCCCTGACATGTAATGTAGAGCATTTTTTCATGTGTCTGTTGGCCATCTGGATGTCTTTTTTGGAAAAACATCTGTTCATGTCTTCTGCCCATTTCTTGACTGGATTATTTGGTTTGGGGGTATTGAATTTGATAAGTTCTTTTTTAAATTTATTTTTATTTTTATTTTTTGTTTGTTTGTTTTTGTTTGTTTGTTTATTTATTTATTTATATTCTTTGCCCCAGGGGTACAGGTCTGTGAATCATCAGGCTTACATCTTTCACAGCATTCACCAAAGCACATACCCTCCCCAATGTCCATAACCCACCCACCCTATCCCTACCCTCCCACCTTCCAGTAACCCTCAGTTTGTTTTGTGAGATTAGGAGTCTCTTATGGTTTGTCTCCTTATTATGCTGAGTGAAATAAGTCAATCAGAGAAAGACAATTATCATATGATTTCTCTGATATGAGGAACTTGTGTTTGATAAGTTCTTTATATATTTTGGATACTAGCCCTTTACCAGATATGTCATTTGCAAATATCTTCTCCCATTCTGTAGGTTGCCTTTAGTTTTGTTGACTATTTCCTTTGCTATGCAGAAGCTTTTTATCTCAGTGAAGTCCCAATAGTTCACTTTTGCTTTTGTTTCCCTTGCCTTTGGAGACCCGTCTAGTAAGAACTTGCTACAGCTAAGGTCAAAGAGGTTACTGCCTGTGCTCTCTCCTACGATTTTGATGGATTCCTGTCTTACATTTGGGTCTTTCATCCGTTTTGATCTTATCTTTGTATATGATATAAAAAATGGTCCAGTTTCTTTTTTCTGCGTGTGGCTGTCCAATTTCCCCAACACCATTTATTGAAGAGACTGTCCTTTTTCCATAGGATATTCTTTCCTTTTTTGTTGAAGATTAGTTGACCATAGAGTTGAGGGTCCATTTTTGGGTTCTCTATTCTGTTCCACTGACGTGTGTCTGTTTTTGTGCCAGTACCACACTGTCTTGATGATCATAGATTCGTAATAGAGCTTCAAGTCTGACATTGTGATGCCATCATCTTTGGTTTTCTTTTTCAACATTCCTTTGGCTATTTGGGGTCTCTTCTGGTTCTATACAAATTTTAGGATTGTTTCAGCTCTTGGAAAAATGGCAATGGTATTTTGATAGGGATTGCACTGAATGTGTAGATTGGTCTGGGTAGCATAGACATTTTAAAAATATTTTTTCTTCCAGTCCATGAGGATGGAATGTTTTTCCATTTCTTTCTGTCTTCCTCAATTTCTTTCATAAGCGTTCTGTAGTTTTTAGAGTACAGATCCTTTACATATTTAGTTAGGTTTATTCCTATGTATCTTATGATTTTTGGTGCAACTGTAAATGGGATTGACTCCTTGATTTCTCTTTCTTCTGGCTCATTGTTAGTGTATAGAAACGCAACTGATTTCTGTGAGTTGATTTTTATATCCTGTCACATTGCTGAATTGCTGTATGAGTTCTAGCAATTTTGTGGTGGAGTCTTTTCAGTTTTCCATATAAAGTATTACATCATCTTTGAAGAGTGAGAGTTTGACTTCTCTTTTGCCAATTTGAATGCATTTTATTTTATTGTATTGTATTTTTGTTGTTGTTTTTGTCTGATTGCTAAGGCTAGGACTTTTAGTACTATGTTGAACTGTGGTGAGTGGACATCCTTGTCGTGTTCCTGACCTTAGGGGAAAAGCTCTCAATTTTTCCCCATTGAGGTTGATATTCGCTGTGGGCTTTTCATAGAAGGCTGTTATGATATTGAGGTATGTTTCCTCTTTCTCTATACTGTGCAGAATATTAATCAAGAAAGGATGCTGTATTTTGCCAAATGCTTTTTCTGCATCTATTGAGAGGATCATCTGGTTCTTGTCCTTTCTCTTATTAATATGATGTATCATGTTGAATGGTTTATGGATGTTGAACCACCCTTGCAGTCCAGGAATAAATCCTACTTGGTCATGGTGAATAGTCCTTTTAATACTGTTGCATCTTATTAGCTAGTATCTTGGTGAGAATTTTTGCATCCATATTCATCAGGGATATTAGTTTGTAATTCTCCTTTTTGGTGGGGTCTTTGATTTTGGGATCAAGGTAATGCTGGCCTCAAAGAACGAGTCTGGAAGTTTTCCTTCCCTTTCTATTTTTTTGAAACAGCTTCAGAAGAATAGGTATTAGTTCTTCTTTAAATGTTTGGTAGGTGGGAGCATGGTTGCTCAGTTGGTTAAGTGTCTGCCTTCAGCTCAGGTCATGATCCCAGGGTCCTGGGGTTGAGCCCCATTTTGGGCTCCCTGCTCAGTGGGGAGTCTGCTTCTGCCTCCCCCCTGCTTATGCTGTCTCTTTCATTCTCTCATTCTCAAATAAATAAATAAAATCTTTAAAAAAATGCTTGGTAGAATTCCCCTGGGAACAATACAACCCTGGACTCCTGTTTGTTGGGAGATTTTTAATTACTGTTGCAATTTCTTTGCTGATTATGGATCTGTTCAGGTTTTCTATTTCTTCCTGTTTCAATTTTGGTAGTTTATATGTCTCTGGGAATGCATTCATTTCTTCCAGATGGCCTAATTTGTTGGCATATAGTTGCTCATAATATGTTCTTGTAATTGTTTGTATTTTCTTGATGTTGGTCATGATCTCTTTTGTTCATTTTTTTTTTTAGGTCCTTTCTCTTTTCTTTTTAGTAAGTCTGGCTAGGGGTTTATTGATTTTAATTCTTTCAAAGAACCAACTTCTAATTTCATTGATATGTTCTTTTGGTCTCTATTTCATTGATTTCTGCTGTAATCTTTATTATTTCTCTTCTCTTGCTTGATTTAGGCCTTATTTGCTGTTCTCTCTCCAGCTCCTGTAAGCATAAGATTATCTTGTATATTTCACACTTTTCTAAACTTTTGAGAAAGGCCTATTTTGTTATGTGCTTCCTCTTAAGACCACCTTTGCTGTATCCCAAAGGTTTTGAACAGTTGTGTTTTCATTTTCATTGGTTTCCATTAGTTTTTTTAATTCTTTAACTTACTGATTTACTCATTCATTTTTAGTAGGATGCTCTTTAACCTACATGTGTTTGAGTTCCTTCCAAATTTCCTCTTGTGATTAAGTTCAAGTTTCAAAGCATTGTGGTCTGAAAATACGTAGGGAATGATCCTAATTTTTTGGTACCAGTTAAGACCTAATTTGTGACCCAGTACACGATCTATTCTGGGTAATGTTCCATGTGCACTCAAGAAGAATGTGTATTCTGTTGCTTTAGGATGGAATGCTCTGTACATATCTGTGAAGTCTATTTGGTCCAGTATGTCATTCAAAGCCCTTGTTTCCTTGTTGATCTTCTGCTTAGATGATATGTCCATTGCTATGAATGGGGTGTTAAAGTCTCCCACTATTATTGTATTATTATCAATGTGGTTCTTTAATTTTGTTATTAATTGGTTTATATACTTGCTGCTCTGAAGTTAGGTGCATAAATATTTATAATTGTTAGAATTTTTGTTGGCTAGATCCTTTAAGTATGATATAGTGTCCCTCTTCTTCCCTTACTACAGTCTTTGGTTTAAAGTCTAATTTGTCTGATAGGAGGATTGTTACCCCAGCTTTCTTTTGGGGTCCATTAGCATAATAAATGATTCTCTACCCCCTTTCAATCTGGAGGTGTCTTTGGGTTTAAAATAAGTCTCTTGTAGACAATGTATGGGATAGGTCTTGCTTTTTAATCCAATCTGATACCCTGTGTCTTTTGATTGGGGCATTTAGTCCATTTTCTTTCAGAGTAACTATTGAATGATATGAATTTAGTGCCATTGTACTACCTGTAAATTCCCTGTTTCTGAAGATTGTCTCTGTTTCTTTCTGGTCAATGTTACTTTTGGGTCTTCTCTTCACTTACAGGATACCCTTTAATATTTCTTGCAGGTTGGTTTAGTGTTCACGAATTCCTTTAGCTTTTGTTTGTCCTGAATCTCTTTATCTCTCCCTCTATTCTGAATATTCTGAACTATGACAGTCTTGCTGGGTAAAGTTCTTGGCTGTATATTTTTCCCATTTAGCACAATGAATATGTAATGCCAGCCCTCTCTGGCCTGCCAGTCCTCTGTGGACAGGTATGCTGCCAGCCTTATCTTTCTACCATTGTTGGTTAAGTACCTCTTGTCCCAAGCTGCTTTCAGGATTTTCTCTTTATCCCTGAAATTTGCAAGCTTCACTATTATATGTTGGGTTGTTGATCTATTTTTATGATTTTGAGGGGTTTCTCTCTACCCCCCTGGACTTAAATGCCTGTTCCCTTCCCCCAGAGTTGGGAAATTCTCAGCTATGATTTGCTGAAATGAATCTTCTGTCCCTCTCCCTTTCTTTTTCCTCTGGGACCCCAATAACTATAAGATCGTTTCACTTTCTGGTATTGCTGATTTCTCAAAGCCTCCTCTTCTAGGTCCGTTAGTTCTCAGCTTTCTTGTTCCCATCCTCTTGTCTTTTGTGTCACTTCCTTTTGCCTCGTTTAAGCTGTGAGAGCATCCACTTTACACTACATCTCAGTTTAAAGGATTTTTAATTTCAGCCTGATTAGATTTTATTTCTGCACTAAGAGATTCTCTAGTGTCTTTTATACTTTTTTTCAAGCCCAGCTAGTAACTATCATCATTATTCTGAATTCCAGTTCTGACATTTTACTTATATCCCTATCACTTTAGAGGATGAATATAAAAATGGCTGCACTCTCCAGCCTCAGAGCTGAAAGACTCTCTCTTACCCTCTCTTAAGTAAACTTTCAGGGAAAAGCAGTCTTCACTCTTGTGTACACCAAACTCTGCAGACTCCAGTGGTGTGCACCTGCACCAATCATCCCAAGGGAAGGAAGAGGGTCATCATGGGCCTGTTGCTTGCAAGGCCTCCACACAGAGAGTGGTTGCTGGAATGTGCCATGGTTCACAGTTCATGGCAAACCAAACTGAGAGCCTACTGCTGTGCTCATTGACCATAGCCAGTTTCCCCCTTCCAATGCTTGGGAATTCTACTGCACTCATGCATCCCCATTCTTTCTATGACCAGAGGGAATCTGAGACTACACTGTCCCACCTAAGATTTTATTTTAAAGATTTCATTTATCTGTCAGAGGGAAAGAAAGAAAGTACACAAGCAGGCAGAGGGAGAAGCAGGCTCCCCACTGAGCTGAGAGCCTGATGTTGGGTTCAGTCCCAGCACCCTGGGTTCATGACCTGAGCTGAAGGCAGATGCTTAACCAATGAGCCACCCAGACATCCACCACCTAAGATTCTGCCCATTTCCTCACCAGAGCACCTTACAGGCAGGGACATTTCTCCCTGGAGCAGACTTCTAAAAGTTCCAATTTTGCGCTCTGGGGATATATCACTTTCTGGTAGCTGGCTTACAGAGGTGCTCTCTCCCCTGCCATTTATCTTCTGATATATCCCCACAGATTCACTTCTCTGTATTTCCTACCTTGCAAAAAGCAGTTGCTTTTCTATTTGTAGAATTCCAGCAATTCTTTTCTTACATCTGAGGTTGAATTCATAGGTGTTCAGAATGATTTGATAGATATCTAGCTAAAATTCAAGGGACCAGATGAAACAAGGTCCCCTACTCTTCTGCCATCTTGCCTACCTCCCTCAAAGTATCAAAGCATTTAATAAAATTAACTACTCTGATATCTTACAGTACAAATTTTATAAATATAAACCACATGCCCCATTTTTAACTACTTTGCCTGCCATTGTTACTACTGCATGGTCATGATATAGAGCTTTGTGAGAACACAGAGACTTGGGCCATGCCCCAGAATTTCTGAGTCAGAATCTGTGGTTTCACAAGATCCTCAGGTGATTCTATGCACATTAAAATTTGGAAGGCATTCGTGCTGAAGACAGCAAACTGATTGAACGTTGACATTTTATTCCAGCCAATTTCATGTTTCCAAAGGGTATTTTGTAATCCATGGGTTGAAGCTAGCTTATTTCAAATAGTTTTTATGTGTTGACAAAGTCAAATTGATAGAATTTCTCCTCTCTCCACTTCTAGGATGATGGAAAAATAAAATAATACATCTGGAGAGCGTTTAAAGATCCTATAGTCCCAACCCTATTTTTACAGATTATGGTATCAAGGCTCAAGGAAATGAATGGGTCAATGGTCAATCTGGCATCACACTCTTCTTACTGGCTTAAGATAATTATCTTCTAGGCTATAGATATAATTTAGTACAAATATGTGAAGCTTTATTTTCTCAGATATAGATATCACAAGTTTAGCTAGGTTAGTTAATGTACTCATTATTGAGCAATTATTCCCATCATGCCCACTCTAAAAAGGCAGTACACTGGGTATCTAATAGGAGCAGGGAGCAAAGAATTAGGTTACAAATATGAAGTAGATAAATTAACAGGATGCTTAGAGCTTAGATCTTAGAGTCAGAGTCAAATCCTGATTCTGGCATCAAACAGGTACTTAACTGAACTTATCCCTATCTCTCCATGAAATGGGGTTAATATAATGTGTTTTATAAAGCTGTGAAGAATAAATGTAGGCCACATGTAAAGATTTAGCATGGAGCAAGGCACATAATAATTGATCAATAAACAATGACAATATGGTTTGCATTATCTGCCATAACTGAAGAACTCACAGATGGGAAGGAAAGAATATACAAACACAGGTAATTCATTCTGTGTCCTAAAAAAATGATAGAAATTATACTAGTTATTTTAACGGGGAGAATTTTCTAAAAAGAACTATTAAGTAGGTATGTAAGAACAGAAAAGACAAAAAAAGAACACCAAAGTATGCCAGAGTTAGTAGCTTTAGGAAGCAGGATGAGAGATGGAAGAAAAAGTGAGGAGGATGGAATTATCAAAATTTAGAATCCTGGAGAAGGAGGAGGACTGTTAGACGAGAAGTCAGACCTCTGGGAAGAGAACACTGCTTGCCTGGTGTCTCTGATTCGGGCATCAGAAAGCTGGGTCCACCAAGCTGGGGAAACTACAAATGGGATACAGCAGCTGCAAGTGGATGGCACCTCTAGTGCCCGCAGCTCCCAGCTGCAGATAAAAGGCAGGAAACTCACAGGACAGAGCCATCTTTTCCCTTCCTTTAGACTTCCTCTCTCTTTCTATTATTGTCTATTTAGGGAAGCTAACAGGCAGCCACTGGCAAAGGACAGCTGTGGCTTGCAGAGCAGCAGTCCCAGCCAGCATCCCAAACCAGAGCAGTGGAGGATGGATTTGGATGGGAGAGACAAGTGTTTTCTAAGGAGCACTAGGTCAGCTTGTTGTAATGTGAACTGAGTGCTAAGTGCCACATGTAAGTCCACATTTTGAGGGCTAGGGAGTCCAGAGGGAGCAAAATAAATACTTCCAGCTCTGGTCATGGTACTCCATGAGCTCTGCCTTAGAGAAGACATAAGAATTGGCTTCATCAAGTTTCTTCTTCCTCCCTTTCTATTCCCCAAATATTAAATATGGAAAAGTGAGGATTGGGAACTTGTTCATCCTTACTCTGGGCTTCCACTGGCAGAGAAATGATCCCCTGAAACAAAGGGAGGGGGAAGCCGCTATGAACCCAATCTTTCAAAAGCAGTTGTTCTCCATTTTTTGTCTGTGGCCTGTCTCTGATTACTTAGGTTTTTTGGAAGCTTCTTGTGATTATGTTTCCAAGCAGAATAAGGGGGATACAGGTAGAAATGTGGTAACCATCTACTACACAGAACAGAAGCCACCAGTGGTGTGTGCAATTGCATCCATGGCTGCCAACTCCTACAACACAGTGGAGAGTTCTCTATGCTCATGAATTTGGATATACATCAGCAAACCAAATGCCAAATGCTTAACTTAAAAGTGGTAAAAATTCTTCTGCCTCATAGGTGGAATACAGACAGCATAATGACAGTAACCTTTATCTTCAGGGGAAAAAAGAGATCCCTCCCAGAAATTACTCTGGAAAAAAAAGGCCTTAAGATATAAACAAGGACCAGGGAAAATTGGAGTGCAGCATCAAAAGTGGGGAGAGGGTAGAAATTATGATAGATAAGTTTGCATTTTCCCCATTCTACACTAAATGCCCCCAATCTGTTAGATTATGCATTTTATTTATATCAAAAACAAGAGATAACAGGGAAATCGTGTATCTATTTTGCAAGGAAGAAAAGGTGGATCCTTGGTCCTTTGGAATTTTTTTTTAAGGTGCTATTCACATTTAACAAATGTGCTAATTTTTTCTGATACTTTCTTTTTCTAGAGTAGATAATATATAGTGCCCTTCTTAAGGAGTCAAATAGGTAATTAAAAGACACCAGATTCCAAACCCCTCTCTTGAACTGAGATCCATTTATTTTTTTGCTAAAAGAATATAAGGAATATACATGAATAATATGTTTTGTACTCTATTAGTTTACTAGGGCCGCCATAACAAAATACCACAGACTCAGTGGTTTAAACAACAGAAATCTATTTTCTCATAGTTCTGGATGCTGGAAGTCTAAGATCAAGGCCCCAGCAGGGTTAGTTTCTGTCCAAGGAGGCTTCTCTCCCTGGCTTGCTGACAGCTGCCTTCTCCCTGTGTCCTCGCATGGCCTTCTGTCTGTGTGTGCCCATCCCTGGTGTCTCTTCCTCTTCTTACAAGGACAAGAGTCATATTGGATTAGGGCCCTACCTTGAGGCCTCATTTTAACATAATTACTTTGTAAAGATCATAGCTCCACATATGGTCACATTCTGAAGTGCTGGGAGCTGGGACTTCAACATATGAATTTTGAAGGGACACCATTCATCCCATCACGTGTAATAAAAAGCATAAAAATGTTAACATAAGATATGCATTCCCACTAGTCTGAAGTACCAGATTTCTGTATTATTCCATTCTTACCAAGTTAAAATGCTAGGAAAGAACTAATGAGGTCCATTTTGCTGCCTATGGAAAAGCATTCTTTGCCAATTAGCTACCCACTGTGGATAAGTACTGTAATCTCCATAGTGACAGAAACGGTCAGTATTCAAAGGTACTAACATCTTTAACTGAAAAAAACCAATTGAATACAAATTATTGAATGCAATATCCAAATAAAATAGCCTTATTCACAGTACTTAATACATACATACATACATACATACATACATAACATGTCTTTGTCCTGCAGCAAATCCCATTTAAAGTGATACCGACTCCCATTAAACCCATATTAGTCCTGAGAAATTATCAAAGATCTTTGTCCTGTTGGAGGTTTTTCTTTAATTAATAATCTCAGCCCCAGAGATTTCTTCTTTTGGGCAAAATGCAGAATCAGCTTTTGCAGAAATATAATAGTTGGCAATACTGTAGTAAGTTATGACCTTTAATGTGCTTTGTATAGGGAGCAACCTATGAAACCCAATACTTACAGCGTTTTAATTTATGATCCCAAAAGACTAATCACACTACTCTTAATCTAAGAATGAAAACTAAAATCTTCACATAACTTTATACTATCTCGAATGTTCTAGATATGAAATATTTAAGGAAAATCATTCTGGGGAAACACTTTTCCCTCAGTCAGCAGTTTCTCTCACTTTTCCTGCTGCAGATGCCTGACAAGATAAAATAAATTCTAACACTCAGATGCATACACTGATGTGTTTGCAATGAGGTCTTGCTTTGAAGTTTAGTTATGTTCCTGTAACTAGGCCACAGGTGACAATAGTCATATAAGGTTCTTAAAGGGACAAAAAATGTTATTTATGCAAGTGTTTTGGACATGAGACTTTCCATGAAATTTGAAACTCCCATGCACATGTTAGATGACATAATTATTCCACTGACTATAGATTTTTAAAAAGAGTACCCTTGAGAGCTATATAGCTGTGGTTTCTTGCTGCTCCCCTGCTGCAGAGGTGGATAGCTATGTACAGACTTTGTTCTTCCCACCTTCTCATTTAAAAATAAACCTCTAAAGAACTTGAATGCAAAGGCATTAGCTGAACATTTCATTAATAATTTCAATGCAAAAAAAGCAAAGGAAATATGAAATCACCCACACAGAATGTGTTATGTTCTTGAGTTCCTGTTATATTTGTAAAATGGTTTTTAATTTAGAAAGGAAAGGAATAGAAAAAGAGAAAAAGAAGTTAACTTTTATTTGAAATTTTCTATTTTGGGTGTATTTTTAAATACAATAAACTAGAAAATTTGTATTCCTAAGTTTGATAAGATCTAAATGCATATATTATAATTTTATAACTAAGGCTACTATGAAACTAATGTTCTTTAAAAAATTTTTTATATTATAATAGAACATTATAATGTATATTATTTTATTAATGACTTTTTTACTTGAGGCTTACAAATCATATAAAAAGTAAATGGAATATGTATACAAATGTTAAAAGTGAAGGAATAAGTCAGAGCAGTTTCTCAAAAGAAGACAGGAGCTACCAAACAATGACCATGTCATTATAATTTTATATAATTGCATTATTTCAAAATGTTTTCTTGGTAAAAATTATTCCTCAGACTTTTTAACTTTTCCTGGCTCAATTTTCAAAAAAGATTTTATTTATTTATTTTAGACAGAGTAAGCATGAGTGGGGAGGAGGGGCAGAGGGAGAAGCAGACTTCCTGCTGAGCAGGGAGACCGTGGCTGGGCTCCATCCCAGGACCATGAGATCATGACCTGAGCTGAAAGCTGATGCCTCACCAACCAAGCCACCTGGGTGCCTCTCTGCAGCTCAACTTTGTCACTAATGGTATAAATGAACTAGGAGGGAAAGACTGCAGTAAAAGGTATTCAAACACGCTATTCAGAATATTATCATAATGAGCATTTTATACCAGTAAATATTGCTTACAAGAATTGTCTGCACTTCTCTACATAGTTATCCATTAGCATCAAGGGAAAGACATTAAATTGTACAGAATCAAAAAAGACCCCAAATAGGCAAAGTAATCTTGAGAAAGAACAAAACCAGAGGTATTACAATTCCAGATTTCAAGATATGCTACAAAGCTATAGTAATCAAAACAGTATGGTACTGGCACAAAAATAGACACAGAGATCAATGGAACAGATTAGAGGGCCCAGAAATATACCTACCCTTATATGGTCAATTAATCTACAACAATGGAAGCAAGAATATACAATGGCGGAAATGACGATCTCTTTAATAAATAGTGCTGGTAAAAATGGATAGCTACATACAAGAGAATGAAACTGGACCACTTTCTCACACCATCCACAAAAATAAATTCAAAATGGATTAAAGACCTAAATGTGAGACATGAAACCATAAAAATCCTAGAAGAGAGCACAGGCAGTAATTTCTCTGTTGTTAGCCATAGAAATATTTTTCTAGATATGTCTCCTTAGGCAAGGGAAACAAAAGCAAAAATAAAGTATTGGGACTTCATCAAAATGAAAAACTTCTGCACAAGGAAGGAAACAATCAATAAAACTAAAAGGCAATCTACTGACAGGGAGAAGATACTTGCAAATGACATATATGATAAGGGTTTAGTATCCAAAATACATAAAGAACTCACAGAACTCAACACGCAGGTAATCCAATTAAAATGGGTAGAAAACATGAATAAACATTTTTCCAAAGAAGATATACAGATGGCCAATAGACACATGAAAATATTCTCGACATCACTCATCATCAGGGAAATATAAATTAAAATTACAATGAGATATCACCTCACACCAGTCAGAATATCTAAAATCAAAAACCACAAGAAATAACAAGTATTGGCAAGGATGTGGAAAAAAGGAACACTGGTGCGCTGCTGGTGGCAATGTAAATCGATGTAGCCACTGTTGAAAACAGTATGGAGTTTCCTCAAATAACTAAAAATAGAAATGGAAAACTAGAAATAGAAAAACTAAAAACTAAAAATAGAAATACCATACAACCCAGTAATTCCACTACTGAATATCCCCCCACAAAACCCCTCTAATTTGAAAAGATATGCATTTCTATTATATTGCAGCAGTAACAAAATTATGAAAGCAGCTCAAGTGTCTATCCATAGTTCAATTCATAAAGAAGGTGTGGTATGTATGTATATATATTATTCAACCATAAAAAGGATGAGATCTTGCCATTTGTGACAACATGGATTGACCTAAAGTGCATTATGCTAAGTGAAAATAAGTCAGAAAAAGATAAGTACTATATGATTTTACATTTTATGTGGAATGTCAAAACAAAACAAAATAAAATAAATAAACAATAGAACAAACAAAAAGCAGAAATAGACCCATGAATACAGAGAACTGATGGTTGCCAGTGGGGAAGAGGGCAGGAGGATGGGCAAAATGGGTGAAAAGGAATAGGAGGTACAGGCTTCCAGTTATGGAATGAACACCTCACAGGAATAAAAGGTATAGCATAGAGAATATAGCCAATGGCATTGTAATATCATTCTATTACAACAGATAGTAGCTATACTTGGTAAGCATTGCATAACATCTAAACTTGTCGAATCACTACGTTGTACCCCTGAGACGAATGCAGCATTGTGTGTCAACTATATTTCAATAAAGTATAAACATGATAGATAAATAGATAGATAGATAATAAATGGATAGATAAGGGGGGAAAAGGAAAGACACTAAAAACATGCCTTAGATTATTTAAAATGAACCCAGGCTTGTCCTAGGAGCAAAGGGACCCAGGATAGGCTGAAAACACAGTTAGGTGGAGTCTAAAGTCAAATGGAGGCTACAGGGACATTCAGCAAGTTTCATTTTTATGTGGAGCCTGTTTAGTTGAATTAGGATGAGAAGAAAGAAGTAAAAACTTTTTTTTAAAATCCCATATAAACTAAAACCAACCTAACCCCAAGTTGACACACATTAGCTAGCAATCAGCTCTGGTTTGGGCTCCTTTGGAAAGAATCTTGGGTCTGGAAAACAGTGTGCAGGAAGCCAAGTCCTGGTCTTTGACATTCCACATGTCAGACCAAGTAGGGAGTAGCTACTTCACAGATCTCTGAAGGGTATATGGCATACAATTTTATACATGATTAGATATGTGATGATCTTGTTAATTTTTTTTCTTGTTAATTTTTTAAAACATAGTTCTTTGAAGGCAAAACTTATGACAGCTTTCTGCTATATCTGTTCCTTAATAATAACACAACAAGGAAGTGCACAGTAATGATAAAATAAGCAACAGAAAGGTACGGAAAGGAAACAAATGGTCAACAGCTTAATAAAATATTCAACTTCAAAAAAATTCTAAATTTTAACACAATTATATGTTTAGCATTCTTACTTGTCATGCTGACAAATATTCTTAATAATAATAAGCAATATTAGAAAACCTTAACGTACCCTTTTCTCTCATATACTATTGGTGTCAAAGAGTGTGACCACCTTGGAACACAATATGGCAATATGTTTAAAGGAATTTAATGATGCTCACCATCACTATTGCAGCAAATGAACCTTGAAGACTGTAGAATTAGGAAGTAACTAGGAAAATAGTAAAGAATTATGTACTGAGATAATGCTCACAGAACAATTCACAGCAGAAAAAAAAGGGGAAATAATTTACATGTCCTATGGAAAGCCCATCTCTAACAAAAGTTGTGGGGTTCTTCTGCTTATCATGCAGAAACTGTAAGATAACATCTCTCCCACTCTAAAGTATAACTGCCTTGAATCTTTCAGAGAGCTGAAGGTTCAAGGCAAACAAATAATCTGAATTCTAAAGAGTGACAAATTCCACCCAGGGAGCTGGGACACACGAACAGGTTTGCTTTGAAAGAATAAGCAGAAGACATGGCCATCTTACAAGTAAACAAAGAAGAAATAGATGAAATTTAAACTAACTCTGAAAGGCTTAGTATGGGTTAAAATGACAATTCAGCACACCTGAGAACCCCTAACATGTCTTCACTCCTTCACAAACTCTTCTGGGTGCTCAGGAAAAAGGGAACAGAACAGGAGAGAAAGAGAGCTCTCTCCAATGAGGCACATGAAATCCTGTTCAATTCTCAGACCTCTCACTTATAGGAAGCCAAAGCCTAAAGTCACTGGAGGAAAGGTAAGATATATTCCCATTCCCAGGTCCCAGGCAAAGATCCATTATTTCTGAGAAAGAAGCAGAAGCAAAGACTCCTACTTCTGAGGGGAAGGGTAGGAAGACTCTTCAGTCTCAGGATCCTACACCTATGCAAAGCAGGGCCTGCTGCTGGTTGACACATAGAGAACTCTTTTCCATCTAAGACATCTACTGTTACAAAGCAGACTTTGGTTGTCATGGGTTGTGGGGAGGGACAAGAATGTTGAGAAGGCCCCAACCCCAACACTCAGCTGAAGAAGGCCTGCCTAAAATGGGAGCTGGACTGGGAAAGCCAAGGACCCCTTTGTTCATGAACTGAACACTGAATAACAAGCCACGGCTGGGAGAAGGACAAGAGTGTGGAGAGAGATCTCCCTGGATGTGCTGATGTGCAGGGACTACTGAAAGCTGAGGGTGGAGCAGGATCCTAAAAAACACCTGCCCACCTTCCAAATGGAGAAATTCGAAATCTGGAGTACACTAAAGGCATCTACAACAATAGAAAAATCCAAACTCAACTCATCTGATGGACTCAACCTCTGACACCAAGCACCTGACCAAAGGAAAAAAAAATGCTCATCTCCACTACTGTTATACAAGTTGCCTAGCTTTTAATAAAAAATAATGAGGCACACAGAAAAGAAAAAAAATTCAACCACTGTCAATAGAAAAAGCAATAAATTATTGTCTCTATTATGCAGGCATTTGAAGTGATATTTGAAACATAGGAATATGATATGGTCATTACCTTAGGGAAAAAGTTCAGACATATATCTCCTCTTATTCATACAAATAAATAGAATGAATTACTGGAAGCATTTTACCAAAAAATGTACTTGTACTCAAATGGTGAGGTTATTTTTTAATGTGCTTTTTCTTTCTATCTTTATATTCTAGATTGAATACATTGTTATCACAAATTTTGTATGATAATAATAAGTTCCATCTGGTAGAAACATGTATGACTGTAAAAGACTTTTTTTTAAATGACATTCTGCTATCTAAAAGGAGTTTTAGACTGCTTGGCAACCAGAAAGGCTACAAGTACCAGACAGTTCAGTAAAAAAGAGACAACCCACTGGCAGACAAAATGTGTAATTAACCTATAATTGAAAAGCTGGGCAAAAAAATACCCCCTAAAATGATTGTTAATCAGTGAAGTAATAATAATGTTGCTGCAACAATTAACATTACCAGTTTAGCATTTTCTAAGTGACATGAATGCTACATATATAAGTTTATAGCTGCATGAAGTAATACAAAAATGATCCCTATTTACAGATAAGAAAACTGATATCTAACTTTGAATATATTTAAAACATCAACAGTTATTAAGCCTAATTAATATTAAGCAAATCATGATGATGATAAAAATAGCTGTCATTTACTTATCACCTGATATATTATAGACTCTGTCTTAAGTGGCTTTAGATAATAGTTTCAAAATAACTCTGAGTCTCAGATAGTTTAGTCAACTTGCCCACAGCCATACAGCTAGTAAAGGAGGGTGTCCCGGTTCAAACATATATCTATAATACTTCAAAGTACAGTCTTTTATCCTCTGTAATTTATAGACATGTCTTTGAATGTCCTAGAATTGAATCATTCTGCCAAGTTCCTCCTGTAACATAACCTGAAGTACTTTATAAGATATGCCTGATTTTCGCCATGACTCTGGATTCTGTTTTAGAGAACCTTCCTTGCTTATCAGTTTTGACCCATTCCTAACCAGGCTAGGACTGCCCCTGACTTGGCAGGGAGGGTTTCTTTCTGCTTCTTGTAGACTACTACCAATTTATCCTGGATACACCTGCACTTTCAGAAGGAGTCTATGTGTCTAAT
Organism: Ailurus styani; assembly: GCA_002007465.1. Taxonomy (NCBI): domain Eukaryota; kingdom Metazoa; phylum Chordata; class Mammalia; order Carnivora; family Ailuridae; genus Ailurus; species Ailurus styani. The sequence goes on along the minus strand of LNAC01001185.1, from coordinate 260,743 downwards.
TTCTAATTAGCCTGCTCCTAGGCCTTCTCCAGACTTGAAAGAAGTTATTTTCTTTTTGTTACTTAGTAACAACATTCAACATGATAGCTATTCTTTTGACAAAATTTTAAGTGTACAACAGAGTACTGTTCACTATAGGTACTATGTTATACAGCAGATCTCTAGAGCTTACTCATCTTGCATGACCAAAACTTTATATCAATTGAATAGAAAGCCATTTCTCTCTCCCTCTAGTTCATGGTAACCACTATGGTAACCACTACTCTACAATTTTAGATAACTCATATGTATTAACTAAGGTTCTCCAGAGAAACAGAACCAACAGGAGTTATATAAAGGAATAGATGTTATACATAAACAGATAGATGATTAGATAGGTAGGTAGATAGATAGATAGATAGATAGATAGATAGATAGATAGATAGATAGATAGATAGATAGATAGATTTTTTAAAGAAATTGGCATAGAGTTATGGAGGTTGAAAAATACCACAATCTTCTATTTGCAAACTGTAGAACCAGGAGAGTGAGTGGTATAAATCAGTCCAGTTTCAAAGGTCTGAGAATTGGGGACCACTAGTATAAGTCTAGAATGTGAAGTCCCAAGAACCTGGAGCTCTGATGTCCAAGGGCAGGAAAAGATGTATATCCTATCTCTAGAAGAGAGTGAATTCATGTTTCTTTGCATTTTTGTTCCATTCAGGCTGTTAAAGGATTGAATGATGCCCACCTACATTGGTGAGGGTGGATCTCTTTACTCAGTTTACTGAATCAAATGTTAATCTTTTCCAGAAGCATCCTCACAAGCAGATCCAGAAGTGTTTTATCAGCTATCTTGGCATCCCTTAGATGAGTCAAACTGATGCACAAAATTAAACATCACATCATATGTAAGTGGAATCATGCAGTATTTATCTTTCTATGACTGGCCTATTTCAATGAGAATGATAACTCCCAGGTTCATCCATGCTGTTGCATACTGCAGGAAGTATATACACATTTTTTTATCCATTAATCCATGAATGAACATCTAGGTTGTTACACATCTTGACTACTATAACTAATGCTTCAACGAACATGAGAGTGAAAATACCTCTTCAAGATCCTGCTTTCAATTCTCTTGGATAAATACCCAGAAGTAGAATTGTTAGATCATATGGTAGTTCTATTTTAATTTTTTTTTTTTTAGGAATCTCCATACTGCTTCCCAAAGTGACCATTTTACATTCCTACTGCAAGGATTTCAATTTCTCTACATCTTCTCCAACACTCATTATTATTTTTATAATGGCCATCCTAACAGATGTGAGTTAGTATTTCATTAACATTTTGATTTGCTTTACACTCATGATTACATCTGTTGAGAATATTTTTGTGTATCTGTTGGCCATTTGTATATCTTCTTTAGAAAATATCTATGCAAGTTCTTTGCTCAATTTTAAATCAGGTTATTTGTTTTTGCTTTTCCTATTGAGATGTAGATGTTCCTTATATATTTCAAATATTAATCCCTTACCAGCTATATGATTTGCAATTATTTTCTCCCATTCCATAGGTTGCCATTTCACTATGTTAATTGTTGTGCAGAAGCTTTTTAGTTTGATGTAGTCCCACTTGTTAAGTTTTGATTTTGTTGCCTATTTTTTGGTGTCAAATCCAAGAACTCATTGCCAACACCAAATTCATGAAACTATTTCCTTCACTTTTCATATGCTTCTTAGTCCTCTCCTTTTGCTGCCAATACTCCTTTATTGTTAAGGAAGAAATAGAAAGTCATGCACTGTTGGTGGGAATGCAGACTGGTGTAGCCACTCTGGATAACAGCATCAAGGTTTCTCAAAAAGTTAAAAATAGAACTACCCTATAATCTAGTAATTGCACTACTAAGAACACAAAAATACTAATTCAAAAGGAAACATACACCCTATATTTATAGGAGCAGTATTTACAATAGACAAGACATGGAAGCAGCACAAATGTCCACTGAATGATGAATGGGTAAAGAAGATGCAGTGTATATCCACAAAGGAATATTATTCAGCCATAAAAAAGAATGAAATCTTGTCATTTGCAATGACATGGATGGAGCTACGGAGTATAATGTTAAGCAAAATAAGTCAGGGAAAAGAATACCATATGATTTCACTCATATATGTGGAATTTAAGAAAAAAACAAACAAGCAGAGGGAAAAAATGAGAAAGAGAGAGTCAAAGTAAGAAACAAATTCTTAATTATGGAGAACAATCTGTTGGTTACCAAAGGGTAAGTGGAGGGGGTTAAATAGGTAATGGGGATTCAAGGCTTCATTTATTGTAATGAGCACAGGGTGATGTATGGAATTGTTGAAACACTATATTGTACACCTGAAATTAATATAACATTGTATGTTAACTAACTGAAAATAAAAATTTTAAGTAAAAAAATAGCAGTAAAGATGTGTATTCAATCTGCCCTACTCTACTAAAGCCCTAATATTTGTTTTCAGTTTCACACATATCTGGATTCACAAAGAAGTCAAATTATTACACTTTGGTTCCATGATGTTAGTGATAATAATAAAAAGAGCTATTATTGCTGAATACTACTATTTGCCAGGTACTATCTTGAGAACTTTGCATTCATTTTCTTATTTAGGTCCCAAAACAACCCAAAGACATTAATACAATTATCACTCTCATTTTATAGACAAAGAAACAGGAGCTTAAAGGTTAGACATTTATCCGGCATCATAAATCTTTTAACTTTAGCTTTTAATTTGTCACAAGGAGCAGAGTAAGTATTGACATCAGATACTTCCATTTCAAATATCAAGCTTTAGCTATGACAAATCAATGCTTTTATCATAGCTTAAAGAGATATATGCATATTACTAATAATATTAGTAGAAATTGTTTTTTCTGGTTACCTATACTGCATGTGTCTCAGCAGAGGTGACTTAGAACAAAACTTAGAATATTGTACATTATATCTTATTTAACAGTAGTTTCCCCATTATATAGCTCCACATTTTCAAAGTCATCCAAAGGAGGAAGCAAACATCCCTTTTTAACTAGAGTCTTTACACTTTCTGGAAAAGACTAAAACATTACTCACTGTAAGAGAAAAAGACTTATTATTTATTATACTTTAACTAGAACTACAAAATATCAAACTAAAAAATGGTGGATTTTCTAGGCTTCCTGTCTGGTTTCCTGTCTCACATTTAGGTCTTTCATCCATTTTGAATTTATTTATGTGTATGGTGTAAGAAAGTGATCCAATTTCATTCTCTCACATGTTCCTGTCCAGTTTTTGCAACACCGTTTATTGAAGAGACGGTCTTTTTGCATTGGATATTCTTTCCAGCTTTGTCAAAAATTAGCTGACCATATACTTGGTCCATTTCTGGGCTTTCTATTCTGTTCCACTGGTCTATGTGCCTGTGTTTGTGGCAATACTATACTGTCTTGATGACTACAGCTTTGTAATAAAGCTTGAAATTCAGAATTGTAATACCTCCAGCTTCAGTTTTCTTTTTCAATATTGTTTTGTCTATTTGGGGTCATTATTGATGTATAGAAATGCAAAAGATTTCTGTACCTTGATTTTGTAACTTGCAACTTCATTGGATTCATATATTAGTTCCAACAATTTTTTGGTGGAGTCTTTTAGACTACTGTCATCTGCAAATAGTGAAAGTGTGACTTCTTCCTTGCTGATTTGGATGCTTTTTATTTATTTTTGTTGTCATTGCTATGGCTAGGACTTGCAGTACTATATTAAATAACAGTGATGAGAGTGGACACCCCTGTCTGGTTCTTGACCATAGAGGAAAAGCTCTCAGTTTTTCCTCATTGAGTATCATGTTCACTGGAGGTTTTCATATATGGCCTTTATTATGTTGATGTATGTCCCCTCTAGTTCTACTTTGTTGAAGGATTTTTATCATGAATGGATGCTGTTCTTTGTCAAATGTTTTTTCTGCATCTATTGAAAGGATCATATGGTTCTTATCCTTTCTTTTGTTAATGTGGTATCTTATACTGAATTGGAAATATTGAACCAAACTTGCAGCTCAGGAATAAATCCGCTTGATGGCAGGAATGATTATTTTAATGTACTGTTGGATTTGGTTTACTGGTATTTTACTGAGAATTTTTGCATCCATGTTCATTAGGGATATTTGCTTGTAATTCTCATTTTTAGTGAAGTCTTTATCTGGTTTTGATATCAGAGTAATGCCGGATTCATAGAATGAATTTGGAAGTTCTCCTTCCATTTCTATTCTTTTGGAACAGTTTGAGAATAGGTATTAATTCTTCTTTGAATGGTTGGTAAAATTTACCCATGGAGCTGTCTGGCCCTGGACTTCTGTTTGTTGGGAGACTTTGATTACTGATTCAATTTCATTTGATCTAAAATGAGTCTCTTGTATGCAGCATATAGATGGGTCTTCTTGTTGTTTTAATCCATTCTAACGTCACATATTTTGATTAGAGCATTTAGTCCATTTATATTCAGAGTAATT
>LNAC01001185.1:202316-256056 GCA_002007465.1 Ailurus styani | reverse complement strand
CGAGCAGAGAGCCCGATGCGGGCCTCGATCCCAGGACCCTGAGATCATGACCTGAGCCGAAGGCAGAGGCTTTAACCCACTGAGCCACCCAGGCACCCTATTCAGAGTAATTATTGATAGATATGTATTTAGTGCCATTTTATTACTTGTTTTTCTGGGTTTTTTTTCTGGAGATTTTCTCTATTCTTTTGTCTTTGTCACTTTTGGTCTTTCCTTTTCACCCAGAGTCCCCTTTAATATTTCTTGTAGGGCTGGTTTAATGGTCAGAAACTCTTTTAGTTTTGCTTGTCTGAGAAATCCTTATCTATCCTTCTATTCTAATAGCCTTGTTGGATAGAATATTCTTGTAGATTTTTCCCACTCAGCACATTGAATATATCTTGGCACTCTCCTCTGCCCTGTCAGGTTACTGTGGAGAGTTTCTGACAATCTTATTTGTCTTCTCTTGTAAGTTAGGACTTCTTTAGTCTTGTTGTTTTTAAGACTTTTTTATGGCTGTATTTTGCAAATTTTATTACAATATGTCTTTGTGTTCACCTGCTTTTGTTGATTTTGATGGGAGTTCTCTGTACCTCCTGGATTTGGATGTCCGTTTTCTCCCCTGGTTAGGGAAGTTTTCAGCTATGATTTCCTCAAATACCCTTTCTGCCACCTTTTCTCACTCTTCTTCTTCTGGGACTCCTATAATATGAAAGTTATTACATTTGATGGAGTCACTGATTCCCCCAAGTCTATTCTTGTGTTGCATAATTCTTTCTCTCCTTTGTTCAACTTCATTATTTTCCATTATTTTGTCTTCTATATCACTTATTTGTTCCTCTGCTTCTTCCAGACTTGTGCTGATTGCATCAAGCCTGTTTCCAAATTGAGTTATTGCATTCTTCATTTCTGACTGATTCTTTTATGGTAAGGACTGCCCTGAAGTCTTCCATTCTTTTCTCAAGCCCAGCAAGTATCCTTATGATTGTTGATTTAAATTAACCATCAGGCATGTAACTTATATCTGTTTCACTTAGATCTCTGGCCATACATCCTTTGTTCCCAGAGAGACCCCACCCTGAATGCTACCTCTCAGAGACATGCTCCAAGAAGAGTGCACAATACCCAGCCACACCCTCCCTCACCCTCATATGTCCTAAGAGTTTAGATCACTGTTTCCATGACATCTGCTCTCAGGATGTTTGCCTGTTAACCATCCAGGAATAGGGCAGGCCCTCAGGGCTCTATCCCAGCCAAGCCCCCAACCTTTAAAACTCCAGTCTTTAAGTCTCACTGGTTGCAAGAACCAATGAAAATCAGCCTCTTTTGTTCTCCCAGCCATTAGCTTTGGCGAAATATTCTCCTTGTTTGTTCCCCTAGATGTTCCCCCCCTCTCTCCTTTATCTATGACCACAGCTCCCTCCCCTCTGCAGTACCCATGATCCATTTTTTCCCCAAACCATATCTCTGCACTTTCTACCTTCTTTGATGTGGTCTCTTCTCTTCCTTTAGTTGTAGGTTTTTGTTCTGTCTTCAGCTTGATTTCTGGGGTATTTAGAATGACCTGATAGCTATTCAGTTGTGTTCAAGGGAATAGATGAGCCAAGAGTCTCCTAGTATGCTGCCATCTTAGCTTCCCTTGGTTGCATCTTCTTGTTGGTTTGTCCCTTTTATTATTATATAGTGTCTTTTGTCTCTTGTTATGGTCTTTGTTTTAAAGTTTGTTTTGTCCAATATAAGTATTACCCCCCTGGCTTTATTTTCTCATCCATTACATGACAAATGTTTCTCCATTCCCTCATTTTCAATCTGCAGGTGACTTTAGGTCTGAAATGAGTCTCTTGTAGGTGGCATATAGATGAGTCTTGTTTTGTTTTTTACCCACTCTCTCACCCTATGTCTTTTGATGGGGCATTTAGTCCATTTACATTAAAAGTAATTATTTCTAGATATGTCTTTGCCATTTTATTTCTTGTTTTGTAGTTATTTTGTAATTTTTCTCTGATCTTTTCCTCTTTTGCTCTCTTTCATGATTTGTTGGCTTTCTTTAGTGATATACTTGGATTCCTTTCTCTTTATTCTTTGCACACATATTACTGCTTTTTGACTTGTGATTACCATTAAGTTTGTATATAATATCTTTGTGTATAACACTCTTATATAGTTGATGGTCACTTAAATTTGAACACATTCTTTACACCACCCCCACAACATTTTAGATATATGGTGTCATATTTTACATCCTTTTATTTTATGAATCCCTTGACTGATTTTTACAGAAATACTTATTTGTACTGCTTTTGTGCTTCCAGCTTTTCATAATCTCACTTATGGTCTTTTCTTTCCACTCAGAGTCCCTTTTAACATGTCTTGTAGGCCTGGTTTAGTGGTCATAAATTCCTTCAGTTTTTGTTTGTCTGAAAAACTCTGTTTCTCCTTCTATTCTAAATAATGATCTTGATGGATAGAGTATTTTTGGCTACATATTTTTTCCTTTCAGCATTTTAAGTATATCATACTACTCTCTTCTGGCCTGAAAACTTTCTGCTGAAAAATTTATTGATAGATTATGGGGTGTCCTTTGTATGTAACTGTCTTTTCTCTTGCTGCTTTAAATATTTTTTCTTTATCAATACTTTTTGCCATTTTAATTACAATGTGTCTTGGTGTGGACCTCCTTGGGTTGATTTTATGTACCTTCCAGATCTGGATATCTGTTTCTTTCTCCAGATAATGGAAGTTTTCAGTTATTATTTCTTCAAATAAATATGTGCCCCTTTCCTCTCTCTTCTCCTTCTGGGATTCCTATAATGCGAATGTTATTACACCTGATGGAATCACTGAATTCTCTAAGTCTATTCTCATTTTGCATAATTCTTTCTTCTCTCATTTGTTCTGCTTGATTACTTTCCATTACTCTGTCCTGTAGGTTACTGGTTTGTTCTGCTTCTTCTAGTCTCCTATTTATTCCATCAAGTTTATTTCATTTATTGTGTTCTTCATCTCTTATAGGTTCTTATTTATCTCTTTGTTAAGGGTCTCACTGATGTCCTCCACTCTTTTCTCACATCCAGTAAGTACCTTTATGATTCAGCTACATCTCTTGCTCCTGAAGGTAATGACTTTATGAAGAAGAGGTCCTGTATTGCTGCAAAGAGCAATGTCCCTGTTTCCTCGGATCTGGTGCATCAGAGAGTGTCTCCTATGTGTGTTACATGTACTCTGCTCTTCAGTCCTGGCCTTGTTATCCCTCAATCTATTTTTTTTTGTTTGTTTGTTTGTTTTGTTTTATTTTGTTTTTTTGCAGAGGCTCTCTTTCTTTTTTGTGGGGACTGTTTGGTCCCTGGTTGACTATAGGGTACATTTTTAAAAGTTGTACACTGATCTACTTACAAAATGAAACCTGCCACTATCACTGACTGAACCTAGACCCTGCAAAAGGTGTGGGTCAGAAATGGTGCCAGCAAGGGTTGTACAGGTCTTTTCAGGGAGGGACTCTGCAAAGCAGGGACTGAGACAATATGACTGGAAAGGGTGGATCTGCCAAGGCACAGGGGGCAGGGCTTGATGTAAGCCTATTAGGTAACAAATGTCAGCACCATGCTGGTTCCCTCAGATGGCTGTGTGTTTATATGGGAGAACAGGGGAGCAAAGTGGTACCAGCCAGCTCCTCTGTTCCTGAAGGGCTCTTCCCACAATCCCTTCCTCTCTAGGCTATGCTCTGAGATGAGTAAATCACTATCTCTCTCATGTACCCCAAGGGGACTTTTTCAAACCACTTCCTCCAGGCTATATCGGCACTGGCTGTTTGTCCTATTTTCTAAATGATGGGGATTCATGTGTCCTAATGCCCTCCAGGCTCTCCCAGAGCTGAGCCTGCTGAGCAGGCTTTAAAATTCTAGGCTTTAAGTCTTACTGGTTGTAAGAACTCATGAGAATTGGCCTTTCTTGCTTTCAAAGCCAAATCTTATGTGGATTCATCTTTCCTGTACAAGGTCCCTGGTGTGGTAGTCTGTTTTTCACCCTTCTTTGTGCCACCAACTCCTTCCCCAGCTGACAGCCAAGGTCTCTTCCTCTCAGACTATGTCTTCACCCTTCCTAATTTCTTCTATGTGGCCTCTTCTCTACTTTTAGTTGTGGAGTTCATTCTCCCAGTCTTTGGGTCATTCCCTGGGTTATTTACACAGATGTGAGTGTTATCCAGCTGCATCTGTGGGTTGAAGCAAGCTTAGGGCCCTCCTACTACACCATCTTCCTAGCCTCCAATCCTATACTTTAACTCTTAACTGGGCTTATGATTCACCTCTGCTGATAGAATGTTCTGGAAGTTATGGTGTGCCAAGTCTAGCCCTTTCACACATTATCTCTTTCACTTGGACCCTGCCTCAGCCTGGCTAGCCTGCTAGAGGCTGAAAGCCCATGGGGAGCAGAACTGAATCAACCTGTTCTCCTGGCTGAGGTCCAGGCCTGGGAGTGAGGCTACCCAATAGTGAAAGGCCAGCCTTCCAAACACACATCTGACTCCTGAAGCATGAGAGAGCCCAACCGATCCCAGCTAACATTTATGACTCACAGAACTGTGAGATAAGTAAGCGCTGGTTGTTTTGAGTCTTTAAGTTTTACTGTGGCTTATAAATACAACATTACTATGCTAATGGTAAACCCATGAAAAGGTCAAAGTGGAAACTCTGGAATTTCAAATATTACTGTCTATATGGCCCAGAATTGGAGAATCTGTCTCTGGTTTGGGGAAAAAGCTTGAGACTGACCCACTGTCCTTTCTAAAGCACTTCTTAACCTTCTCTACTACTGTGTTAATACCAGTGTGGCTTGACATTCAGCCTGGGACAGAAAGGCCCTAGTTTCACTTCCACAAAGAGGACCACTCCCGCCCCCTCACCTCTGGAATCTAACGTCCAGGACCTTTACCTTAATAAACAATATAAACTATCCACATTAACCATGTATTTTAAGATTTCAACTTCAAATAAATTTAGTGTTTGTCCAAAGCTCATCTAGGACATGACAAAAAATACTTTAATGTACGCATTTTCTTCTTCCTTGATAATCTAGACAGCAGGAAAGAAAGCTGGAAACCAGTTGTGGCAGAGGTTACTAATTTTCTTCCAATATCCATTGTCCTTTCTTTTATCAGAGAATCATTTTACCAGATACATGACCACCCAGGATAAAACCACACCTCTACATCTCTAGTCTGGCCGTACTAGATGTTCAGGCCACTGAGATGTGAGCAGAAGGACAGGGTGGTGCTTATTCATACTCTTCTCCTTCTTGAACTGACCCTGACTGAGGATGTAGCACTGAGCCATCCTGGTCAGTTTTGACCATGGTAGCAACAAGAGCAACAGCACAGAAATGTGAAACAGTGAGAGATAAAGAATCCCCGTCTATAGATAACCTCAGAGATTGGAAGATGGAGACCAGACCTAGGTTTTGTACCTCCAGGTCACTAGGTAAAAGGAAAGTAAAGATTTCACTTATTTGAGCCAATGTCTACCTCAAGTTTCTGTTTCTTGCAGGTGAACATATATCCTAATACTCTGGTTGTTACCTCGGCTTCTCACAGAAATTCTTCACTGAATTATAGATTAATATCATTTCCTCCATGGAAGGAAGTTCTTCAACATTTTGAAAAATGGTGAGCAAAGTATTCTATAATTTACTTCTCAATGCCCTTTATGAAAGAATATGAATACTTGTGTCATATTCTTGCTCAGATTTTGTTTCAGGAAAATACATTTTTAATTACTTTATATTTTTGTGAGAAATTGATAGCTCTATGACATTAATTTTTACACAAAGATCCAGGAAACTACAGGCAATTATATTATCCAATTATAATAATCTGTTTGACTTTAGTCACTAAAATGTCTTATTTCATTCATTTTCACTCTATTTAAATCCATATTGTTTTATCTTTTACTTTGATATAATAAGATAACACAAATCCTTTGGGAAATAGGTAGAGAAATATATTTAGTGACTAAATAAATGACTTCTAAATAGTGTCCTACAGATTATAATTTGCATAGGAACTCAGAGAAATGAAGAATCAAATAATCATCAAACCTGCTAATATATGCCCAGAGAACATTCTTACTAAACTGGTATTCCTTGGAGAGAAAGTTCTCTCATCAAAACTCTTGTATTATCTGTTTATTTATTTATTGAATAATCAAAATATGAATTGATATTAAAAAAGATTCTGACAAGATATGCAGATAGGATTCCATTTGGTAAAATTCCTTTTTGTAATACCTCATTAACATCCTCCAGAAGTAATGTTTATGCAAACACATTTGGGAACAGGTTGAGATAAGAAAGTTTTCATTAAAAACATCAAATCTGAGCCTGAACTTTAAGGGATGGGTAAAACTTACATGAAGGCTATAGTCAGAAGATGGTTGTCCAGGTAAGAGGAAATCACAAATATCCTTTGGGCATCTGTAGTAGATTTGGTATGCGTGGTGAACCATATAGTCTCTGCCTGAGGGCTTTGAGCTGTTAAGCAATGGAAACCTGAATAATAGTCTTCTAAGCCCAGTGAACAAATGGTAAAAAGTAAGAACATAAAAGAAGCATAGCAAATTCATGCATGCAACAAGGATGTAGCCAGCATGACTGATGCTGAATGTCAGGTTTAATGAAAAGGGAAGTCTAAATTGTGGAGGGCCACTAATTTAAGGAGACAACATTGTCACTAAAGACTAGGGGAATTTGACCAGTGAAATAGAACCCTAGAAGAAAAAATTAACAAAGTTTAGTATTTGTTTAAATAGTGGCATTTTCTTCCTATTACAAAGTTCTGGAATTTCTTACATACAACTGTAGATTACAAAATATTCTATAAGTTATGGGCTATATATTTGTGTCCCTCAATAAACTTCATATATTGAAATCCTACCCCCTAATGTGATGTTTTTAAGAGGTGGAGACTTTAGGAGGTAATGGAATTAGCATCACACAAGAAAAGACATATAAGAGTTTCTTTCTTTCTTTGTTTTCTGCCATGTGAGGATACTATGAGAATATGACTGTCCACAAATCCAGAAGAGAGCCTTTACCAAGAACCAAATCAGGCCAACACCATGGCCTTGGACTTCCCAGCCTCCAGAATTGTGAGAAATAATAATTTGTAATTTAAAACTCCCAGTCTGGGGTAATTTGTTATAGCTGTCTCAACTAAATAAGACACTGAGGTTAGGTAAAATTAACACATCTTTAATGTAACAAATGCTAAATTATAATAGAATAACTTGCTCAATAAATGTAATTAGCTCTAGTGCATATCATAGTTTAAAAATGGCTATGGAAGGGAGAAGTTAAGATGGCAGAGGAGTAGGGGACCCTAATTTTATCTGGACCCTAATTTTATCAGCTAGACAGTTATCAAATCATTCTGAACTCCTGCAAAATCAACCAGAGAGCTGAGAAAAGAATTGCTGCAATTCTACAAACAGAAAAGCAACCATTTTTTTATAAGGTAGGAGGTGTGGAAACATGAATCCAGGTGAATTATCAGAAGATAATCTGAGGAGAGGAGGGAGCTTGCTTAAGGACCCTACTCAAAGTGCCATAGGGAGTAGAGTGCAAATCAGAACTTTTAGAAGTCTGCTACATTTGGGGACATCCCTGGCTGAAAGGTGCTCAGGTGGTGAAGTGGGGTGAAATTTCAGGTGGGACAACGTGGTCTCAGAATCTCTAGGGTCACAAAAAGAACAGGGGTGCCTGAGTGTGGCTGAGTTCCCAAACATTGGAGTGGGGAAGCCCCTGGGGAGTCCAGGTGACAGTTTTCTGCTCATACTGCCATAAACCAGGAACCACTGCCATGCAGAGTCATTTGACTGCTCTCCCTGCAGAGGTCTAGCAGAAAGCAGAGCATGAAGAGAACCTCTTGCCTCCCTTGGGAGGAATGGTGAGGGTCTGCACTCCAGGAATCCGTAAAGTTTGGAGACTTGAAACTGGGTCACATGCCTGAGATACAAACTGTCAATCACAGGCTGGGTGAATACAAAGTTAGGACAGAAACCAGGGAGACAAGAGTGACTGATTTTCTTTGAGGGCTCACTGAAGAGTGCAGGGCATGAACTTTCAGCTCTGGGGCTAGACATCAAGTTGCTGCCATTTTCATACACTGCATTGGTGCTGAAAGCCTTCGGGGAGCAAAATAGTATCACACAGTACAATCAAGAGCTGCTTACATTTGAGCATGGCCCCCTGGCAAGGGGTGGTGCAGTTCCGCTAGAGAAAAGACACCTGAAAATCAACACAATAGGCCCCTCCTCAAGAGGACCAGCAGGAAAAACTGGCTAACACCAAGTTTGCCAATCATAGAAAATGGCAAAACTTCAGCTCTTGGAGAAAACAGTAGAGGTAGATATGTAGATATGTAGATAGGTAGATAGGTAGGTAGGTAGGTAGGTAGATGATAGATACATAGATAGATAGATAGATAGATAATAGATAGATAGATGATAGATGATAGATAGATAGTATTTGTGATTTTTAAAATTATTCTTCTTTCAGTTTTATTTTTTCAGCTATTTTTTATTTTCTTAATTCTTTTAACCCTTTTTAAATTTTTATTCTTATATATACATTACATATATATTGTTTTTGGTTTCCTTTCATTGTATTTTATTTTTGTATATACATAAGCTTTTCTTTCATTCTTATTTTGGTATCTTGTTTAACAAACAGACCAAAATACACACAGAATCTAGTTTATTGTTTTGTTCTGTTTTCCTTCTTCTTTGTTTTTCTTTCTTATCTTGTTTTCTGTTTGTTTGTTTATTTGTTTGTTTTGTTGGTATTTTTCTGGTATTGTTGTTGTTTTTGTCTTTTCTCTGTCATCTATTCTTTTCTGGACATATGGAGAACCCCCCCCCCAAAAAAAAGAACAGGAGGAAGTACTCACTGCCAGGGATTTAATCAATATGGATATAAGTAAGATGTCAGAAATAGAATTCGAAACAATAATTATAAAGATTCTAGCTGGGCTTGAGAAAAGCAAAGCAGACAGTACAGAATCCCTACTGTAGAAATAAAAAAAAAACACCCTAAAATCTAATCAAGGTGAAATTAAAAATCCTAATTACTGAGATAAAGTCAAAAATGAAGGTTCTAACTGCTAGGCTAAACAAGGCAGAAGAATCAGTGATACAGAAGACAAAATGATGGTGAATAATGAAGCTGAAAAAAAAAAAGAAAAGAAAAGCAACTACCAGATAACAAAGGGAGAATTCAAGAAATCAGCAATTCCACTAAGTGAAATAATATTCCAATAATAGAGGTCTCAGAAGAGAAAGGAGGGACAGAAGGTTTATTTGAACAAATTATAGCTAAGAACTTTCCTAATCTGGGAATGGAAACAGGCACTCAAGGCCAAGAGGCACAGAGAAACCCTCTCAAAATCAATAGAAATAGATCAACACCCCAACATTTAATAGTGAAGTTTGCAAATTTCAGAGATAAAGAGAAAATCCTGAAAGCAGCTGGGGACAAGTACTTAAACAATGAAGGTAGGAACATAAGGCTAGCAGCATACCTGTCCACAGAGACATGGCAGGCCAGAAAGGACTGTCATTATGTATTCATGTGCCCATTGAATTTATCATATTCTCTATATTCTCCATTTAGGGAAAAATATGCAGCCAAGAATTTTATCCAGCAAGGCTGTCATTCAGAATAGAGGGAGAGATAAAGAGACTCCAGGAGAAACAAAAACTAAAGGAATTTGTAAACACCAAACCAACCTGCAAGAAATATTAAAGGGGATCCTGTAAAGAGAGAGCCCAAAAGTAACGTAGACCAGAAAGAATCAGAGACGATCTTCAGAAACAGGGACTTTACAGGTAATACAATGGCACTAAATTCCTATCTTTCAGTAGTTACTCTGAATGTAAATGGGTTAAATGCTCCAATCAAAAGACACAGGGTATCAGACTGGATAAAAAAGCAAGACCCATCCAAAGGCTGTCTACAAGACACCTTTTAGACCAAAAGACACCTCCAGATTGAAAGCAAGGGAGTGTAGAGCCATTTTATCATGCTAATGGACATCAAAAAAAAGTTGAGGTAGCAATCCTTATATCAGACAAACTGATTTTAAAAGAAAGACTATAATAAGAGGTGAAGAAGGACACTATGTCAAAATAAAAGAGTCTATCCAACAAGAAGATCTAGCAATTATAAATATTTATGCCCCTAACTTGGGAGCAGGAATTATATAAACCAATTAATAACAAAATTAAAGAAACACATTGATGATAATACAATAATAGTAGGGGATTTTAACACCCCACTCACAACAATGGCAGATCATGTAGGCAGAAGATCAACAAGGAAACAGGGAAACAGGAAAAGACCCGACCCCCAAATTGCTGGAAGCCATACAGCAATTCATTAATGTGGGAGGATACAAAATCAATGCACAGAAATCAGTTGCTTTCCTATACACTAACAATGTAACTGTAGAAAGAGAAATTAGGGAGTCAATTCCATTTACAATAGCACCAAAAAACTTATGGTACCTTAGAATAAACTTAACCAAAGAGATAAAGGAACTATACCCTAGAAACTACAGAATACTCATGAAGGAAATTGAAGAAGGCACAAAAAGGTGTAAAAACATTCCATGCTCATGGATTGGAAGAAAAAACTTTGTTAAAATGTCTATTCTGCCCAGGGCAATTTCTACTTTCAATGTCATCCTGATCAACATACCAATGGAATTTTTCAAAGTGCTGGAACAAACAATCAAAAAATTTGTTTGGAACCAGAAAAGACCCCCCAAATAGCCAAAAGAATGTTGAGAAAGACAAACAAAGCTGGGGGCATCACTTTGCCTGATTTCAAGTTATATTACAAAACTGTGATCACCAAGACAACATGTTACTGGCACAAAAACAGACACATAGATCAATGGAACAGAATAGAGAGCCCAGATATGGACCCTTGACTCTATGGTCAACTAATCTTCAACAGAGCAGGAAAAAATATCGAATGGAAAAAAGACAGTCTCTTCAGTTAATGGTGCTGGGAAAATTGGACAGCTATATACAGAAGAATGAAACTCGACCGTTCTCTTACACCATAGACAATAATAAATTCTAAATGGATGAAAGACCTCAATGTGACACAGGAATCCATCAAAATCCTAGGGGACAACATAGGCAGTAACCTTTTCAATATTGGCCACAGCAACTTCTTTCAAAACACGACTCCAGAGACTCTTAATCTCATGAAACAAACTGAGGGTTACTGGGGGGTGTGAGGGCAAGGATAGGGTGGCTGAGTTATGGACATTGGGGAGGGTTTATGCTATGATGAGTTCTGTGAAGTATGTAAACACGATGATTCACAGAGCTGTACCCCTGGGTCAAAACAAACAAACAAACAAAAAAGCAAAAAATGAAAAAACAAACCAAAAAACACGTCTCCAAAGGCAAGGGAAACAAAAGTGAAAATGAACTTTTGGGACTTTATCAAGATAAAAAGCTTCTGCACAGCAAAAGAAACAGTCAACAAAACAGAAAGACAACCCACAGAATGGAAGGAGATATTTGCAAATGGCACTACAGATAAAGGGCTGGTATCTAATATCTATAAAGAACTTCTCAAGCTCAACACCCAAAAAACAAGTAATCCAATCAAAAAATGGGCAGAAGACATGAACAGACACTTATCCAAAGAAGACATACAAATGGCTGGCACATGAAAAAATGCTCTACATTGCTAGCCATCAGGGAAAGTCAAATCAAAACCACTCTAGATACCATCTTACACCAGTTAGAATGGCAAAAATTGACAAAACAAGAAACAACAGATGTTGGAGAGGTTGTGGAGAAAGGGGAAACCTCTTACACTGTTGGTGGGAATGCAAGTTGGTATAGCCACTTTGAAAAACAGTGTGGAGATTCCTCAAAAATTTAAAAATAGAGCTACCCTATGACCCAGCAATTTCACTACTGGGTATTCACCCCAAAGATACAGATGCAGTGAAAATAAGGGCCATATGTATCCCAATGTTCATGGCAACAATGTTCACCATAGCCAAACTGTGGAAAGAGCTGAGATGCCCTTCAACAGATCAATGGATAAAGAAGATGTGGTCCATATATACAATGGAATATTACTCAGCCATCAGAAAGTATGAATACCCAACATTTGCATCAACATGGATGGAACTAGAGGAGATTATGCTAAATGAAATAAGTCAAACAGAGAAAGACAACTATCATATGGTTTCACTTATCCGTGGAATATAAGGAATAGCATCAAGGACATTAGGAAAATGAAGGGGAAAATGAAGGGGGTAAAATCAGAAGGGAAGACAAACCATGATAAACTATGGACTTCTGGAGCAAACTGATGGTCTTAGAGGTGAGGGGTGGGGGTATGCATGAGCCTGGTGATGGGTATTAAGGAGGGCATGTATTGCATAGATCACTGTGTGTTATATGCAAACAATGAATCATGGAACACTACATCACATATTAATAATATACTATATGGTGACTAACATAACATAATATAAAAATTATTTTAAAAAGATACACAGAAGTTCTAGGAAGCACTTGATGGAGCAACTTCTAATAAATGATGAATGGTAGACAAAAAAAAGAATATGTATTTCTAGGGGCACCTGGGTCACTCAGGTCATTAAGTGTCTGCCTTTAGCTCAGGTCATGATCCCAGGGTCCTGGGATTGAGCCCCATGTTGGGCTCTCTGCTCAGTGGGGATCCTGCTTCTCCTTCTCTCTCTGCCTGCTGCTCCGCCTGCTTATGTTCTCTGTCAAATAAATAATAACATCTTTAAAAAAAAGAGGGGGGAACTCCTTAAAAATACATTAAAAAGGAATATGTATTTCTATTTATTATGTAAAGAAAATCTAGAATACACAGGGAATTATAATAATGGTTATCTACTTTGGAGAGAAAGGATTCAAGAATGACAGAAAAAATGTAGTTGGGAAAAAGACACAGGAGAAACTTAAAATATAAAAGTTAAAATAGAGTTGTTATATTTTTGAAGAATGTAAATGTCTTATATATTTAAAGAAATTCTATTTTAGAAGAGTTTTGTTGCACTGATTTAGAAAAATATAAAATTGAGCACAAGTCCTATTTACAAGTGATATGCACATAACAAAAAATGTGGAAACATAAAAAGAGAAATAAATTTAAAAGGACTGAGATAATATAGAATATGTTCTCAAATCACAAATTAAAATAATAAAAACCAAAATATCTTTTAAAAGTTCAAATATTTAATATTAAACAGTATACTTCTAAGAAACTCATGGTTTAAAAAAAGAAATCACATGAGAGTTTACAAAATATTTTTTATTTTATTTATGAGAGAGAGAGAGAGAGAGAGAGAGAGAGAGAGCTTGCATGAGTGGGGGCAGGGCAGAGGGAAAGGGACAAGCAAACTCCTAGTGAGTGGAGAGCCAGACATGGGGCTTCATCCCAGGACGCTGAGATCATGACCTGAAATCAGATGTTTAACCAACTGAGCCACCCAGGTGCCCTAACTTTACAAAATATTTTGTTTTAAAAAATTAATATTTATCATATAAAAATTTGTGAAGTTACAGTTAAATCACCTCTAGGAGAGAAGTAACAATAGGAAATGTTTATAGGAAGGAAATACAAAATTAGAACTTTACCATGATGTAATTTTCACACATTAATCACTGAATTAAGCATCCATCTTAAGAATAACAGATGCTAAGTAAGAATGAAAATAATAAAGAAATTGATGAAATAGGAAAACAAAAAATAAAAACTAATGAAACAAAAACCTGAGTACTTGAAGAAAGTGATAAAACTAGTTATTGGAAAACTGAACTGACATTGAATCACAGTGACAGAAGGCACAAACTTGTGCTATGAATCTAACCAAGTTGATTGCCCATTAAATATTATGTTGCATAGGATTCAAGTAAGAACTCTTATCTTTGTGTGTCAAGTATACTTCAATTTAAAAAAATAAGTTTTATTAAATGGGATTAGATATACAATTGGACTTGTATCTGTGATTTTTGTAAATTACATATATTATATATAATGTATATATAGTGCATGTGTTTAGAATATGTGAGTCATTCTAAACTTTTTGCTGTTTTGGAGAAGAAAGAAAAGAGTAGGAAAAAAGGGTAGTAAGATTCCATGAGGAAATAATAGCTGAAAACATCCCATATAAAAATATAAAGCAAGATAAAACCCTACAAAAGTTGAAAAAAACTCAGTGAACCCCAAACAGGACAGTACCACAGAAATCCAGGTCCAGATAAATCATAATCAAACTACCAAAAACTGAAAACATAATACAAACATTGAAAGAAGCAAGAAGTTAACAATTACCTTTAGAGGAGTGGCAACTTGAATTACTGTGAGTTTCTTATAAGAAAGCATGGAGGCCAGAGGAATTGGCACACCATTTTTTTTTTAATTCTGAAAATCAAATATCAACCCAGAATTTTATTTCCAGTGAAAAAAAATCTTTTAGAATAAAGGTAGAATAAAGATTGCATTAATTTGCCAGGCTGCTATAATAAGTCCTACAAACCAGGTGTCTTAAACAACAAGAAATAATTCTCATGGTCCTAGAGACTTAGAATTCTGAAATCAAGGTGTCCACAGAGTGGGTTTCTTCTGAGGGCTGTCAGGGAAGGGTCTACTCCAGGATTCTCCCTCTGGCTTGAGATGGCCATGTTCTCCCTGCCTTATCTTCCCTCTATGAGTCTGCCTTTATTTAGATTTCTCATTTTTATTTATTTATTTTTAAGATTTTATTTATTTATTTGACAGAGAGAGAGAGAGAGAGATCACAAGTAGGCAGAGAGACAGGCAGAGAGAAAGGAGGAAGCAGGCTCCCTGCTGAGCGGAGAGCCCGATGTGGGGCTTGATCCCAGGACCCTGAGATCATGACCTGAGCTGAAGGCAGAGGCTTTAACCCACCGAGCCACCCAGGCGCCCCAAGATTTCTCATTTTTATAAGGACATCAGTCATATTGGTTTAAGGTTCACCCTAATGACCTCATTTTAACTTGATTATCTTTGTAACTACCCTGATGTCATATGAGAATACATTCTGATCTACTGCAGTTTAGGATTCCAATTTATCTTTTGGTTTAGGGATGGGTGATAATGCAAATCAACAAAGTCATTTTCAGAAAAAAGAAAATTAGAGAATTCATTGCTAGACCTACTCAAAAAAGAACTTCTAAAGGAAATTGTTTAGACAAAAGGTAAATGACACCAGAAGGAAACGAAGATATCAGGAAAGACAGACCAGCCATAGAAGCCATCAATAGCTGAGTAAATATCAATAGTTCTTTAAAATACAACTGACAGCTGAAAGTAGTTTTTTAATATATATAAGTAAAATGTATAACAAAAAGGAAAGGGTAAAGGAAGCTATGTGTGATAATGTTTTCTAATCCCACTTAAGTGGTAAACTGTTGATTCTAGGTAGACTATAAACAGTTATGTGTGTATATATTTATATATATATATACACACACACATACAATGTACACAACGTACACAATACTATATATATATACACACAATGTATACAATTCTACACATATACACACACACACAATTCCTAGAACAACCATACAAATGAGAGAGGTAAAGTTGAAATTACAATTGATTTATTGAAATAAACTACATAAAAATGTTTAAATAGCCCAAAAGTAGGTAGGAAAATGAAAACTGAGGGACCAAAAAAGAGTGCAAACAAAAGCAAATAATAAAATGGTAGACCTGAATCTAAACATATTAATGATTTTATTAAGGGTAAATATGCCAATTTAAAGACATTAGTTATAAGAATAGATTTTTATTTTTATTTATTTATTTAGTTAGTTTGTTTTTGAGTGTAGGTGACACACAATGTTAAATCAGTTTCAGGTATACAACATAGTGACTCAAGAAATTTATACATCATGCTACACTCACCCCCGTGTACCTCCCACCCATCACCAAACAACAGTATTACAATATCATTGACTATATTCTTTATGCTACATATTTTATTACTATGATTTATCATTCCATAACTGGAAGCCTCTATCTCCAATTCCCCTTCACCCCCTTTGCCCATCCCTTCCAATCTCCTCCCCTCTGGCAACCAGAGGGTTTTCTCAGTTTGTTCTCTGTATTTCTAGGTCTGTTTCTGCTTTTATTCATTTCTTTTTTTTAGATTCCACATGTGAATGAAATCATATGGCATTTGTCTTTTTCGGTCTGACTTACTTCACTTAATGTAATACCCTCCAAGTCCATCCATGTTGTTGCAAATGGAACAGTCTCATCATTTTTTATGGCTGAGTAATATTCCATTATAGGTATATGTGTGTATGTATGTGCATATAAAACATCTTTCTTGGGGCACCTGGGTGGCTCGGTGGGTCATGCCTCTCCTTCGGGTCAGGTCATGATCTCAGGGTCCTGGGATCAAGCCCTGCATCGAGCCCTGCATTGGGCTCCCTGCTCGGCAGGGAGCCTGCTTCCTCCTCTCCCTCTGCCTGCCTCTCTGCCTACTTGTGATCTCTTTCTCTGTGTCAAATAAATAAAATCTTTTTTAAAAAAATCTTTCTTATCCATTTATCTATTGACATACACAGGTTTCTTCCCTATCTTGGCTATTGTAAATAATGCCGCAATAAAAATAGGTGTGCATATATCTTTTCAAATTGATGTTTTTCTTTTCTTTGGGTAGATATCAAGTAGCAGAATTATTGGATCATATAATATTTCTATTTTTTGAGGAACCTCCATACTGTTTCCCACAGCAGCTGTACCTATTTGCATTCCCATCACCAGTACACAAGGGTTCCTTTTTCTCCACATCCTAGTCAATACTTGCTATCTCTTGTGTTCTTGATTTTATCCATTTTGACAGGTACAAGGTAATATCTCATTTGTGGCTTTGATTTCCCTTTCTTTGATTATCAGTGATGTTGGACATCTTTTCATGTGTTTGTTTGCCATCTGTAGGTCTTCCTTAGAAAACTGTCTACTCAGGTCCTCTGCCTGTTTTTGAATCAGATTTGTGTGTGTGTGTGTGTGTGTGTGTGTGTGTGTGTGTGTGTGTGTGTGTGTTGACTTGTATACGTTTTTCATGTATTTTGGATATTAACCCCTTATTGGATATATCATTTGCAAATATCTTCTTCCATTAAGTAGGCTACCTTTTTTGTTGTCGATGGTTTCCTTCATTGTGCAAAAGCATTTTATTTTGATGTCCCAACAGCCTGTTTTTGTTTCGCTTGCCTCAGGGGACGTACCTAGAAGAAAGTTTCTATGACTAATGTCAGGAAGTTACTGCCTGTGTTTTCTTCCAGTGTATTTAAGATTTCAGGTCACACATTTAGGTCTTCAATCCATTCTGAGTTTATTTTGGTGTATGGTGTAAGAAATACAATTTCATTCTTTTACATAGTTGTCCAGTCTTTTCCCCATTTATATTCTTAACTCCTTTGTTGTAGATTAATTGACCATATAAGTGTAGGTTTATTTCTGGGCTCTCTATTCTGTTCCACTGATCTTTATGTCTATTTTTATGCCAGTACCATACTGTTTTGGTTACTACAGCTTTGTAGTATATATTGAAATATGGGATTATGATACCTTCAGTTTTGTTCTGTTTTCTCAAGATTGCTTTGTCTATTTGGGACCTTTGTGGTTCCATATAAATTTTAATATTAATTTTACTACTTCTGTGAAAAATACTCTCAGTATTTTGATAGGGATTGCATTGAAACTGTAAATTGCTTTGGGTAGTATAGACATTTTAATATTATTAGTTCTTCCAATCCATAAGCATGGGATATATTCCTATCCATTTTTGTTGTTAATTTCTTTCATCAATGTTTATAAGTTTTCAGAGTACATATTTTTCACCTTTTTGCTCAAGTTTATTTCGAGGTATTTTATTCTCCTTTGGGCAATTTTAAGCTTCCTTTATTTCTCATTGTATTTCATTATTAGTGTATAGAAACACTACCAATATATGTGTATTAATTTGTATCTTGTACTTTCCTGAATTCGTTTATTAGTTCTAGTAATTCTTTGGTGGAATCTTTAGGATTTTTTTAGGAGTTTTTAAATATATATCACGTCATCTTCAAATAGTGACAGTTTAACTTCTTCATCAAGTAGATGCTACTTATTTCCTTATTTTATCAGACTGCGGTGGCTACACTGAATAAAAGTAGAGAGAGTTGACGTCCTTATCTTCTTTCTGCTCTTAGGGGAAAAGCTCTGTTTTTCACCACTGAGTATGTTAACTGTGGGTTTTTCATATTTGACCTTTATTACGTTGAGGTATGTTCCATTCAAACTCACTTTTTGAATCTGTTTCTATCATGAATAGGTGTTGAATTTCATTAGATGCTTTTTCTACATCTATTGAGTTGACCATATAATTTTTATCTTTTTTTGATGTTATACATCATGTTGATTGATTTGAAAATATTGAATCATTCTTGCATCCTTGAAATACATCCCACTTGATTGTGGCGAACAATCCCTTTAATGTATTGTCGAATGTTGTTTCCTAATATTTTGTTGAGAATTTTTGCCTCTATGCTCATGAGGAATATTTTCCTGAAGTTTTCTTTTTCTTTTGTTTTTTTGTTCGTTTGTTTTTGGTTTTGGTGTGTGTGTGGGGGGGTCTTTGTCTGGTTTTGGTATCAGGGTAATTCTGGCCTCCAGGAATTTATTTATAAGCTTTCCTTCCTGTATTTTTGGAATAGTTCTGGGAGAATAGCTAATTCATCTTCGGATGTTTGGTTGAATTCGCCTGTGAGTCCATCTGATCTTGTACTTCTATTTTTTGACAGTTTTTTTTTTATTATTACTGATTCAATTTGTCTCTTGTAGTTGGTCTGTTCAGATTTTCTATTTCTTCCTGATTCAGTTTTGGAAGATTGTACATTGTATGTTTTATGTATTGTGTGTTTTATGTTTGAAAGATTTAGGAAGTTACCCATTTCTTCTAAGTTGTACAGTTTGCTGACATACACTTTTTCATAGTATTCTCCCATAATTTTTTGTATTTCTATGGTGTAAGTTTACTTCTCCTGTCTTGTTTCTGATTTTGAGTCCTCTTTTTTTCTTGATGAGTCTAGCTAAGTGTTTGCCAATTTTATCTTTCAAAGAACTAGCTCTCAGTTTCATTGATTTTCCCTTCCTTCATTCCTCCCTCCCTCCCTTCCTTCCTTCCTTCCTTCCTTCTTTTCCTGTCTCCATGTCATTTATTTCTGCTCTAATATTTATTATTTCCTTCCTTTTGCTCACCTAGGGTTTTGTTTTTTCTTTTATAATTCCTTTAAATATAAGGTTAGATCATTTGAGCTTTTTCTTGTTTTTTAAGGTAGGCCTGTATCACTGTATGTTTACCTCTTAGAACTGCTTTCACTGCATCTCAAAGATTTTGGACTACTATTTTCATTTTCATTTATCTCTATGTATTCTTTTTATTTATTCTCTCATTGCTTCATTAATCCCTTCATTTGTTTAGTTGTTTAGCTGCCATGTGTTTGTGGGGCTTCCTTTTCCAGTGTTTTTCTTCTATGATTCATTTCTAGTTTCATACTGTTGTGGTTAGAAAAGATGTATGGTATGATTTCGGTCTTAAATTTATTGAGTCTTCTTTTGTGGCCTATGATGTGATCTATTCTGTAGAATGTTGCATGTACACTTGAATAGAATGTGTATTCTGATGGGATGTTTTGTATGTAATTCTTATGTTCATCTTGTCTAATGTTTTATTCAAAGACACTATGCTCTTGTTGATTTTCTGCCTAGGTGGTGGTTCCATTGATGTAAGTGGAATATTGAAGACCCCTACTATCATTGTATTGTCATCAGTTTCTCTCTTTATGTCTGTCAATATTTAGTTCATGTATTTAGGTACACCAGTGTTGGTTGTGTAGTGTGGGCATTTATAATTTTTATCATTATATAATGCCCTTCTTTGTCTCTTGTTATAGTATTTATTTAAAGTCTATTTTGGGGGCGCTAGGTGGCATAGTTAGTTGAGCATCTAATTCTTGGTTTCAGCTCAGGTCATGATCTCAGGTTCTGTTTAAGACTCTCTCTTCTTCCCTCCCCCATTTAATGTGCGCTCTCTCTCTCTCTCTCTCTCTCTCTCTCTCTCTCTCTCTCATTCTCAAATAAATAAATAAATAAATAAAATCTTTTTTAAAAAGGTCTATTTTGTTTGATATAAGTTTTGCTACCCTGGCATTTTTCTCTTTCATTTGAATGGGAAATGTTTTCTATTCTTTTACTTTTAGTCTGTATGTGTCTTTAGGTCTGAGACAAGTCTTGTAGGCAGGATATAGATGGGTCTTGGTTTTTATCCAGTCTGTCACTTTATGTCTTTTGATTAGAGCACTTAGGCCATTGACATTTAAAGTAATTATTGAAAAAAAAAGTAATTATTGATAGGTATGTACTTATTGCCATTTGTTTTTTTTTTTCCTTTGAAGTTCTTTGTTCCTTTCTTCTTTTATTGTTCTTCTTTGTGATTGATATGTTCCTACAATGTTATATTTGGCTTTCTTTCTCTATATTTTTTGTGTATCTATTGTACATTTTAGTTTATGGTCACTATGAGGTTCTTATATAACATCCTAAGTATATAGCAGTTTATATTAAGTTGATGGTCATTTAAGTTCAAACACATTCTAAGAAACAAGCTTCCTTTTTTTGCTTCCTCCTCCACATTCTATGTATATGCCATCATATTTTACATCTTTTTCTTCATAATTTTCTCACATCTAATTATGGCCATTTCTTTTCCACTTAAAAAATCCTTTTAGCATTTCTTGTAAAGCTGGTTTAGTGGTGATAAAGTCTTTTTTAAAATTTTTTTTTAGCCTGGGAAAACATATCTCCCTTAATTATGAATGATAATCATGTTGGGTAGAGTACTCCTGATTGTAGTGGTTTTTTTTCCTTTCAGTACTTTGAATATATCATGTCACTTTCTTCTCATCTGCAGAATTTCTGCTGAAAAATTAGCTGATAGAGATTTGTCTTATAGGTAATTTTTTGCTTCTTCCTTGCTATTTTTACAATTCTCTCTTTATCTTTAACCTTTAACATTTTAATCATTATGTGTCTTGTAAACCTCCTTGGGGTTATATCATTTGGAACTCTGTATTTCTTTAACCTAGATGTCAATTTCCTTCCCCAGGTTAGGGAGGTTTTCAGCTATTATTTCTTCAAATAGGATTTCTACCCCTTTCTCTCTCTTCCTCTTCCAGGACCCATATAATGCAGAGGTTTGTTTACTTCATGTTGTCTAAGAGATCCCTTAACCTTTTCTCTCTCTCTCTCTTTTTTTTTTAAGTATTTTCTCTTTTGCTGTTTGGCTTGTGTGTTTTCCATTACCCTGTGTTCCAGATTTCTGGTACATTCTTCTCCATCTGCTAATCTACTATAGATTTCACTTAGCGGATTTTTAAAAATATTTCATTTATTGTATTCTTCAGTTCTAAATCTCTTTTTATATTTACAATCTCTATTAAAGGTCTCACTGAGTTCTTTTTTTTAAATTTTTATTTTTAAAAAAAATTTTTATTGTGTTATGTTAGTCACCGTATAATACATCATTAGTTTTTGATGTAGTGTTCCAAGATTCATTGTTTACATATAACACCCAGGTGCCCTCCTTAATACCCACCACCAGGTTCACCCATCCCCCCAACCCCCTCCCCTCCATAACCCTCAGTTTGTTTCTCAGAGTCCACAGTCTCTCATGGTTCATCTCCGCCTCCAATTCCCACCCCCCTTCACTTTTCCTTTCCTTCTCCTAATGTCCTCCATGTTATTCCTTATGTTCCACAAGTAAGTGAAACCATATGACAATTGACTTCCTCTGCTTGACTTATTCACTCAGCATAATCTCCTTCAGTCCCATCCATGCTGATGCAAAAATTCGGCATTCATCCTTTCTGATGGCTGAGTAATATTCCATTGTATATATGGACCACATCTTCTTTATCCATTCATCTGTTGAAGGGCATCTTGGCTCTTTCTACAGTTTGGCGATTGTGGCCATTGCTGCTATGAACATTGGGGTACTACATATGGCCCTTCTTTTCACTATATCTGTATCTTTGGGGGTAAATACCCAGTAGTGCAATTTCAGGGTCATAGGGTAGCTCTATTTTTAATTTTTTGAGGAATCTCCACACCATTTTCCAAAGTGGCTGTACCAGCTTGTACCACCAACAGTGTAAGAGGGTTCCCCTTTCTCCACATCCTCTCCAACACTTGTTGTTTCCTGCCTTGTTGATCTTTGCCATTTTAACTAGTGTAAGGTGGTATCTCAATGTCTCACTGAGTTCTTGCACTCTTCTCTCTAGCCTGGTGAGCATCTTTATGTTAAGTTATTTCTCAGATATTTTGCTTTTCTCCATTTTCTTTAGTACATTTTCTGATGTTTTGTCTTATTCTTTCTTTTGAAGCATATTCCTCTGTCTCTCCATTTGGCTTGACTTTCTGTGTTTGTTTCTAGGATTAGGCAGGACAACTACCTCCCCTAAACTTAAGGAATGGTTATCCCTTATCTACACTGTGGGTGCTTGGTGAATTTTGCTGGCTTGCTGGAGCTGTGGCTGGTGTGGCCTGGGGTTCCCAGGGCTCTCCAATCAGTGGTGGTACCCTGGCAGAAGAGCTAAGGCTAAAGTAGGTCCAAACCAGGTTATCCTAGGGTTTCTACACTGAGGGAGATCTGGCAGGGCAGCTGAAGCTGAATAATTGGGTGTAAGCTGGAGTGTCTTATGGTGGTCTGCACCAGAGGTGCCTTGGCTAGGTGATAGAGCAGAAACCAATATGACTGGTGTTTGGGGCACCCTGTGCACCATCTGGTGCCCTGGCAGGGCAGCTGAAACAAATGCAGACATGGGCTTAGTGTTTCCAGTGGGCTCTGCACAGAGTACGCCCCAGCAAAGTGGCTGGATTGGAAGGTGTCAGCCAGGAGGTTCTGGGGGTGCTCTCCACGGTGTGAGTGTCCTAACAAGCAATTTAAAGACCAACTAATGTGACCCTGGAGTGTTCTGAAGTACTTTTCATCTCTTTCACCTTGATGCAAAGTCTGGAACAAGAGCTGTCCTGGTGGGCACTGCCCTATTGCTACTTTGGTGGTATGGCTGGGGCTAGTGTGTGCTAGGGGCCCAGGATTCACTGAGGGGGCAGGCCCAGTAGGGTGCCAGGATTGTGCATTGGTCTGTGCTTTCAAGGTTGGGGGGGGCAGTGTAGGTTGTGTCCATTAGCCCTTTTCACAGAGAGTGTTCCAGCAGTTCTCCCTGCTGTTTGGCAGAATTCTAGGGTTAACTCTTTTATATGCTAGTTGTTTGTTTGTTTGTTTGTTTATTGTGTGTGTGTGTGCATGCTGAAAGAATCTTTTTTTTCTTTTTTTAAAAATTTAAATATGATTAGCCAACACATAGTTAAAATACAGCTTTTTCTCTGTGTCCCAGTGCAACCAGGATTGGTATGGGTTTGTGGGCCCAGGGTTCACTGAAGTAGCAAGCTATCTATGGTCATCTGCTCCTGCTCTGGTCTGCATTTTTTTAGGTAGATACCTTGTCATTCTCTAGTCCTTCTGACTTGGAGAGTGTTCCTGCAGCTCCTCCAACCATTTCACAGTGTTAGTCCTGACTCTTTTATATTCCAGTTGCTCATTTAAATCATAGCTCTTTTTTTTTCTTCCTGTGCCTAAGGATAGAAGAATCTGTTCCTGGTCCCTCAGAACTATCCCTTCCCACTACCATTCACAGCAATGGGGTTAGGGTTTTCCTTCTTTACCATGTCTCTGTCTCTCTTCCTGTTCTCTTTGCCATTCTATCTTCTGCTGTGCAGAAGCTAATCAGTCAGTTTACAGCTCTCCTTCAGGAGGAATTGTCCTGTAAATAGGTGTAATTTGGTGTGTTTCAAGAAGGTGAATCAGACCAGAAGCCCTGAGAATAGATTTTTTAAAATGATCCCATTATATGATGTCTAGAAGACACAAACTTCAAATATGAAAAATTTGAAGGGTATAAAAAAACAAACTATGAAAATACTAATCAAAATAAAACTGAAGTGACATCAACAAATTGTGGATTAGAAAACTCCAAGTTCTTGTTTCTCACAGAATCTTTGAAAAAAACAGACATCTGAACCAACTTTGTAGAACTGAAAAATAGTCGAAGTTCCACTGAAACCAAGAAAATGCCCAATAAAAAAAAGTCATATTCAAAATGAAAGAAATTTTTTCTGATGTTTTTACTCTGGTCTCACCCTGCCCTTAGCATGATGGCGAAATTGGCCTGGTGCAGGTTACAGCCCAAGTCCAAGTTCCCCCAACCCATCCCCCAGAAAAAAATGGATTGTAGAGCATAAGTTACTGATGTATCACTGTGTACATCTTTTGTAGCCTCTCTGAGGGATACTGATACAGGCATTCACTATAACATAACCAGAAACATAGGCAGTAAAAGTGGTAGATAGAACTCATAAAAGCTACAAGGCATATTACCAACCTACAGATGCCTAGGGCAAAGTTTATAGGTAAAGACATAAAATAGGTGATCTAAGGCTTAGAGAAGCTGGAGTGAGACTCTAGGAAATTAGGACATTCAAAAGTAGCTGGGGATATAGAAAATCCACATATGGGGCACCTGGGTGGCTCAATGGGTTAAATCTCTGCCTTTGGCTCAGGTCATGATCTCAGGGTCCTGGGATCGAGCCCCACATTGGGCTCTCCGCTCAGCAGAAAGCCTGCATCCCCCTCTCTCTCTGCCTGCCTCTCTGCCTACTTGTGATCTCTCTCTCTCTCTCTCTGTCAAATAAATAAAAGAAAATCTTTAAAAAAAGAAAAAGAAAATCCACACATATGCCTAGACAAGATATGTGTTCAGAAAAGTCCTGAGGAGACATTAAACTTTCATCTCAGGCTGATCTCTGGGTATAGAGCAAGCCTAGGAAAGTGGTGAAGGAGTTCTCCAGAATTGGAAAGGTGATTATTCTCTTTCTTGGTTCTTTGGTGATTGTAAATTTTTTTTGTCTTATATCTTGGCATTAAAGTAAATTTATGTCAAAACGCTAGTTGAGCATAAGTGATACTTTAGTGTTCACATGTTACAAGAAATAGTCTGTGCAAAAATAGTTTAGAAAAGTTTCAAAACAAATAGACTACTACAAACTTTAACAATCAAAAAAATTACCAAATCCTATGGAAGGATGAGAATCTGATTTTCAGGTTACCATATTAAAACAGTCAAATGCCCAATTTTCACAAAACATCAAAAACTTTCAAGGCACATAAAGAAACAGAAAAAATAAAGTTCATTAAAAGCAACAAAATAAACAGAAACCATCCCTAAGGAATTCCAGACATCAGATTTACTACACAAAAACTTTTAACAGTTTTAACTTAAAACGACTGTCTTAAATATGCTCGAAGAGTTAAGGGAAAATGTGGACAGGGAACTATAGAATAAATGAGAAAACTAATATATGAACAACAATAAAATATCAACAAAGAGACAGAAATTATTAAAAGGAACCAAACAAATTCTGGGGCTGAAAAGGAAAATAACTGAAATGAAAACTTCATTAGAAGGATTTAAAAGTAGATTTGAGCAAGTAGAAGAAAGAATAAGCAAAAGTTAACATGAACCAACTGAAATTGAGTCTGAGAAACAGAAAAAAAGGAAAAAGTGAAAGAGCTCAAGAGACTTGTGGAATACCATCAAGTGGACCGACTTATAAATTATGAAGTCTTATAAAGGAGAAAGGAGTGAAAGGGGGTGGAAAGATTATTTGAGGAAATAATGACTGAGAACATTCCAAATGTGATGAACCTGTGAATCTATAAATAGAAAAAGCATAATAAATTCCAAGTAGGATAATTCAAAGAGACCCTCACAAAGGCACATTATAATGAAACTGTTAAATGACGAAGACAGAGACTCTTGTAAGCAGCAAGAAAAAAATTGACTCATCATATACAAGTGATGTTCAATATGATTATCAACTGATTTCTCACCATAAATATATTCAAAAAGGCAGTGAGATGATATATTTGAATTCCTGGGGGCAAAAAGTCCATTAACCAACTCTATGGTCAACAAAACCATCCTTCAAAAATCAGAGAGAAATTAATACACTTTCAGATAAACAAAAGCTGAGGTAGTTCTACAACTTTCTTTAAGAAATGCTAAAGGGAGTTCTTTGGGTTGAAATAAAGGACAAGATTGCTTCTAATAAACTCTACCAAACATTTAAAGAAGAATTAACATCATTCCTTTTTAACTTCTCTTAAAAATTGAATAGGAACAGCTTCTAACTCATTCTGTAAGCCCAGCATTGCCCTGATATTAAAGTCAAGAAGAAGAAAACTATAAACAAATAACCCTTATGAATATTGATTAAAAAAAGTCCTCAGCAAAATACTATCAAATTGAATTCATGAACTTATTAAAAAGATTATACATCAGGACCAAGTAGTATTTACTCTTGAAATGAAAAGATGGTTTAAAATACAAAAGTAAATAATGTAATACACCACATTAACAAGATAAAGGGAAAAAACACTTGATCATATCAATCGATGCAGAAAAAGCACTTGATGAAATTCAATACTCTTTCAGGTAAATACTTAGTAGTGCAATTACTAGGCCATAGGGTAGCTCTATTTTCAACTTTTTTGGGGGAACCACCATACTGTTTTCCAGAGGGACTGTATCGGCTTGCATTCCCACCAACAGTATAAGAGATCTGTCCTTTCTCAATATTCTCACAAACGTCTGTCATTTCCAGACTTGCTTTTTAATTTTAGTCATTGTGACTGTTGTGAAGTGGTATCTCATTGTGGTTTTGATCTGTATTTTCCTGATGCCAAGTGATGTGGAACATTTTTTCATGTGTCTGTTGGCCATTTGGATGTCTTCTTTGGAGAAATGTCTGTTCATATCTTCTGCATAATTCCTGATTGGATTACTTGTTTTTTGG
The DNA here is from genome assembly GCA_002007465.1 of Ailurus styani. NCBI lineage: Eukaryota > Metazoa > Chordata > Mammalia > Carnivora > Ailuridae > Ailurus > Ailurus styani. Next base: position 229,023 of record LNAC01001185.1, on the reverse strand, counting down.
GGGGTTGAGTTTGATAAGTTCTTTGTAGATTTTGGATACTAACCCTTTATCTGATAAGACATTTGCAAATATCTTCTCTCATTCTGTAGGTTTTCTTTTGCTTTGACAACTGTTTCCTTTGTTGTGCAAAAGTTTTTTATCTTGAAGTTCCAGTAGTTCATTTTTGCCTTTGTTTTCCTTGCCTTTAAAGATGTATCAAAAAGATTCTTCCTGTGTTCTCCTCTAAGATTTTGATGGATTCCTTTTTCACATTAGGTCTTTGATCCACTTTGAGTTTATTTTTGTGTATGGTGTAAGAAAATGGTCCAGATTTATTCTTCTGCATGTGGCAATATTCCCAATACCATTTTTTTTGAAGAAACTGTCTTTTATTTCCATTGGATAGTCTTTCCTGATTTGTCAAAGATTAGCTGACCACAGAGTTGAGGGTCCATTTCTCAGTTCTTTATTCTTCTCAATTGATCGATGTGTCTGTTTTTGTGCCAGTACCATACTATCTTGATGATTACAGCTTTGTAATATGGGTTGAAGTCCGCCATTGTACTACCACCAGCTTTGGTTTTCTTTTTCAAAATTCCTGTCACTATTTGAGGTCTTCTCAGGTTCCATAAAAATTTTTGAATTATTTGTTCCAGCTCTGAAAAAAAGCTGATGGTATTTTGATAGAGATTGCTCTGAATATATAAATTGCTCTAGGGAGCATAGTCATTTTAATAATATATGCTCTTCCAATTCAAGAGCATGGACTGTTTTTCCATTTCTTTGTGTCCTGCTCAATTTCTTTCATGAGTGTTCTATATTTTTCTAAGTACCGATCCTTTGCCTCTTTGGTTATGTTTATTCCTAGGTTATACAAATGTAGTGATCTTAAGGGGCACATGCAACCCCAATGTTTATGGCAGAAATGTCCACAATAGCCAAACTATGGAAAGAGCCAAGAGGTCCACTGATAGATGAATGGATAAAGATGGGTCTTTATCCCATCTTTCGTGGAATATTACTTAGCCATTAAAAAAATGAAATCTTGCCATTTACAATGATGTGGATGGAACTATGTTCCATAGAGGGTATTATGCTAAGTGAAATAAGTCAATCAGAGAAAGACAATTATCACATGATCTCACTCATATGTGGGATTTAAGAAACAAGACAGAGAATCATATGGGAAGGAAGGGAAAAATAAAACAAGAGAAAATCAGAGTGGGAAAAACCATAAGAGACTCTTAATCATAGGAAACAAACTGAGGGTTGCTGGAGGGGAGAAGGATAGGGGATGGGGTAACTGGATAATGGACATTAAGGACGGCATGTGTTGTAATGAGCATTGGGTATTATATAAGACTGATGAATCACTGAACTCTACCTCTGAAACTAATAATACACTATGTGTTAATTAATTGAGTTTAAATTTAAAAAGTAATTCAATACTCTTTAATTTAATAAAAACTCAAACTAAGAATAGAAAGAAACTTAAAAAATGATAATGACCATATGTGAGAATCCCACAACTAACATCATGCTCAATATTGAAAGACTGAAAATATCTCTCTTAAGATCAGGAAAATCAAGGGCGCCTGGGTGGCTCAGTGGGTTAAAGCCTCTGCTTTCGGCTCAGGTCATGATCTCAGGGTCCTGGGATCGAGGCCCGCATCGGGCTCTCTGCTCAGCGGGGAGCCCGCTTCCCCCTCTCTCTCTCTGCCTGCCTCTCTGCCTCCTGTGATCTCTCTCCCTCTGTGAAATAAATAAATAAAATCTTTAAAAAAAAAAAAAAAAAAAGATCAGGAAAATCAAAAGAATGCTTGCTTTCACCACTTCTATTCAACATAGTATTAGAAAGACTGGAAAAAGAAACTATGCAAGAAAAAAGAAATAAAAGATATTCAAACTGAAAAGGGACAATAAATGAATTCAGCAAAATTGCAGGATATAAAAATAATATATATTTCATTGCTAATTACTAGCCATGTACAACCCCAAAAGAGATACTTATACTGAAAACTACCAAAAAAAAATGCTGAAAGAAACTTTAAAAGATATACATACTTGGAAATATATCTTGAGTTCATAAATGAGAAGACTTAATAATGTTAGAAATAAAATACTACCCACAGGAATCTATAGACTTAATGCAATTCCTATCAAATCCCTAAAAGTAATTTTTGCATAAGTAAAAGTCAATTTCTGGTTCAAAATGGCACCACAGGAAGATCCTGAGTTTACCACCTCCAAAGGGCACACCGAATCTATAGCCATATATAGAATAAATTCTTCTGGGGGAAGAAAAAAAACACTGAAAACTGGTGAAGCAACTCCTTCATATCAGACAAATAAGAGGGGAAACCATGTTGAAGTAGATAGAAAAGGCTAAGATAAAGTCTTGCCATAAACCCCACTCATGGTGTGGCAACCCACAATCAGGAGGAAACTGAAAACTGGGAGCTTCTCCCTGAGTAGCAATGGGTTCCTACCTCACATCTGGCACCCTGACTTTTAAGACTGGCACCTAAGAAATGAGCCCCACATCATCTGATTTTGAAGACCCATAAGACTCATCCATGGAGCTGTGGCAAACTGAGGAGTGACTCAAAGGGCCAGCATGCAGATTCACTTGCCCCAGGGCTTAAAAAAGAAGCAGCTCATTGAACGGTGCCCAGATTTTATGTAAAAGAGACTCAATTTTAAAGCATTGTTCTAAGAGACAGGGTCCTGCTGGAATACTCTCCAGGCTGTTGGAAGATGATGAGCATCATCTTCCTGCTCTTCCTCTGCCTCGCTAAAGCTAAAGCTGATTTTTTTTTTCCTTTCCTGTGGGTGCCATCTTCAGTCTCCAGCTATCAAGCAACATCTTACATGCTCTTCCTCTGCCTTCCTAAAGCTGATAGGCACATTTTTTCTTTTTATTTCCCTTTTACTTTTTTTTTTCTTTTGCATTTTTTTTCTTTTAATTTTTCTAGCAGGTGATATCTTTACACTCCTCTTTGCTTTGCTCCATCCAAGAATGGAGCACCAGTATCTCCCAGAGGAGAGATTTTTACACACATCTGGTAACCTGGGTTTTATAGCTGCCACCCAGGGGATGCCGCTTGATCACCTAGCTCTTTTAGTCAGGCAATCTTGGGTTCCTGGGTATCATAGGACCCCAGAATCTTGGGTATGATATAATAATCAAAGAGACAGTTCTTGGCAGGATACATGCTTGGGGTCCTGCACACAAAGCTGACTGAAACACATTCCCAGATTTTCTATGAAGGTGCCTTACTTTCTAGAACTAGAGTTTCAGGCTTAGCGGCAGGCTTCAGGTTTTATACACATCTAGAAGCAACAGAGGTGCTTTCAGGAAACAGGCCATGGGGTACAATTTCTGCTCTTCCTCTGTCTTACTAGAGCTCAACCATATCTCCAAGAAAGTCCCATACACTCACATGAGACTAATTTTTACAACTTCTGCTCAGGGGTATCTCTAGATTAGCTGGCCTTGTGGCCAGCAAGATGTATGCCTGCAGTCCCATGGGACTGTATATTTTTGCATTCTTTAAAAGCTGCTTCCTGAGAGTCTAGCTTCCAGAATCTAGTGAATCTTAGCCTGGATCTAAGTGCTGAGATCGTCCCCAATGAGACAGTTAGTGGTCTTGGCACACCCCAACTACTGGAAGTTATTAAAAATAAAATTGGCTGCTTGAGAAATCACAAAGGTTTGAGAAATAACCAAGAGATAGGTTGAATAATAAGATTAATCGGCTCTACAAGGCCAATGCTTTAAAAGTGCAAGAGGTAAATATTTTATCTAATATATTGAAACCAAGACAGAGTTAAGCAAAATGAAAAACAATAACATATGTCTCAAAGACAAAAACTCAGAAAAATTTTAATTAAATAGAGATAAGTAATTTGATCTGAAAAAGAGTTCAAAGTAATAATCATATAGATGTTCAGTGGACATGGAAGAAGAATGGATGAACACAGAACTCCAATAAAGAAGTACAAAATGTAAGAAGGTACTAAACACAATCACAGAGCTAAAGAACAAAATAATCCAACTGAAAAAGACACTAAAGAGGACAGATAAGATGAAACACTAGAAAGGAATAGTAAGCTAGAAGACAGATCAGAGAACTCACATGATCAGAGGGGAAAAAAAGACAAAGAAAGGAAAAAAGTAAAGGAATCTTAAAGGACTTATGGGACAACACCAAGTGGACTAACATTTGCATTATAGGAGTCCCAGAAAGAGAAGAGAGAGAGAGAAAGCAACAGAAAACTTATTTGAGGAAATAATGTCTGAAAACTCCCCAAACCTGTGAAGGAAACAGACATGCAGATCCAGAAGAATAGAGTTCTAAATAATATTAACCCAACTAGATCCACAACAAGACACACTATAAATAAAAGGGGAAAGAAAAATATAAAGAAAGAACCTTTTTTTTAAAAGATTGTATTTATTTATTTGACAGAGAGAGAGATCACAAGTAGGCAGAGAGGCAGGCAGAGAGAGAGGAGGAAGCAGGCTCCCCACTGAGCAGGGAGCCTGATGCGGGGCTGGATCCCAGGACCCTGAGATCATGACCTGAGCTGAAGGCAGAGGCTTTACCCACTGAGCCACCCAGGTGCCCCTACAAAGAAAGAATCTTAAAAGCAGTAAAACACCTTGTTACTTCAAGGCAACCCCCCCTAGTAATATCAGCAGATTTTTCAACAGAAACTTTGCAGGCCAGAAAGAAGTACCACAATCAAAGTGCAGGAAGGAAGGAAAGAAAGAAAGAGAGAAAAGAAGAAAGAAAGAAAGAAAGAAAGAAAGAAAGAAAGAAAGAAAGAAAGAAAGAAAGAAAAGGAAGGAAGGAAGGAAGGAAGGAAAACAAAACAAAATGAGAATACTCTACCTGGCAAAGTTTTTTCAGAACTGAAGGAGAGATCAAGAGTATTCCAGACAAGTAAATCTAAAGGAGTTCATCACCAATAAACTAACCTTACAAAAAATGTTAAGGGGCTTCTTTAAGCTGAAAAGAAAGGGTGCTAATTAGTAATAAGAAAACCCATGAACATATAAATCTCACTGATAAAGGTAAATATATAGTAAAGGTAGCAGTTGAGTCATTTTTAGAGTTAGAAGAAAGATAAAAGACAAAAGCAATAAGAATCATTATAACTACAATAAATAATTAAGGGATACACAAGACATAAAGATGTAAATGTGACACCAAAATCCTAAAAGATGAGGGGGAGGGAGTAAAATTGTACGACTTCAGAATGCACTCAAACTTAAGTAGTTATTGACTTAAAATAAAGTGTCCTAAATATAAGTTACTATTATATAAGTAAACTATGGTAACCACCAAGCAAAAACCTATAGTAGACACCCAAAAGATAGTAAGAATGAAAATTAAGTACTTCTACAGAAAGTCACAAACCACAGAAGAATAAAGAGAGACAGGAACAGAGGAACTACAAAAGGCCAGAGACCAGGGGCAACAGAGATTAGAAAGGAACAGAGATAATCTACAGGAACAGTGATTTTACAGGTGATAAAATGGCACTAAATTCATATCTATCAATAATTACTTTGAATTTAAATGAATTAAATGCTCCAATCAAAAGACATAGGGTTTCAGAATGGACAAAAAAAAACAAGACCCATCCGTATGCAACCTAAGGTCACAAACAGATTGAAAGTGAGAGGACGAAGAAACATTTATGCTAATGGATATCAAAAGAAAGCTGGAATACCATACTTATATGTGACAAACAACATTTTAGGTGTAAGGTTAGGTGTGTAGACTAGACTGTAATAAGAGATGACAAAGGGTACTATATCATAAAGAAGGAGTCTGTCCAAAAAGAAGATCTAAGAATTGTAAATATTTATGCCCCAAATTGGGAGCAGCCAACTATATAAAACAATTAATAACAAACTGAAGGAAACTTGCTGATAAAAAAATACAGTAATAGTAAGGGACTTTAAAATCCCACTTAAAGCAATGGACAGATCATCTAAGCAAAAAATCAACAAAGAGGGCGCCTGGGTGGCTCAGTGGGTTAAAGCCTCTGCTTTCAGCTCAGGTCATGATCTCAGCGTCCTGGGATCGAGGCCCGCGTCGGGCTCTCTGCTCAGCAGGGAGCCTGCTTCCTCCTCTGCCTGCCTCTCTGCCTATTTGTAATCTCTCTCTCTGTGTGTCAAATAAATAAAATCTTTTAAAAAAATCAACAAAGAGACAATTGCTTTGAATAACACACTAGACCAGATGGACTTTACAGATATATTCAGAGCATTTCATCCTAAAGCAGCAGAATACATATTCTTAAGTGCACATGGAACATTCTCTGGAATAGATCATATACTGGGTCACAAAACAGGTCTCAACCAATATAAAAAGATTGAGATCATACCATGCATATTTTCAGACCACAATGCTATGAAACTTGAAGTCAACCACAAAATAAAATTTGGAAAGACTACAAATACGTGGAGGTTAAAGAACATCCTACTAAAGAATGAATGGGTAAACCAGCAAATTAAAGAAGAAGAAGAACAAAAATATATGGAAACAAATGAAAATTCAACAGTCCAAAATCTTTGGGATGCAGCAAAGGCAGTCATAAGAGGGAAGTACATTGCTATACAGACCTTCTTCAAGATGCAAGAAAAGTCTCAAATACACACCTAACTTTAAACCTAAAGGAGCCAGAAAAGAACAGCAAATAAAGCTTAAAATAAGCAGAAGAGAAATAACTAAGCTTAGAGCAGAAATAAATGATACAGAAATGAAAAAAATAGTAAGACAGATTAATGAAACTAGGAGTTAGTTCTTTGAAAGAATTAATAAAACTGATAACCCCCGGGGCGCCTGGGTGGCTCAGTGGGTTAAAGCCTCTGCCTTCGGCTCAGGTCATGATCTCAGGATCCTGGGATCCAGCCCCGCATCAGGCTCCCTGCTCAGCGGGGAGCCTGCTTCCTCCTCTCTCTCTGCCTGCCTCTCTGCCTACTTGTGATCTCTCTCTCTGTCAAATAAATAAATAAAATTTAAAAAAAGAAGAAGAAATTGGAAACTTTGTGCAGTGTTGATGGGACAGTAAAATGGTAAAACTAATATGGAAAACAGTATGGTGGTTCTTTAAAAAATTAAACATAGAATTACCTTCTAAACCAGCAATTTTACCTGAAAATATATACCAAAAAAACTGAAAGGAGCTCTAACAGATATTTATACACTTTTGTTCATAGCAGCATTATTTACAATGGCCACAAAGTAGAAACAAACCAAATTTCCATTAACAAGTAAATGGATAAAAAAATGTAGAATGCAATGTATACTTACAATGGCATATTTTTCAGCCTTAAAGAGGAATGGAATTCTGATATATGCTACAACATAAATGAACTTTATGCTAAGTAAAAAAGCGAGACATTAAAGGACAAATCATTCCACATTAGTAAGGTACCTATAATAGTCAATCTAGAGATAGAAAGTTGTTGTTTTATAGAGACAGAAAGTATAATTGAACTTACAGGGACTGAGGAGAACAGAGAATGGGGAGTTATTATTTAATGGGTACAAATTTTCAGATATAAAACTGGGGCATGAAAAAATTCTGAAGATGGATAGTTGGTGATAGTTGCATAGCTGTATGAATATACTTAGTGCCACTGGATTGTATACTTAAAATAGAAAATTTTATATTATGTATATTTTACCACAAAAGGAAGAAGAAGAAAACTCAAGTAGTTATATATTAACAGAGAAGTAGACTTCAACAACAATAAAAAATTATGAATGACCAAGTGGTAACTTACATAAGTATAAAAGGGTCTACTCACCAAGAAGGCATAGCAAATTTAAATGTGCACATAGCAGCAATGTCCACAAGAGCCAAAGTGTACCAAGATACCCTTCAACAGACGAATGGATAAAGAAGATGTGGTCCATATATACAATGGAATATTACTCAGCCATCAGAAAGGATGAATACCCAGCTTTTATATCAACATGAATGGGACTGGAGGAGCCTATACTAAGTGAAATAAGTCAAGCAGAGAAAGTCATTATGATATGGTTTCACTTACTTGTGGAACATAAGGAATAACATGGAGGACATTTGGAGAAGGAAAGGAAAAGTGAAGGGGGTGGGAATCAGAGGGGGAGATGAACTATGAGAGACTGTGGACTCTGAGAAACAAACTGAGGGTTTTAGAGGGGAGAGGGGTAGGGGGATGGGTGATCCAGGTTGTGGGTATTAAGGAGGGCACATGTTGCATGGAGCACTGGATGTTGTACATAAACAATGAATCTTGGAACACTACACCAAAAACTTATTATATATTTCATGATGACTAACATAACACAATAGATATTTTTTTAAAAATTTAATGTGCATAACATCTAATAACAGATTCCAGATACATGAAGCCAAATCTGACAAAACTAGTCAAAACAAATAATCAATTGTAGTTAAAGACTTTAACATTTCTTTTTCAGTGATAGGCAGTCAGAAGTTCAGCAATTACTTAGAAGAACTGAATAATGCCATCAACTAACTGGATCTAATTGACATTTATAAAAGAATTGTCCAATAACATCCAGACTGTAGAAAGGGTCAAAGAGCTCAAGATCTTCAGTAGATATATTGTAAGGGGGAAAAGCGTACAGAGACAAAACTCAAAGATTAAAAGATACTTATATTAGAGAGGAGGGAAGACGGCAGAAGAGTGGGGGACCCTCATTTCATCTGGTCCCTTGAAATCAAATCATTCTGAACACCTGTGAATTCAACCTGAGATCTAAGAAAAGAATTGCTGCAATTCTACAAATAGAAAAATCACCACTTTCTGCGAGGTAGGAGATGTGGAGAAGTGAATCTGAGGGGATATATTGGAAGATAAACCATGGGAGGATGGAACCTCTATAAACCAGTCACTGGAAAGTGATATAGCAGTGAAAAGCAAAATCGGCACTTTCAGAAGTCTGCTCTGGTGAGGGATGTCCCTGCTTGACAGGTGCTTAGGTGGGGAAGTGGGACAGAATCCTATGTGGGATAGTGTGGTCTCAGGATCCCTGGGGTCACAGAAAGAGTGTGGGCGCCTAAGGTGGCCGAGTTCCCAAGTACTGGAGCGCAGAAGCTGGCCACATCTGTGAGCCTGAGAGTGGGGTATCAGCTAGGTGTTGCTTATAAACCATGAATGATGGCACAATTTCAGAGACCATTCTCTGAGCTGAGGCCCAGCAAGTGGCAGAACTAGGCGAGACTAACCTCTTTTCTCCAGGGGGAGTGGCAGGGGTGCTTCCATGATCCAGGGATTGCTCCAAGATCAGGGGCCCAGCAAGCAGCAGAATCACGGTGAGATAGCTGGGAGGACTGACGTGGTTGCAACCAGAGGAGTCTGCAGACTCTGGCACACACAAAAGTGGTTGACTGCTTTTCCCTGAAGATGCACTGAAGAGTGGGAGTCACAGTCTTTCAGCTCATGGGCTGGAGATGGGGGCACCACCCTTTTTATTTTTTTCATTCTCTAAAGCAGCACAGAAAGCCTTCAGGGAACAAAAGCCACACAGAGCAACCTAAAACAGCTTACACTGAACCCAGCCCCCCTGGCAAGAGGCAGTGCAACTCTGCCCAGGGAAAGATGCCTGAAAGTCAGTGCAACCGGCCCCTCTCCCCAGAAGACCAGCAGGAACATCAGGCTAATACCAAGTTTATGGATCATACAGAACTGAAAAAATTCCTGTGCTAGGGAAAAATAGTATATAGAATTCGAGGCTTTTTCTCAAGACTCCTTATTCTTTAAGTTTAAAATTTTCTTTTTTTCCCTTTTCAACTGGTTTCTTATCAACTCTTTTACATCTTTTAATTTTAATTTTTAAATTTATATTTTATAGAAATATCCTTCATTTGTTGGCTTCCTTTCATTATATTGAATTTTATTTTTGTATACATGTAAGTTTTTCTTTCCTTACAATTTTAGGACCTAGTGTCTTCCAACAAACAGACCAAAATACACCCCAGATCATCCTGTTTTGTCACCTGGGAGATTCTGTTCTCTCCCCCCACTCTTTTTTTTCTTCTTTGGTTTCTGATCTCTTCAGGTTTCTCTAGTGTATACTTTGCTGGGGTCAATGGACAGAATGACTAGAAGGAGAAATTCACAAGAAAAGAAAGAACCAGAGGTAACACTCTCTGCCGTAGATTTAATCCATATGGATATAAGTAACATATTGGACCTAGAATTCAGAATGACAATTTTAAAAATAATAAAGATATTAGCTGGGCTTGAAAAAATCATAAAAGACACTAAAGAATCCCTTAGTGCAGGGAAAAAACCTAAATTCTAATCAGGCCAAAATTAAAAATGTTTTAAGACTGATGCAGTCTAAAATGGACACTCTAATGGCTAGGGTAAATGAGGCAGAAGAGAGAGTCAGTGACATAGATGACAAAATGATGGAAAGTAAGGAAGCTGAGGAAAAGAGAGAAAACTACTGGATCATGAGGGGAGGATTCGAGAAATCATCAATACCATAAAATGAAACATTATAAATATTGAGGTCCCAGAGGAAGAGGAAAGAGAGAGAGAGGGGGACAGAAGGTATACTTGAGCAAATTATAGCTGAGAACTTCCCTCATTTGGGGAAGGAAATAGGTATTCAAGTCCAGGAGGCACAGAGAACCCTCCTCAAAAATCAATGAAAATAGATCAACACCCCAACATACAACAGTGAAACTTGCAAATGTCAGACATAAAGAGAAAATCTTGAAAGCTGCTGGAGACATGAACTCCTTAACCTGTAGAGATAGGAACGTGACACTGACAGCAGACATATCCACAGAGACCCAGCAGGCCAGAAAGGACTGGGATGATATATTTAGGGTACTAAATGAGAAAAACATGCAGCCAAGATATCTTTCAATAGTTACTCTGAATGTAAATGGGCTAAATGCTCCAATCAAAAACACAGGGTATCAGATCAGATAAAAAAGCAAGATCCATCTATATGGTGTCTACAAGAGACTCATTTTAGCCCCAAAGACACCTCCAGATTGAAAGTAAGGAGATGGAGAACAATTTATCATGCTAATGGACATCAAAAGAAAGCTGGGGTAGCAATCCTTATGTCAGACAAACTAGATTTTAAACCAAAGACTATAATAGGAGGTGAAGAAGGACACTATATCATAATAAAATGGTCAATTCAACAAGAAGATCTAGCAATTGTAAATATTTATGCTCCAAACTTGGGAGCAGCAATAATTTAAACTAATTAATAACAAATTTAAACACATTGGTAATAATACAAAAATAGTAGGGTACTTTAACACCCCACTCACAACAATGGCAGATCATGCAGGCAGAAGATCAATAAGGAAACAAGGGCTTTGAATGACACATTGGACCAGATGGACTTCACAGATATATGCACAGATTTATGCACAAGAAGATTTGCTATTATTATAATAGACTTATATAAAATAATCCATAAATTCAAAGCAGTTTCAAACAAAACTCCAATATGATAGTTCATGTAATTTAATAAGCTATTTCTAAGATGTATATAAAAGGATAAATTGTCATAAAGTATGAAAGTATAAAAACAGTCTTGAAAGAGAATGAAGTGAGGTATTTGTCCTACAAGATGAGCCTTTTTTTTTTTAAATTTAATTTAATTTTTATTCTTTGCCCAAGGGGTACAGGTCTGTGGATCATCAGGCTTACATCTTTCACAGCACTCACCAAAGCACAAACCCTCCCCAATGTCCATAACCCATCCACCCTATCCCTACCCTCCCACCCCCAGTAACCCTCAGTTTGTTTTGTGAGATCAGGAGTCTCTTATGGTTTGTGTCCTTCCCCATCCCATCTCGTTTCATTATTTTTCCCTCCCTACCCCCCACGACCCCCCACCCTGCCCNAGGAGTCTCTTATGGTTTGTCTCCTTCCTCATCCCATCTTGTTTCATTATTTTTCCCTCCCTACCCCCCACGACCCCCCACCCTGCCCCTCAAGTTCCCAAGATGAGCCTTTTTTATACCATCATGCGATATAAGTGCAGAAATAGACAAATGACCAAACTGCACAGACAAGAGTCTAAAATTAATCCATGCATAAATTAAAATCTATTCCATTTCAGTGCTATCATGGTGGATCAGTGGAAAAGGAAATTTTTTAATGTTATTGGGTAGTAGATTATCCATATGGAAAGCAGGAATAAGTGGAAATCTTTGCACTAAATTGTACATGGACACAAATTTCAGGTGGATTACAGTCTATGAATAGCAGGGCTTAAAGTAGAAAAAAGTAAGACTTTTTACATAAACTGGGGTGCATTAAAAATTTCTTAATTAACACCTAACAAGAACAAATTATAAAGGAATAGTCAAATTCAGCTGTATAATTTATAACATTCAGTTCTTTAAAGGTGGTATTAAAAGTTTCAAAAACAAGATAAAAAAAACACTAGATTTGCTCCACGTTAACAAGAAAAAGTGCTACTATTCATGATGTATGTATTTAAGGCAATAATAAAAATGAGTAAGAGGTATATATTTACACATAAATGAAAGCCCCCAACAACAACAAAATGCTTACTTTTATGTGTAACTATGAAAAAAGTGAGAATGATACCATTTTAAATCCACGTGAGTAAAACAAACAAAAAATATGTCTTAGAGTATCAGTTGTTGAAAGAATATATACCAAAGAGGACACTCATCCACAGCTGATGTGAGTGATAGAACTTTGGAAGATACTTCAGTCACAGTCAGTAAAATTGAAGATAAATATTCCATCAGATCCAGGAATTCTTTAATCCATTTTGAATTGATATTTTGTATGGGTCCAGTTTTATTCTTCTACATGTGAATGTCCAATTATCCCACCATCATTTATTAAAGAGGCTGTCTTTTCAACATTGATTACTCTTGGCTTCCTTGTCAAATATTAATTGGGTTTATTTCTGGGCTTTCTAATATTTTCCACTAGTCTCTTTTTTTTATGACGTTTTCATATTGTTTTGATGACTATAGTTTTATTTTGCTCTTGAATACAATGTTTTCTGTGTACGTCTCTTAGGTACATTAGGTCGATAATATTGTTCAAGTCATCTTGAGAGCTACTGGACTGCAGAGCTTCCTCGAGTTGCTTCCAGCCCTTCTGGTGAGATGAGACCAGAAGATACTCTCCAAAGTGCTCAAGACAAAAGGTAGGCAGACAGAGCTGATAACCATCAGAGCAAAGCCAGTACTTGGCATGCAGCATACTCATGCTATTTGGATATGGAAATAAGAAAAGTTTTTAAACTTTAATTTCCTATTTTTTAAAAGTTAATCTAAGAATCCTATTTTGAGGTACATTCTTGTAAAGTACTCATATAAACAAAGGCTTGAATTCTAGTTTAATCAAATATTAAACATGTGATGTGAATTGGTTGCTTAATCTCTCTGTTGGCATTTCTCTCTCTGTAAGATGGGGCCAATGTAATGAGATTTAAAACTTAAGTGAGAATGTAAAGTACCTACAAATAGTATGCTCCATAGCAAATTCCGTTCCCCTTTCTCCTCCCTCTAATTATGAAGGATGTTCCTGGCAAGTCTGCTTTTAACTCTACCATTTTGAAACACAACATTAACATTGAAGAAGGTAAATGTAACGTATCATATGTATGTTGTATGCATATGAGATGGTTATATTGACCCATAAGTACATGAAATTATCACTAAAATTATTACAGGTAATACATGTTAACTAAATGCACCATCATATTTCCATTTTTTAAGTTATGCAAATATCTAAGAGTCTCTACTAAAGTCTATAGGAAGTTTATTTTTTTCTCATTTTGAAAAACAAATTTAAAATGTTTCTTTTAACCCAAATTTGAATGATTCAAAACAGTCAAATAGAATTCAAGTTGAACATTCAAAGAGAATATTTTTACAGCAAACTGAAACTCAAAAATCCTTACATTGAGATTTTAAAGAAAACTCTCCCTCATACACCAAATAAAAATTTGTTTTTATTTTATCTACTGTGATGGTTAATTTGATGTGTCAACTTGACGAGGGCTATAATGCCCAATCATTTGTCCTAATACAACTCTAGATATTGTTGTGAAAATATTTTTTAGATGTCAGTAACATTAAAGTCAGTAGGCTTTGAGTATAGAAGATAACCCTCCATAATATGGAAGGGTCTCATTTATTCAATTAAAATCCTTAAAAGACCCCAGTTTTCTAAATAAGAAGCAATTCTATAAATAATGCTGCAGTGAACATAGGGGTACAGATATCTTTTCAAGAGAGTAATTTTATTTTTTTCTGATATATACTCAGAGATGGAAACTAGAATCTAAAAAAACTGTGTCCAAACTGAGTGTCTGTGTGTTTTGAGTAGTCAGAAAAAAATTACAGACACAAAAAACAGATTGGTTTTTGGAAATGGAAGAAATGGGTGAAAATCATCAAAGGCTACAAACTTTCAGTTATAAGATGATTAAGTTTGGGCACTGTTATGTACAGTGTGGTAACTAGAGTTTACAATACTGTGTTGTATATTTGAAAGTTGCTAAGATAGTAGATTATGAAAATTCTCACCACACACACACATTTTAACTATACAAGGTGATAGGCATGTTAATTAACCTTACTATAGTAGTCAAAGTCAATCATATCTTAATAAAACTGGAAAGAAGAAAAGAGGAGGAGGGAAGAAGTAATTCTGCCTCAGAACTGCAATATGGAAACCTCAGCTAAGTATCCAACCTGCAAATTTTGGAGTCAGTCAACTAACCTGAATCTCTAACCTGCCAGCCTGTTGTACAGATTAACTTACCAGCCTCTATATTATGTGAATCAGCAATATATACTATATATAATTTTAATAATTTAATAATTTATATAAAATACAAATTATATTTAATTAGACATATAATTTAATTTTAATTATATTAAATATAATTAAAATATATAATAATATGTATGTGAATGATATGTGATATATATATATATATACACACACACACACACACACACACACACATATCTCCTATTGGTTCTGTTTCTTCAGAGAATATCGTCGAATATATATACTGATTCACAATGAAAACAAAATCTTGAAAGTTAAAGCTGACCTTGACTAATTTTGAACAGATTCTAACTTTCTGTGATTAATACAATTTTTTATGAATAATACGGCAATTCTCACAATTGATACTATAGGGTACTGATCTTTTATGTACCCTAATACAATTTTTAAAGAAAGAGTACAAAAAAAAGCCATCCGTATAATTTACATTACATTTGTATCTTTGATGATTTTATCTTCCATAAGTAGCCATCAAGTTCAGAATATTACATTTACATCTTTCTTAAATATATTTTATTGGATATAATTTCTTCAGTGATAATGTACCACGGGTTTTCTGTGGCCTAATAGTCTCCCATTAGCATTTGATTACACTAGCAAGATAGTGTTAAGGCCTTTCAGATAGGTAATGTCCCTCAAGCGATTATAATTTTGCCTACTGTTTTTAATAAAATCATTCTTAATCTATGAAACCATAACATCAAACCCAACAAAAAAATCCATATTTTTTAGTATATATATAAATGACATCCTTATTTCAGGGAGTTTATTGGATAGAAATTCTAAATAGCTATTTCCAAAACCCTGCAAAAATGAACTATTAGCAGTCACCATAAAAGCTTTCAATTGCTGGTGTCCCCCAGTGGTTAAGCGTCTGCCTTTGGCTCAGGCTCTGTGATCAGCAAGGAATCTGCTTCTCCCTCGCCCTTCTCCCTCTTTTCCTTCTCCTCCCCCTCCCCTCTCCCTCTCCTGTTGGTTTCTCTCTCAAATAAATAAGTGAAATCTTAAATAAATTTCCAACTGTTCATAGATTGACAGAAAGATACAAAATGGGTTTGTTTCCCCTAAATCTGATGAATATTCTCAGAGGAAATGATAAAATAACCTGCTACATTTGTAAGTGCCAAGATAATAATTTAAAAGGTGTTGAAAATTATAAACCACTCCTGAATAATGAAACTTTCATAGATACCAATTTTTATATGTGACCTCAACAATTTTTATAGCATTCTAAAGTTAAAGTAGGGGCGCCTGGGTGGCTCAGTGGGTTAAAGCCTCTGCCTTCGGCTCAGGTCATGATCTCAGGGTCCTGGGATCGAGGCCCGCATCGGGCTCTCTGCTCAGCAGGGAGCCTGCTTCCCCCTCTCTCTGTCTGCCTCTCTGCCTCCTTGTGATCTCTCTCCCTCTGTGAAATAAATAAATAAAAATCTTAAAAAAAAAAATAAAGTTAAAGTAGGTTATGTCTATTTTAAAATACCAGTAGACAGAGTCTGATTTAAATTAACTTTATATCTTACTCATGTTAATAGTCTAAGTGGCAGTTAGTAGGGACATAATTCTTTTATTGCTAGTTTTAAATTAGAAGTTTTGATTGTTTGTGTAAATCAAGTAAGAATAGCTATTGCCATGTCCGTGACAAAATTCCAGTATCACATTATGGGTGTTTTTGAGTTTCTAAGCTTAGTTAATGATCACATGTATCTGATATCTCTTCTTTTTCCTCCACTGCTAATGTTTTTTTAATCAGTCATTTTTAATTAATTAATTGATTATTAACTATTAAAAGCTTTATTGAGATATATTTGACAAAGCCCTCACATCTTGGCTGAATGATTCAAATATATTCTTTCCAAATTACTTACCTTCAGATTTTCCCTCTCCAATCCACCTTTTATGCCCTAGCAAAGTTCTTTGTTTTTCCCCAATCTCAGAACAAAACATCTGTTTCCTGATCAACTTTTCTCAACTTCTATCATCTACAGGACGAATTCCTAATTCAGTCTGGCACACCAAGCACTTCATAATCTTTTCTCTGCCTTTTTTGGTAAACATTTTGCTATTGCATCTGAGAAGTTTTCTTATCCATGAATATGGATGTATCATTTCTCAAATATGGCAAACTTTCTCAGGCCTTTGTGCCTTTGCATGTGATTTCCCTCTCTCCCCACCAAATCCTTTCTTATAGTCTATGCTGACAAACGCTGTTCATATTTAGAAATCAAGCTTTCCTTGATATACATCTTCTGAACAATTTATCTCCTGTGTACCTAGAGTATCTTTATCACTGTGAAAGAACTTACTAAATTATACTATAATTAATATGTACACAGCTCTTTCTTCTGTAAGATCTTACTCTGCTCATGAGCAGGAATCATATTATTCCTCTTTGCATTCCATCCACCAACACTGACCACAACAGTGTGAGAACATAGAAGGAGCTCAACAACTTCACAAATACACAAATCAGTGATATTTTCAGAGATTACTTTCTCTGAATTAAGTCAAAAGTTGCCTTAAGCAAAGAATTTTTTAAAAGAAAATATATCTATTCTAGATTTTAGCATATACTTTAAAATTCCAAAGCTAACCACAATATAAGACCCAATGTGTTCTTCTCACCAGGCCAAACTTTCACTGCATTATGGATGAGCTGGCCTCCTCTTAGAGGATGCCTGCAAGAGTGTTTGAAAGAGGGGAAGGAGCAAGATGATGGAGGAGTAGGAGATGTAAATTTTGTCTGGTCCCTAGAATTCAGCTAAATAGTTATCAAACCATTCTGAAGCATTCTGAACACCAGACTCAACAGGAGATCAAAGAGAAGAATAGCAGCAATTCTATGAACAAAAAAGTGACCACTTTCTGGAAGGTAGGACCTGGAGAGAAGTGAATCCAAGGCGATATATGGTAAGATAGACCAGGGGGTTGGGGGCCGGCTCCTGGCAAGTGAGAGAGCAACAGAGCATAATATCAGAACTTTTAGAAGTCTGCTCAACTGAGGAATGTTGCTCTAGAGTCTGAGCAGGGGGCAGAGCCCTCGCTGGAACAATGTGGTTTCAGGACCCTAGGGTCACATAAAGACTGCGGGTGCCTGAGTGCAGCAGAGCTCCCAGGTATTGGAGCAGGCGGGCCAGCTGCAGAGACAGAACCAAGGAGGGGGCTCTCACCTCAGGGTTACCTTAAAGTGTGATCTGAGGCACAGCTGGGCCACTACACTTTGAGCAGGGACCCCAAAATTGGCAGATCTGGGGAGACCCCCCCAATTCCTCCACCAGGAGGAGAGGTGCAGGAGCACTCTGCAGGAATATGCTGGGCTTGGAGACTCTAATGGGGCCATGTGCCAGAGATAGAAACACCTGGTCACAGACCAGGTGAGCAAGGAATGTAGCTGGAGACCAGGGAGACAGACATGATTGACTGCTTTTCTCTGAGGGCTCAATGAAGAGGGGGACCCTGGAGCTCTTGGTTCCTCCAGGGCCAGAGATTGGGGGCCCCCCATTTTTACTCTTGTCCTCCAAAGCTATACAGAAAGCATTCAGGGAACAAAAGCTACCAAGAGCAAATCCAAGCAGATTATTTAGCCAGGTCCCTGGCAAGGGTGGTGCAATTCCTTCTCGGGCAAAGACATTTGAGAATCACTGCAACAGGCTCCTCCCCCAGATCAGCAAGAACATCCAGCCAAGACCAAGTTTACTGATCAATGATAACTGCAAAATACCAGTGCTAGGGGAAGACAGTACAAAGAATTCATGGCTTTTTCCCCATGATTCTTTAGTCTTTCAAAGTTAAATTTTTAAAATTTTCATTATTTTTTTCTTTTTCTATTTTTTTTTTAATTTTTCATCTTTCCTAGTTTAACCTATTTTAATTAAAATAGGTATTTTATCTTATCAATACCTTTTTAAAAATCTTTTTTAATTTCCATTTTTATAGTCAATTCTATTATTTCATTGTATTTAACCTTATTTTTTTATACATGTAAGTTTTTCTTTCTTTAAAATGTTGAGATACAGTTTCTTCCAACAGATCAAAATATACCCTGAATCTAGCTTATGGCTCTGTTCTAGTCTCCAGCCTGATCACATTCTTTCCTTTTTTTTCTTCTTTTCTTTTTCCTTTTATATATATATGTATGTATGTATATGTATATACACACACACACACACACACACACACACACACACACACATATATATATATATATATATATATATATATATATATACATATATAAATGTAAGTTTTTCTTTATTTGAAATTTTGGGAATCATTTTCTTCTAATAGACAAAAATACACCCAAAATCAAGTGTGTGGTTCTTTTCTATTCACAAGCCTAATCATTTTTTTTTCCTTTCTTCTCCCCCCAGTTTCGGGTCTTTTCTGATTTGGTTAGTGCATATTTTTCTGGGGTTGATGTTACCCTTTTAGCATTTTGTTCTCTTATTCATCTATTCTTCCCTGTACAAAATGACAAAGCAGAAAAACTCACCTCCATCCACAATAAAAAGAACAAGAGGCAGTACTGACTTTTGGGGACCAAATCAATACGGACATTAGTGAGATGTCAGAACTAGAGTTCAGAATGATTATTATAAAGATGCTAGATGGGCTTGAAAAAAGCACAGAAGATACTAGAGAATGCCTTTCTGGAAAATAAAATCCCTTTCTGAAGAAATAAAAGAACTAAAATATAACCAAGTTGAAATCAAAAAAGCTATTAATGAGGTGCAATAAAAAATGGAGGCTCTTACTGCTAGGATAAATGAGGCAGAAGAGAGAATTAGTGATATAGAAGACCAAAGGATGGAGAATAAAGAAGCTGAGAAAAAGAGATAAACAACTACTGGATCACAAGGGGCGAACTCAAGAGATAAGTGATACCATAAGACAAAACAATATTAGAATAATTGGGACCCCAGAAAAAGGAGGGAGGGGGCAGAAGATATATTGGAGCAAATTATATCAGAGGATGTCCCTAATTTGGGGAAGGAAACAAGAATTAAAATCCAGGAGGCACAGAGAACCCCCCTCAAAATCAATATAAATAGGTCAACACCTCATTATATAATAGTAAAACTTACAACTCTCAGAGAAAAAGAGAAAATCCTGAAAGCAGCTCAGGACAAAAGGTCTGTAACCTACAACAGTAGAAATATTAAATTGGCAGCGGATCTATTCACAGAGATCTAGCAGGCCAGAAAGGACTGGCATGATATATTCAGAGCACTAAACAAGAAAAATATGCAGCCAAGAATACTATACCTAGTTAGGCTGTCCTTGAAAATAGGAGAGGCAAAAAGCTTCCAGGACAAACAAAAACTAAAAGAATTTCAAAACACCAGAGACAATCTACAGTAACAGTCACCTTACAGGCAAAACAATGGCACTAAATTCATATCTTTCAATAGTTACCCTGAATATAAATGGGCTAAATGCCCCGATCAAAAGATACAGAGTATCAGGATGGATCAAAAAATAAGACCCATCAATATGCTGTCTCCTAGAAACTCATTTTAGACTCAAAGACACCTCCAGATTTAAACTGATGGATGGAAAACAATTTACCATGCTAATGGACATCAAAAGAAAGCTGGGGAGGTAATCCTTATATCAGACAAATTATATTTTAAGCCAAAGACTATGAGGAAGAACACTATATTATACTTAAAGGGTCTGTCCAAGGAGAAGATCTAACAATTTTAAATATCTATGCTTCTAACATGGGAGCAGCCAATTATATAAACCAATTAATATCAAAATCAAAGAAACACATTGACAATAATACAATAATAGTAGAGGATTTTAACACCTAGTCCCCTCACTGAAATGGCAGATCATCTAAGCAAAAGATCAATAAGGAAATAAAAGCTTTAAATGACACACTGGACCAGATGGACATGACAGATATATTTAGAACATTCCATCCCAAAGCAACAGAATACACATTCTTCTCTAGTCCACATGGAACATTCTCCAGAATAGATCCAGGGTCACAAATCAGGTCTCAACTGGTACCAAAAGATTGGGATCATCCCCTGCATATTTTCACACCACAATGCTTTGAAACCAGAACTCAACCACAGTTGGAAAGAACTCAGATACATGGAGGCTAAAGACCATCTTACTAAAGAATGAATGGGTTAACTAGGAAGTTAAAGATGAATTTTAAAAAATTCATGGAAACAAATGAAAATGAAAACACAACTGTTTAAAATCCTTGGATGCAGCAAAAAGTGGTCCTAGGAAAAAAGTGTATAACAATATAAGTCTTTATCAAGGAACAAGAAAGTTCTCAAATACACAACCTAACCCTACACCTAAAGGAGCTGGAGAAGGAACAGCAAATGAAGCCTAAACCCAGCAAGAGAAGATAAATAATAAAGATTAGAGCAGAAATCAATGAAATAAAACCAAAAGAATAGTAGAACAGATCAACAGAACTAGGTGCTTCTTCTTTGAAAGAATTAATAAGATTGATAAACCCCTGGCCAGACTTACACAAAAGAAAAGAGAAAGGACCCAAATTAATAAAATCAAGAATGAAATTGGAGAGATCACAAAAGAAATCACCACAAAAGAGATCACCAAAGAAATACAAATAATTATAAGAACATATTATGAGCAGTTATATACTAGAAAATTTGACAATCTGGAAAAAATGGATGCATTCCTAGAGATGTATGAACTAACAAAACTGAACCAGGAAGAAAGAGAAAACCTGACCAGATCCATAACGAGTAAGGATATTGAAGCAGCCATTAAAAATCTCCCAACAAACAAGAGCCTGGGGCCAGACAGCTAGCTTCCCACGGGAATTATACCCAACTTTTAAAGAAGAACTATTACCTATTCTCCTGAAACTTTTACAAAAAGTAGAAATGGAAGGAAAACTTCCAAACTCATTTTATGAGACCAGCATTACCTTGATCCCAAAACCAGACAAAGACCCCATCAAAAAGGAGAATTATAGACAAATATCCCAAAAGAACAAAGATGTAAAAATTCTCACCAAAATACTAGCCAATAGGAGCCAACAGTACATTAAAAGGATTATTCACCACGGCCAAGTAGAATTTATTCCTGCGTTGCAAGGTTGGTTCAATATCTGCAAAGCAATCAATGTGATACAATAAAATAAAAGAAAGATACAATAAAGAAAAATAAAAGAAAATTAATGAAATAATTACAAGAAACATATGATACTCTCAATAGATGCTGAAAAAGCATTTGACAAAGTACAGCATCCTTTCTTGATCAAACCTCTTCACAGTGTCGGCATAGAGGGTACATACCTCAATATCATCAAAGCCATCTATGAAACACCCACAGCCAATGTCATTCTCAGTGGGAAAAAACTGAGAGCTTTTCTCCTAACATCAGGAACATGGCAGAGCTGTCCACTATCACCGCTGCTATTCAACAGAGTTCTGGAGGTCCAAGCCTCAGTAATCAGACAACAAAAAGAAATAAAAGGCATCCAAATCAGAAAGAAGAAGTTAAACTCTCAATCTTCAAAGATGATGTGATACTTTATGTGGAAAACCCAAAAGGCTCCACTCCAGAACTGCTAGAACTCATACAGGAATTCAATAAAGTGTCAGGATATAAAATCAATGCACAGAAATCAGTTGCATTTCTATACACCAACAAGACAGAAGAAAGAGAAATTAAAGAGTCAATCCCATTTACAACTGCACCCAAAACCATAAAATACCTAGGAATAAATCTAACCAAAGATGCAAAGAATCTATACTCAGAAAACTAGAGAGTACTTATGAAAGAAATTGAGGAAGACACAAAGAAATGAAAAAATATTCCATCCTCATGGATTGGAAGAACAAATATTGTGAAAATGTCTATGCTACCTAGAGCAATCTACACATTTAATTCAAAACCTATCAAAATACCATCAACTTTTTTCAATGAAATGAAATAAATAATCCTAAAATTTATATGGAACCAAAAAAGACACCAAATAGCCAGAGGAATATTGGGGGCGGGGGGGAAATCAGTGGCATCACAATTCTGGACTTCAAGCTCTATTACAAAGCTGTCATCATCAAGACAGTATGGTACTGGCCCCAAAACAGACACATAGATCAATTGAACAAAATCAAGAGCCCAGAAATGGACCCTCAACTCTATGGTCAACTAATCTTTGACAAAGCAGGAAAGAATGTCCAATGGAAAAAGAGTCCCTTCAACAAATTGTGTTGAGAAAATTGGACAGCCACATGCAGAAGAATGAAAATGGACCATTTCCTTATACCACACACAGAAATAGACTCAAAGTGGATGAAAGACCTTAATGTGAGACAGGAATCCATCAAAATCCTTGAGGAGAACACAGGCAGAAACCTCTTCAACCTCAGCCACAGGAACTTCTTCCTAGAAACATTGCCAAAGGCGGCGGACAGCAAGATGGTGCAGGAGTAGGAGACTGATTATCATCAGGTCCCAGAAATTCACCCAGATAGCTACCAAACTATTCTGAACACCTACAAATTCTACAGGAGATCGAAGAGAAGAAGAGCAGCGATTCTAGGAACAGAAAATCGACCACTTTCCGGAAGGTAGGATGTTTGGAGAAGTGAATTTGAAGCAACAGGAAGATAGACCCCAGGGGGAGGGGCCGGGTCCCGGCAAGGGAGTGAGCAGCGGAGCACAAACTTGGAACTGTTAGAAGTTAGCTCCACTGAGGCACGTCGCTCCAGAGGCCAAGAGGGGGGTGAAGCCCTCGTGGGGACAGTGTGGTCTCAGGACCCACGGTGATACAAAAAGACCAGGGGTGTCTGAGCGCAACATAGCTCCTAGGTATCAGAGAGAAGCCGATGGAAGAGACGGAGCTGAGCTGAGGTGTCTCTCAGCTTGGTGTTATCATGGGCTGGGATCCAAAGCAGTCGGGCCACCACTCTGTGAGTGGGGACCCCATGGGCAGCAGACCTGGAGAAACCCCTCCTTTCTCCTCCGGGAGGAACGGCACAGGAGTGGCTGCAGAAATCTGCCGGATTTGGAGATTCTAAATGGGGCCGCGTCAGAGAGAGAGATGCTCGGTCACAAGCCGGGTGAGCTCAGAGAGCAGCCAGAGACCAGGAGACAGGAGGGACTGCTTTTCTCTGAGGCGCACTGAGGAGTGAGGCCCCCTGAGGCATGAGGCCCCGAGCTCTTGGCTCCTCCAAGTCGGAGGCTGGGAGCCGGCATTTTCTGTCCCATCCTCTAAAGCCCTACAGAAAGCGTTCAGGGAACAAAAGCACCCGAGAGCGAAACCGAGCTGATTACTTAGCCTGGCCCCTGGCAAGGGCGGTGCGAATCCGCCTCAGGCAGAGACACTTGAGAATCACAGCAACAGACCCCTCCCCCAGAAGTCCGGAAAAAAACATCCAGCCAAAGTCAAGTTCAAGATTGCTGAGAATTGTGGAACTCCGGAGCAAGGAGAAAGCAATGCAGAGAATTAATGGCTTTTTCCCCATGATTCTTTAGTCGTTCAAAGTTAAATTCTTTGAATTTTTTTCTTTGTATATATTTTTTTCATTTTTGTTTTTTTTGTTTATTTGACAGAGAGAGATTACAAGTAGGCAGAGAGGCAGGCAGAGAGAGAGGAAGCAGGCTCCTTGCTGAGCAGAAAGCCCAATGCGGGCCTCGATCCCAGGACCCTGAGATAATGAGCTGAGCCGAAGGCAGAGGCTTTAACCCACTGAGCCACCCAGGCGCTCACTTTGTATGTTTTTTCTTTTTCCTATTTTGAAGTTTATGACTATTATATCTTATCAACATTTTTTGATCTTTTCTAATGTTCATTGTTATATTTTATCCCTTCATTGAATTTAACCTTATTTTTTGTACACATATAGGGTCTGTTCAATTCACCAGTATAATAGATATAGAGAGAGATAGAGATAGATACAGAGTCAGAGACAGACATAAATATAGAAACAGAAATAGATAATATAGATATAGATATAGGATTCTGTTTTATTTATTTTTGTTTTGTCTTGCTTTTGTTTGTACGATTTTGTTTTTTTGTTTTTTGGTTTTTTTCCCTCTTTCTTTTCTCCCCAGTTCCAGGTCTCTTCTGAGTAGGTTAGTGTATATTTCTCTGGGGTCATTGCTACCCTTTAGTATTTTGTTCTCTCATCCATCTATTCTTATCTGCATAAAATGACAAGGCGGAAAAAATCAACACACAAAAAAAANAAAAAAAGAACAAGAGCCAGTAATGACGGCTAGGGACCTAATCAATGCGGACATTAGTAATATGACAGAACTAGAGTTCAGAATGACGATTCTGAAGGTGCTGGCTGGGCTCGAAAAAGCCATGGAAGATAATAGAGAAGCTGTCTCTAAAGAAATAAAAGACCTTTCTGGAGAAATAAAAGAACTAAAATCTAACCAAGCTGAAATCAAAAAAGCTATTAATGAGGTGCAATTGAAAATGGAGGCTCTTACTGCTAGGATAAATGAAGCAGAAGACAAAATTAGTGACTTAGAAGAGAAAATGTCAGAGAAAAAAGAAGAGGATGAAAAGAGAGACAAACAACTACTGGACCATGAGGAGAGAATTCGAGAGATAAGTGATACCATAAGATGAAGCAATATTAGAATAATTGGGATCCCAGAAGAGGAAGGGGGGGTGCACNATTGGAGCAGATCTTAATACAGAATTTCCCTAATCTGGCAAAGGGAACAAGCATCAAAATCCAGGAGGCACAGAGAACCCCCCTCAAAATCAATAAAAATAGGTCCATACCCCGTCATCTAATAGTAAAAATTACAAGTCTTAGTGACAAAGAGAAAATCCTGAGAGCAGCTCGGTACAAGAGGACTATAACATACAATGGTAGAAATATTAGATTGTCATCAGACCTATCCACAGAGACCTGGCAGGCCAGAAAGAACTGGCATGATATATTCAGAGCACTAAACAAGAAAAATATGCAGCCAAGAATACTATATCCAGCTAGGCTGTCACTGAAAATAGAAGGAGAGATAAAAATCTTCCAGGACAAACAAAAACTAAAGGAATTTGCAAACACCAAGCCAGCCCTACAGGAAATATTGAAAGGGGTCCTCTAAGCAAAGAGAACCTAAAAGAAACATAGACCAGAAAGGAAGAAACACAATATACAGTAACAGTCACCTTACAGGCAATACAATGGCTCTAAATGTATATCTCTCAATAGTTACTCTGAATGTAAATGGACTAAATGCCCCAACTAAAAGACACAGGGTATCAGAATGGATAAAAAAACAAGACCCATCGATATGCTGTCTACAAGAAACTCATCTTACACGCAAAGACACCTCCAGATTTAAAGTGAGGGGATGGAAAACAATTTACCATGCCAATGGACAGCAAAAGAAAGCTGGAGTGGCAATCCTTATATCAGATAAACTAGACTTTAAGGCAAAGAATATCATAAGAGATGAGGAAGGACACTATATCATACTAAAAGGATCTGTCCAACAAGAAGATCTAACAATCATAAATATCTATGCCCCTAACATGGGAGCAGCCAATTATATAAACCAATTAATAACAAAATCAAAGAAACACATTGACAAGAATACAATATTAGTAGGGGACTTGAACACCCCCCTTACTGAAATGGACAGATCATCAAAGCAAAAGATCAACAAGGAAATAAAGGCTTTAAATGACACCCTGGACCAGTTGGACATTACAGATATATTCAGAACATTCCATCCCCAAACGACAGAATACACATTCTTCTCCAGTGCACATGGAACATTCTCCAGAATAGACCATATTCTGGGTCACAAATCAGGTCTCAACAGGTACCAAAAGATTGGGATCATTCCCTGCATATTTTCAGACCATAATGCTCTGAAACTAGAACTCAACCACAA
>LNAC01001185.1:33543-201562 GCA_002007465.1 Ailurus styani | reverse complement strand
AAGTGTCAGGATATAAAATCAATGCACAGAAATCAGTTGCATATCTATATACCAACAACAAAACAGAAGAAGGAGAAATTAAAGAGTCAGCNAATCAATGAAATAGAAACCAAAAGAACACTGGAACAAATCAACGAAACTAGGAGCTGGTTCTCTGAAAGAATTGACAAGATTGATAAACCACTGNACCATAAGATACCTAGGAATAAACCTAACCAAAGAGGCAAAGAATCTGTATTCAGAAAACTATAAAGTACTCATGAAAGAAATTGAGGAAGACACAAAGAAGTGGAAAAACATTCCATGCTCATGGATGGGTAGAATAAATATTGTGAAAATGTCTATGCTACCTAGAGCAATCTACACATTTAATGCAATCCCCATCAAAATACCAGCAATTTATTTCAAAGAAATGGAAAAAATAATCCTAAAATTTATGTGGAACCAGAAAAGACCCCAAATAGTCGAAGGAATGTTGAAAAAAAAAAGCAAAGTTGGCGGCATCACAATTCCAGATTTCAAGCTCTATTACAAAGCCGTCATCATCAAGACAGTATGGTACTGGCACAAAAACAGACACATAGACCAGTGGAACAGAATAGAGAACCCAAAAATGGACCCTCAACTCTATGGTCAACTAATCTTCGACAAAGCAGGAAAGAATGTCCAGTGGGAAAAAGACAGTCTCTTCAACAAATGGTGTTGGGAAAACTGGTCAGCCACATGCAGAAAAATGAAACTGGATCATTTCCTTACACCACACACAAAAGTAGAGTCGAAATGAATAAAAGACCTCAATGTGAGAAACGAATCCATCAAAACCCTTGAGGAGAACACAGGCAGCAACCTCTTCGACCTCAACCGCAGCAACTTCTTCCTAGGAACATCACCAAAGGCAAGGGAAGCAAGGGCAAAAATGAACTATTGGGACTTCATCAAGATTAAAAGCTTTTGCACAGCAAAGGAAACAGTCAACAAAACCAAAAGACAACTGACAGAATGGGAGAAGATATTTGCAAATGACATATCAGATAAAGGGCTAGTATCCAAAATCTATAAAGAGCTTCTCAAACTCAACACCCATAAAACAAATAACCCAGTCAAGAAATGGGCAGAAGACATGAACAGACATTTCTCCAAAGAAGACATCCAAATGGCCAACAGACACATGAGAAAGTGCTCAACATCACTCGGCATCAGAGAAATACAAATCAAAACCACAGTGAGATACCACCTCACAGCAGTCAGAATGGCTCCAGTCGACAAGTCAGGAAATGACAGATGTTGGCGAGGTTGCGGAGAAAGGGGAACCCTCCTACACTGTTGGTGGGAATGCAAGCTGGTGCAGCCACTCTGGAAAACAGTATGGAGGTTCCTCAAAAAGTTGAAAATAGAGCTACCCTATGACCCAGCAATCGCACTACTGGGTATTTACCCTAAAGATACAAATGTAGTGATCCTTAGGGGCACATGAACCTGAATGTTTATAGCAGCAATGTCCACAATAGCCAAACTATGGAAAGGGCCTAGATGTCCATCAACAGATGAATGGATAAAGAAGAGTGGTATATATATACAATGGAATACTATGCAGCTATCAAAAGAAATGAAATCTTGCCATTTGCAATGACGTGGATGGAACTAGAGGGTATTATGCTGAGTGAAATAAGTCAATCAGAGAAAGACAATTATCATATGATCTCTCTGATATGAGGAACTTGAGGGTCATGGCGGGGGGTCATGGGGGGTAGGGAGGGAAAAATAATGAAACAAGATTCGATGGGGAAGGAGACAAACCATAAGAGACTCCTAATCTCACAAAACAAACTGGGGGGTGGCAGGGTAGGAATAGGGTGGATAGGTTATGTACATTGCGGAGGGTTTGTGCTTTGGTGAATGCTGTGAAAGATGTAAGCCTGATGATTCACAGACCTGTACCCCTGGGGCAAATAATAATAATAATAATAATAATAATAATAATAAAGAAGAAACATTGCCAAAGGCAAGGGAAGCAAGGGCAACAATGAACTATTGGAACTTCATCAAGATCAAAAGCTTTTGCACAGAAAAGGAAACACTTAACAGAACAAAAGACAACAGATATAATGGGGGAAGATCTTTGCAAATAACATAACAGATAAAGGGCTGGTATCCAAAATGCATAGGAATGTATCAAACTCAACACCCAATGAAGAAATTATCCGATCAAGAAATGGGGAGAAGACATGAACAGACATTTCTGCAAAGAAGATATCCAAATGGCCGACACATGAAAAAGTGCTCAAAATCCCTGGGGATCAGGGAAATACACATCCAAACCTCAATGATACCACCTCACACCAATCAGAATGACTAAAACTAACCATTCAGGAATCAACAGGTGTTGGCAAGGATGCAGAGATAGGGGAACCTTCCTACACTGTTGGTGGGAATGAAAGGTGGTGCAGCCACTGTAGGAAACACTATGGAGATTCGTCAAAAAGTTGAAAACAGAGTTACCCTATGACCCAGCAACTGCACTACTGGGTATTTACCCTAAAGATATAAATATAGTGATCCAAAAGGGCAAGCGCACTCGAATGTTCATACCAGCAATGTCCACAATAGTCATCAAACTATGGAAAGGGCCTAGATGTCCATCATCAGATAAATGGATAAAGAAGTTGTGGTATATGGTGCCTGGGTGGCTCAGTGGTTTAAAGCCTCTGCCTTCAGCTCAGGTCATGATCTCAGGGTCCTGGGATCAAGGCCCGCATCAGTCTCCCTGCTCAGCAGGGAGCCTGCTTCCTCCTCTCTCTCTG
Organism: Ailurus styani; assembly: GCA_002007465.1. Classification (NCBI taxonomy): domain Eukaryota; kingdom Metazoa; phylum Chordata; class Mammalia; order Carnivora; family Ailuridae; genus Ailurus; species Ailurus styani. The sequence goes on along the minus strand of LNAC01001185.1, from coordinate 198,761 downwards.
CCTGCCTCTCTGCCTGCTTGTGATCTCTCTCTATCTGTAAAATAAATAAATAAAATGTTAAAAAAAAGAAGGTGTGGTGTGTGTGTGTGTGTAATGGAATACTATGCAGCCATCAAAAACCCAAAATCTTGACTTTTGCAATGACATGGATGGAAATAGAGGGTATTATGCTAAGTGAAATAAGTCAATCAGAGAATGGCAATTATCATGTTATCTCACTGATATGAGGAATTTGAGAAACAAGACAGAGGATCATAGGGGAAGGGAAGGAAAAATGAAACAAGATGAAATTAGAGAGGGAGACAAACCATAAGAGACCCTTAATCTTAGGAAACAAACTCAAGGTTGCTGGAGGGGAGGGGTTTGGAGCGATGGGGTGGCTGGGTGATGGACATTGGGGAGGGTATGTGCTATGGTGAGTGCTGTGAATTGTGTTAGACTGATGAGTCACAGACCTGTATCCCTGAAACAAATAATACATTATATGTTAATTTAAAATAAGGTGAAGAAAAAGAGTGTTTGCAACGAACATCTGTCTTTCTCAACTTATTATTTATAATGGTGGCCCAGTATGTGATGTAATTTATCATTTTCTAATTATTGCATGTAAGCTTGATTTTTTTTCCTTCTAAACAAGCTTAGATGATACCTCAGGAATGAGTTATACTCTGTACTTGTTTGGGAAACCCTATCCCATAACATCACATCATGTCAGACCTAAAATAAACCAGACATGGAGGTCTTACCAAGTAATTTTTGATAGATAGAGTGGGTACTAAGTGAATGTACATTTCTTAAAAAAAAAAACACTTTGAGAAATACTGAACAAAAGATTTTTGTCCTGAACCATTGTTCTTCTTCTTGAACAGGTCAATAAAGTTAAAAGAAAATAGAGGACTTAATTTTTGTAAATATCTGAATTCTGATTCTATGCTTCCTGAACTTGCTCATTTTCTAGTTGATAAAGTCTGCTTGTAAGGAGTAGATACAATTTATAGAATGGAATTTTCTGTTGCATAACCTGATAAACTATGATTGTAATAGAAAAGTCTCACAGAGGCCTAACATACAATTTTTAATAAATAGAAAGGATTTCATGGGGATTGAGAATTCTTGGATATCTTTCCACAAACCTAATACATTCTTCATTGATAGCACACACAAAACATTTTTTTTATAAAAATCACCATTTCTTCCTCTTTTCCATTATAGCCAGATACAGTCTTTAAAAAAAAAAAACTCAGAAAACTACACTCATACTTATTTTGTCTTTTATGTTTATCATAAGTTTTTATCTTAATGAAAGATTACCATATATATTTGCTCCCAAATAAGAGTAAAAACATAGACAATATGCAAATTTTCTTTAATTAGTGTAGATTTTTTTTAATAAACCTTTCTGGTTTTCTGATGTATATCACCATGGCTCCTTAATTTGATGTGCACAATGAACTGAATATCTGAGAGAATTAAAGGAAAACCTAAATAATTATCTCAGCTCTGCTTCATACTTTGCTGTATAACCTTGAACCGATCATTTGACATCTCTGTGTCTTTTCTTTTTATACCAAGAGATAATGGTCCTCTATTACATTATTTACAGAAGTATTGTAAGAATATAGTATTCAAATATAAGGAGATAACATGAAAACATTCTTATAAAATGTGAAATTAATTAATGCAAATTAATTCAAATTATTACTTAGACATCTCAACATTCTAACTCTAATTTTTAGAAATATAAAAGAAATAAGTTTTGATGGATATTTCTTAAGGATGAGTGTTTCAAACCTGATTGATGTATTGAGGGTTGGTTTACATTTTAAAAGGCTTGTGAGGAGGTCACGACTAATGAGACAATTAGATATAATTTTGTCTCCTCCTACCAGACTTGTCCAGTGCCAACAAAGTCAAGTCTAAACACTACTCCCTGAGGGAGCAATTCCTTATTAATCATCATCAGTGAATATTTATGAGGGCTCCCTATGACAGTGGTGTCACAGCTGGCATCCTTAAGGTGGTTTGTTAATCTGTGACTCATTTGGCATAGGCAGGTAGTTGTTTCTGATGATATCTTTATTTAAGGAAAAAGAAACAAAACAAAACCAGGTTTGTGAACTTGGGTTGTTAAGTTTACATTCTCATAATCATCAGATGTTTGTTTTCCTACAGGTGGTTGTCAAGGTTCCCTGAAGCAGAGGTGAGCCAATGGGAGACCACAAAATGTTGAAAGGAGTTAATTATATGCAAAACTTTGTGTACATGTGTGTCTGGATACATTTCAAGGCAAAGAGCTCATGACTACATCAGGTTTTCTAGGGAACCTCTGATTTCCGTGATGATAGTACTTCCATGAGATACATCCTCATTCTACAGAAGGGTACTATGAGGGTCCCCCAGTATGCGTGACAGCAGAATGCAATAAGAGATGTTCTGATTGTCAAGTTAATATGAGACGCTCTGTTCACAGACTTTTCTCAGAAGAGACCCCATTTTTTGAATTATTCATTTATCATTTTCCTTATAACTTTAAATGTTTTAACATTTTTTTACAAGTCTAAATTGTGTTATGTTTAGAAAATCTGTAAAATAGTTAGCTGGTTGACTCATGTCTAACACATAATTACTTCCACAGATGTTCTCTTATTTATTAAAAAGTAATTTAGAATCACCCTTCTTATGAGATTATCAACTCTACTCAGGAATTTAACATTCAACATGTTTTTCTAAAAATCTTAATGTTACATTACATTTCATAATATAGCAATAAATATTTAACAGGTTTTTTTACTGATTATAAAATAAGCCTAAAAAGTTAGTAGTTCTAAATAGTTAAAGATGAAACTCACCAGTATTTTGTGATGTAGCTCTTAATCCAAAGACCTAGTAAATAAATCCGTAATTCCTAATAGATGGTCAATTCTCCACAGATAGTGTAATGAGAAAATACTTTCTTTCAAATCATTTATCCAAATTAAGTCACTCGACTTCTGCCTTTCCACTGGAATAAAGTAAGTGACTGTTAAATTGCCTTGTGACTGTATGGCCAAAAATGCTTTTTAGATATCACATTAATGGTCATTTGTAAATTATAGTCTGTGCCTGTTTCAATGTGGTTACTTTCTAAGTAGTCATTAGTAATAGCTGTTATTTGAGTGAAAATAGAGGTACAACAAAGTTGGTCTTTGTGACGTTTAAAACATTTTAATGAATGCAAAGAAAACAGTTATGGGAGGCTGGAAGATGAGTTGGGACAGTTGATTTGGTCTTTGTTGTCTAATTTTAGGATTTATGTCAATTAGCAATCACATGAATGGTGGTTTGCAGCATTGAGGCAAATTCTGAATTGGAAAGTTCTTCATGAAGACACTGGGTCAGGGTCAGGACCTATAAAAATATGCTACAAAGGATCCTAACATCATGACACATCTAACTCTATTTTAGGTTTTGCAGATCATAATGAAGATTAGACAATAGCATTCCCTAAGGAAGCTAATATTATAAATGATAAAGTGATAAAAAATATTTTGTGGGCAAATTAATGCTAAAGAAGAGGATTATTTAGAATTCAGGTAAGCTATATGAGATACTCAGGTTAAAGGGCAGAGATCTGAAACCACTGCATACTTTCAGTACTTTTTCTGATCATTCAGATAACTCTTACAGATTTATTGTATTTTTTAATTAGAAAAGAACAATTTGGTGGTAACTTACATTTGGTTTCATCTTGAAAATTTTATAACTGTAAAGCTGGAATCTTTCACATTTTCATTATTTGATTTGGATGAACAGTGTGATGTAGGTATTATTTAATCATGACAGTAGATGTAGAAGAGCATAATCACAGAACTAAACTAGCATTTTGGGGCCTATGATCCTGAGAAATACCTTAGTTAATTCTGGATCCTTTTCCAAATAACAAATTAGATGATATATTTCTATCAAGTCCAAAAGAATCTCGTGTGTGTGTGCGTGTTTCTGTGTGTGTTTGTCTGTGTTTACTTGAGTCCTCTATGAAAAATATTATTTTTTTAAAGTAGAAGATTTTGATACATGTAAGCTTGGCAAAATGATAATACCCAAACAAACAAAAAAGAAAACCATTAAAGAGACAATTGACTTAAGATAGAAAAAATTAATGTGATTTAAAGTATGTTGAATTTGTCTGATCTAAGATAGCAATGTTGAAAGATCCTGAACTCACCTCCTCCACAGATTTACCAAACCTATATCCATTTGTAGAATAATTGCTTCTGAGAAGAACTGAGAACATCTGTTCATGATAAAAACTCTCATCGAAGTAGGTTTAGAGGAAACACACCTCAACATAATAAAGGTCATATATGACAAACCCACAGCTAACATCAAAGTGAATGGTGAAAAGCTAAAAGAATTTCCTTTAAAATCAGGAACAAGACAAGAATGTAAACCATCACTACTTCTATTCAACATACCACTGGAAGTCCTAGCTATAGCAATCAGACAAGAAAATTAAAGACAATCATATTGCTAAGGGAGAAGTTAAACTATCACTATTTGAAGACGACATAATACTATACACAGAAGATCCTAAAGGGTCCACCAAAAGACTATTAGAATACATGAATTCAGTAAATTTATAGGATACAAAATTAATGCACATAAGTTGTGTTTCTGTACAATGATAAAAAATAGCAGAAAGAGAAGTTAAGGAAACAATTCCATTTACAATTGCACCAAGAAGAATAAAATATGTTGACATAAACTTAACCAAGGAGGTGAAAGGCTCATACTCCAAAAACTATAAAACACTGATGAAAGAAACTAAAGATCATATAAGCAAAAAGAAAGATATTTCATGTTTATGAATTGGAAGAGTATTTTTTAAATATTCATACTACTCAAAGTAATCTACATGTTCAATGTAATCCTATCAAAACACCAATAGCATTGTTCATAGAACCATAATAAATAATTCCAAAATTTGTATGGAATCACAGCAGACCCTGAATAAACAAAATAATCTTGAAAAAGAAGATGAAAGCTGGAGGTGTCACAATTCTGGATTTCAAGATATACTACAAAGCTGTTATAATCAAAACATTATGGTACTAGTACAAAACCCAGACATATAGCACAATAGAACAGAATAAAGAGCCCAGAAATAAACCTGTGCTTATATGACCAATTACTTTATGACAAACAGAGCAAGAATACACAATAGGGAAGACAGTCTCTTCAACAAATAGCAATGTTTATAGCAGCATTGTGAACAATAGCCAAGCTATGGAGAGAATCCAAATGTCCATTGGCTGATAGATAAGGAAGATGTGGTACCTATATAAAAAGGAATATTACTCAGCCATCAGAAAGAATGAAATCTTGCCTTTTGCAATGACATAGATGGAGCTAGAGGGTATTATACTAAGAAAAATAAATCAGTTAGATAAAGACAGATACCATATGATCTCACTCATATGTGGAATTTAAGAAAGAAAACAGATGAACATATGGCAAGGGTGGAAAGAAAAAAAGGAGAGAGGGAATCAAGCTATAAGAGACTCTCAATAATCAAGAATAAACTGAGGGTTGATGTAGGGAGGTGGGTGAGCAGTGGGCTAGATGAGTGATGGGCATTAAGGAGGGCACTTGTTGTGATGAGCACTGGGTACTGTATGTAAGTGATGAATCACTGAATTCTACTCCAGAAACCAATACTGTACTATATGATAACTACTTGAAATTTGAAGTAAAAAAATTAAAATTAAAACAAAAAAGGTAGTGCTGGGAAAACTGGACAGCTACATGTAAAAGAATGAAATTGGACCACCTTCTTACATCCCCTTACAAAAATAACTCGAACTTGTTCAAAGACCTAAGTGTGAGACCTGAAATCATAAAAGTCCTAGAAGAAAACATAAGCAGTAGTCTCTCTGATATCAGACATAGAAACTGCTTCCGGCAAGGGAAACAAAAGACAAATTAAATTATTGGGACTACACCAAAATACAAAGCTTTTTCCCAGCAAAAGAAACTATCAACAAAACAAAAAGACATATTGAATTGGAGAAGATATTTGCAAATGATATATCTGATAAGGGACTAATATCCAAAATATATAAAGAACTAACATATCTCAACACCAAAAAATAGTAATACAGTTAAAAGATGGGCTGAGGACCTGAATAGACATTTTTCCAAAGAAGACATACAAATGGCCAACAGACTCATGAAAAGATGTTTAACATAACTAATCATAAAGGAAATGCAAACCAAAACCACAATGAAGTATTACTTTATACCTGTCAGAATGGCTAGAATAAAAAAAGACAGAAATAACAAGTATAGGTTAGAATGTGGAGAAAAATGAACACTCATGCACTGTTGACTGGAATATAAATTGGTGCAGCCCCTGTGCAAAACAGTATGAAAGTTTTTCAGAAAATTAAAAATAGGGGGTGCCTGGGTGATTTCGTTGGTTAAGCATCCGACACTTGATTTTGGCTCAGGTCATGATCTCGGAGTCCCGGGATAGAGCCCCGTATCAGGCTCTACTCTCAGCAGGGAGTCTGCTTGAGGTTCTCTCTTTCTTTCTCCCTATGCCCCTTCCCACAGTCATGCTCATGCTCTCCCTCATTCTCACTCTCTCTCCCTCTCCAAAATAAATAAATAAATCTTTCAAAAAATTTTAAAAAGAGATTACCACATGATCCAGTAATTCTACTACTGGGAATTTTCCCAGAGAAAATGAAAACTAATTTTAAAAGACATATGCACTCCTATGTTTATTGAGAATTATTTATAACAGCCAAGATATGAAAACAATCCAAGTGTTCATCCATAGGTGAATGGATAAAGAAGATGTATATACATATATATGGAATGGAATATTACTCAGCCATAAAAAAAGAATGAAATCTTGCCATTTGCAATAAGATAGTTGGACCTAGAGGTATAACATTAAGTGAAATGAGACTGTCAGAGAAAGACAAATACCATATGATTTCAATCATATGTGGAATTTAAGAAACCAAACAAGTGAACAAAGAAAAAGAGCCATATAAACAAACAAAAAACAGGCTCTTAAATACAAAGAAAAAGCTGGTGGATACAAGAGGGGAGGTGAGTAGGGGGAGGGATGAAATAAAGAGGATTAAGCATATACTTATCTTGATAAGCACTATGTGTAGAATTGTTGAATCATTATATTGTACACCTGAAACTAATATAAAACTGCATGTTAATTATACTTGAAAAAAAGGGGAAAAATTTAAAAGAGCCCATAACTTTAAATGGATTTATAAGAGTCTATACCCAAAATTGTTTTTAAATGTTGGACTGGGGTGGTGGGTGGCTTAGTTGGTTCAGTGCCCAACTCTTAATTTTGGCTCAGATCATGATCTCAGGATTATAAGCTTGAGCCCTACATCAGGCTCCACACTGGGCATGGAGCCTGCTTGGGATTTTCTCTTCCACGAGCTCTCTTTTTCTGTCTCAAAAGTAAGTAAGTAAGTAAGTAAGTAAGTAGGTAAGTAAGTAAGTAAATAAATAAATAAATAAATAAATAAATAAATAAATAAATAAAATAAAAGTCAGACCAGCAAAAGGACAAATGCACATGTAATGAAACAACTTGAATAATATAGGTAGTGAAGACAGTTGCTGAAAAGAATTAAATGAGAGGGAGCCTGGGTGGCTCAGTGGGTTAAACCCTCTGCCTTTACCTCAGGTCATGATCTCAGGGTCCCAGGATCAAGGCCCACATCAGGCTTTCTGCTCAGCAGGGAGCCTGCTTCCTCCTCTCTCTCTCTGCCTGCCTCTCTGCCTACTTGTAATCTCTCTCTGTCAAATAAATAAATAAAATCTTTAAAAAAAAAAAAAGAATTAAACCAGAATTTCTTGTAAGCCAATGACGTGTCAGGATATGTTTTAGGGAATTTCACATAGGAGGTCTCATCTGATCTTGTCAAAAGTCCTGTCACTAACATGGGTTACACATGGATTACACATGAAGTAAATGAAGCTCAGAGATTAAAAGAATTTCTCAGTAACAGTAGCTAAGCAGCAGGACAACTCTTGTTCAGAGCACATCATTCCAAATTTGGTCCTCAGTAACATAGCTACTGAGAACTAGAAAGGAAGGTGTTAGAAAAACAAAAATGTGAGAATACCAGGGTATATGTATGATACTGAGTAAGACACAGTAAAAAAAGACAATTCTATATAGCCCAAAAGAGATTTGACAAGATGGATGCCCAGAGAATATTACAGTAACAAAATCTAACATGAATATCTTTAACAATGAGGTCAGGAAAATCTCAGGAATATTGAAACCTGTTCGTAAGTTATAAAATAATTTTCTTGACTATTAAAAATCATCCAGATATTATTTTAAAACTTTTAATAATACTTTCTTTCATTCTTTCAGCCTCCTTGGTGCCAGGTACTACATTATATAGCAGCTTAAACAACTTCAATAAGATTTGCATTATGATTGTGTCATTTTTGAGCACTGAACACATTCAAGAAAATTATTACATAAATGTTGAAATGCATGAAATATATCAATTTGCTGAACTGATATGACAAACAAAGTAAACTTGTAAATAGCTTCCTGGTTTAAGAGTAACAGTAACATTTGATAAAAAAAATCTTTGCTGTATGAAGATTAACTGATATATAAAAAATTTATGAATAAAAATGTGTTTCTGTAGCATGATATACAAAAATACATATTACTGTTTTTTAAAATATTTTCAAAAATGACATTCTTTCAGAGAGATCAGGTTGCTACCACTTAACTCTCTTGACCACTATCAGTATCAGTAAAATCAAGAAAGCCAGGCGTTATATGCTTTACAACATAATGCACTAGAAAGTACACAGTGATTATGAAATATTTTAGCCTAAAAAATTAAATCTGAATCTCATCGAATCATTAGATCTATCAATTTATGAGAAATATAGAGGACAGATGAGTAAGTTAAATGACAGCACAAGGAAGTAATGAACCAAACCCAGAATTCAGGGCTAACAACCCAGTTCTCCCCAACAAATCAGTAGAATTAAATTTTTAATTTAATTAAAGAAAAGGAGGGGGGAAATGGATAACCGTGATGGTATACAAGAGACTGAAGAAACAAAAAAACCCAACCAAGTATACAGGACTTTTTGGAACCTGATTTGAACGAGTAACACTTCTTGAATCTGAAAATTTATGTCTTTTGTTAATTCTGAAAAAATAGCTATTATCACCTTATATATTGCCTCTTCCACAACTGTCCTAGTCTCCTCTTCTGAAACTCTCCAGAATTCAAATGAAATGTGTCACTCCACCATGTCTATTAACTACCTCCAGGTCTTTTCTATGTCTTAATCAGTGTGCTGCATTGTGGCTAACTTTATTTTTATTTTCCAGTTTACTAATACTCTCTTTACGTATTTCTGATCTGCTATTCAACACATCCATAGAAGTTTTACTGGGATGGCTATATTTTATTATTTATAGAAACTCCTAATTTGCAATTTTTATAGTGTCTGTTTGCTTTAGGTTTTTCATTTTCTTTTATGTTTTTAATTGTTTAGTTAACACTTATTTCCTAGCCTGTATCTGAACTTCCGTGGGGTTTAAGCTCATTTCTCATTATATTGCTAATTCTAACAAATGCTATTTCATGCCTTTGATATTTTAGGATAATAAACTCATCTTCAGTGCCTCCTAATCTATAGGAACTCTGTATATTAGCTGAAGTTAAGGCCATGCAATCCAGAGAAGTTTTGCATTTACTTTTGCCTAAGACCCTGCATTGCAGTCTTGGGAACATATGATTATTAATTTGTCTACTTACTAATTCCTCTATTTATAATAGTGTGTTATGGCATAGGACTGTCACTGGAAATTCCTAAGGGATGCTGTATTTGCCTCCTATGCCCAGCCCAAAACAATTAAGATTTTTATTATTAATCTCAGAAAATAAGCATATTTTTCACTCAATGTATAGCTCTTTTCAGATTTGTGCCTATTTTATGTCACAGTCCTAGGTGGCTGAGGAAGGATAGCTGTTGCTTTTGTCTAGTTCATTGTTTACTCAAGATTATCTGGTTCTAGGGGTGCCTGAGTGGCTCAGTTGGTTAAACATCAGACTCTTGATTTTGGCTCAGGTAATGATCTCAGGGTCGTGAAATTGAGCCCCATGTGGCTCCATGCTGGGTGTGGAGCCTGCTTAAGATTCTCTCTCTCCCTCTTCCCTGCCCCTCCCCCTCTGCTTGAATTCTCTCTCTCTCTTAAAAAAATTATGCAGTGCTATTTATTGATCTTCAAAGTTAAAAATGCAAAAATCTACAAAGATTTAATAAATTATCAAAAAAAGAATCTCAGGGTTATCGATTTGACAATATAAAAATAAAGTACCATTTTCAAAATCTGAGAGATAGAGAAAGATAAGAAGAGTAAGTTAGATTTTCTATTATTGTCATATGACAGGATTTAAGAGATCTATAATATGTAGTTGATATAATAAGAAGCTGACATGTCAATACATTATTCATAATTATATATATAACCAAAAACGAAGAAACTTCATATGAAAAACTATTTAGAGGAGAGAGAAGGGAAAGTAAAGGTAATCTGAGCTAATGCCCAGAAATCATAGCAAATTAAAAGATAATGTCTAAATCAGATAAATTCAGAAACAGTACTACAATCATATTCTCTTAGGACTAAACGAAACACTCCAGGAGTGGATATGTGAAAACTGATGCTCAGAGAAGTACAAAGTGTTTGCTTTTAGAACTATGGTTGGTGAAGGCAAAGAACTGTTGCTTCTTTAATTATAATCCTGTATTCATTTTCTATTGCTTCTGTACATATCTAGAATTTACTCATTTTGCTTGACCTGAAACTTTATGTGTATTGATTGGGACTCCTCTTTTTCCCCTTTCCTAGGCCCTGGCAACTGCCATTCTACTCTTTAATTCTATGAATTTAACTATTTTAGATTTCTCATATAATTGGAATTGTGCAGTATTTGTCTTTCTTTAACCAATTTATTTCACTGAGCATAATGTTCTCCAGTTTCATCCATGTGGTTACATATTAAAGAATTTTCTTCATTTTAAAGACTGAATAGTATTCCCTTGAGGTGAGCCGTCTGCATGGCACAAGAAGGTGAACCCCCGCTGCAAGGTATGGGGCGCCGCCCTCCTGCACGGCTAGGAGAATGCAATGGGCAAAGCATTCATCAACCCCTTCCAATTAAAAGCTCGAATGAAGCATATCAGTATGAATGGTAAGATTAGACTAGATTTGTTAAACATAGGTTGAATTTACTATTTGTAGATCCTGTATCATCAATGTTAAAGTAGATAGTATAAACATAGTTAATGGAAGAAATATAGTCGGCTAATTGACTTTTTCGAGGTGTGGATGGTTTACTCTTTCTATAGACAAACAGGCCAAAAAGGAATCCAGGATAATTGCCGAGAAAGAATCCGGCGCCATGCTGTGCCTAACCCCAGGATATATAGCATTTAACTTTAGGGCTTAATGACCTTACACAAAACCCTTGATTTACATCAGAACTAGGAGTAACCATAAAAAAGGGGCACACTATACAGATAAGCAGAACAGGCCTTATCTATCAAGCTTTTTGAGAAATACCAGATGCATCTATGAAGGTTCCTTTAATTAATAAATAAACATTCTGGTTATGTTTTATCACCCTTTGTTACAATGATATAAATAAAGGACCCCGAGCCCTGAGGTTTTGGGAGACTCCTGAAACATCATCCGGGTCCGTCTCCTCATTTCGTATCGCCGACGCCATCCTTTCCTTCGGGGACCCCTGACTGTTGCTGGAGCTGGCCTCCGGCATTCCCTTGTATGATATACCACCTTTTCTTTATCCATTCATCTGGCAGTGGACATTTAGGTTGTTTCCATGTTTTCACTATTATGAATAGCGTTGCAATAAACAACAATAAATAAGAGTACTAATCTCTTCAGGATCCTGGTTTCAATTATTTTGGGTGAATACCCAGAAGAGGGATATGCTGAACTGTATATTAGTTCTATTTTTCTAATTTTTTATTTTTTGAGAAAACACCATACTGTTTTCCATAAAAGCTGTACCATTTTGCATTCCCACCAATAGTGTGCAGGCATTCCAATCTCCCCACATCTTTGTCAATCCTTCTCTTTTGTTTTTTTTCATAACAGCGTTTCCTTGATGATTAGTGATATTAAGTATTTATTACATACCTATTGGCCATCTCTATGTTTTCTTTGGGGACATGTCTACTTATATCCTTTGCTTAGTTCTTAACTTTATTGTTGTTGTCATTGTTGTTTGCTGAGTTCAAGAAGTTCCTTATATATTTTGGATATTAACCCCTTATCAGATATGTGGTCTGCAAATTTTCTCCCCTTCTATAAAGTGCCTTGTTTTTTTGTTGATAGTTTTCTTTGCTGTATAGAAGTCTTCTAGTTTTATGTAGTACCAGTAGTTTATTTTTGCTTTTGTAGGTTGTGCCTTTGGTGTCATATCCCTGAAATTGCTGCTAAAATTCCAATGGTATTTTTTTACAGAAATAGAAAAAAATTATACAATTCATATGTAACCACACCATGAGTAGTCAAATAAACCTTGAGAAATAACAAAGCTGGAGTCATCACAAATCCTGATTTCAAAGTACATTACAAACTACAGTAATCAAAACAGTATTGCATTGGCATAAAAACAAACATACAGACCCCTGGAATAGAAAGGAGATCCCAGAGATAAATCCCCACATGTATGGTCAACTAACGTTCAACAAGTAAGCCAAAAACACACAGTGGGAAAGGATAGTCTCTTCAACAAACCATGCTGGGAAAGCTGGCTGTCCACATGCAATTGGACCCTTGCACCATACATAAAAATCAATTCAAAATACACTGCAGACTTAAACCTTAGGCCCCAAACTGTGTAACTCCCAGAAAAAAAACATACAGAAAAAGCTTCAAGACATTGGTCTTGGCAATAAAAACTATCTGCTTTTAAAGAACTTATTTGATTAGATAAGACTCACCAGGATAATTTCTCTTTTGCTATATAAAGTAATATAATCATGGGAATAACACAAAAGGACAGAGATCACTGGGGTCAAAATTCTGCCTACCACAAAGTTCACTGGTATTATTTGATTTGTTATTTTAATAACAGAAGTTACTTTTTTAAAAAAAAGAGTCAATGGAAAAGAAAGAAAGAAGAACCAAAGAATGAATGTTTCAAAAAGACTGCAAGGAAAGGTAGTCACCCTGGGAGCCACCTGAATATCACAAGGAGATGACTTTACTCTGGAGCACTGGCTATCTTGGTGTTTCTGAGACTATTTGCTTAATTTCATTGAATAAGAATCCTCTTTTCTTGGCATAAGTCTAAATATCTAGCTAACAGGTGAGAGGGTTGGAAGGTAGGTAAGTTCTTTATTAATATCTACATGTAAATTGTTGAATGTCTGATTTAACAGATTAAGTGATACTAAGATGGAAAATAATGAGAGGGTTTGTTCAGAAGAAGAAATATGAAAATAAGAGTTTTCATAGGAGAAATCCATGGGGATGATACGATGTAGTTAGGGTGTGATCATGGTCTTGGATAAGATGCATTAAGATTAATATGTTACCATGATCATGAAGTGAAGTTGGAAGTACAGCTCACTGACATTGAGCAATTCAAGGATAGACTGTTAATTCAAACACTGAAAATAAGAAAGAACATACAGTAGGAAGAAAAAGCTGGATAGAAGAGGATCATGGAAAGGAGGTAGTATCAATAGGAAGGGGTGTGCATGTGACAAAGATGATGACACTGGGGACTGTTAAGTACTTTTGTTCACATTCTCTCCATACTATAAAGTAAATAAGGTACTCACAATTTTGTAAATGAAAAGTGCTCAGACTTTAAGTAAATTCACTAAAATTGCACATTTACTAAATGACAAAAATCAAGAGCTGCACAAAACCTTCTGATTACAAATCTCATAGAAAATCAGTACCAATTTTATTTAAAAGCTCTTTATCCTAGATGAGAACATAGGTAAGAGGAATAAAAGCTAAAGAATCCTTTCTGGAAACATGAGGGGAAAAAACTATGCTAAAAATAATAAGGCCCATACTATACATGTCTTTTGTCTTTTAATTTAAAGCTGCCTCAATTCATGCTTCTCTAATGAGGTACAATGTTGCCATGCCCAAAATAACTTTGGGTAATGAGACGACTTCCATTAATCTGCTCATGAAAGAGCCTGTTCATTAATTAGGCTGGACAGCACAAAAGCAAAAACAATGACACTCTTCTTTCAGTGTCAGACAGAATCTAATTAGAATTAGTGGCCAAAAGGACTCAAACAGTTCCACTTACATTGATACTGGCCTAAAGGTGCTCAGCCGTGATGATAAATCATTTCACATGTGGAACAGCTTAGTTGGGAAAGAACATAGCACAGGTGGTAGAGAGAGGAGGCAGATAACACGTCAAGATCAGGACAGCTTCCAGACAGCCTCCTTCAAAATCTCCAAAGAGGGTCATTAGGAAAGCAGAATAATCAAAGTGTCACTTCACCTTTCTTCTGTCTCCTCCTTTACACACACCCACCACCACAACACACACACACACACACACACACACACAGGATTCTGAAGCTGTTTACAAAACATGCAAATAGAATATGGTTGCTCATACTCTTACTTAGTGCTTCTTTTATTTCTTACAAATTCTGTAGTGACAAAACAACCAATTTCAATCTTTTTCTCTCTCTCCTCTTTCTACCATTTAAAAAAAATCTACCCAAACTAACCTTCTTTGAAGCTTTTGAAACATTCATTCTTCAAAAAATCCCAGAAAGAAAAAGTCTACTCTGAGGTAAGGGAAAATTATTGAGGAATTGTATTTATTTTTTATATATTTTTATTATGTTCAGTTAGCCACTATACAGTACACAATTAGTCCTTGATGCAGTGTTCAATGATTCATTAATTAATTATTGAAGAATTTTAGAGATCCAGTGAGTCATTCATGTTCAAGAGTAATATTTTGAGTAAAAAGCATTTCAGTATTATCAATTACCTCTAAATAATTATACATAAATCAAATTACCCCTTTCATATAAATATGTTATATAATATTTCTTTGCCTCTCAGCTCTATAGGGGCTCACATTTGTCTCATAGTATTGTTTCCTAAAGCATCAACTGTGACTAGCTTTCAGTTTTTCATCCTTAAATCACAAGGCAATACATTAGCTCCTACCCTATATCCCATTAGAAAATCTCTATAAACTGAATCAGGAAGTAGGTCTTAGGCAAGAAAATGAATTATTCTAAAACAACTTACTGCTTTGTAAGGAAGTGTGGCATACAAAATATTTAACTTTGCTCAAGGTGTTTATTGAGTTAATAAATAATGACTAAATTGGGAATTTCATTTTTGTCATGAATCAGAGATTTAACTATTCAAAGGAACACCCAGTGATCCTTTTCCATGAGTAGTCTGGACCAAGCTTCCTCTTTGCTTAGAAAGGTGGAAGGTGTCTCTTGCAAGTAGGGGTAGTGGAGGAAAGGCATATTACAAAAGGAAAGCGATTAACACTACCCAAACATACAGGAAACATACAGGAAAAGATTGTCCATAGAAACTACCCAGAGCAGAATAAAATGAATTAGAGAAAACCTGTGAAGCAAAATGAACTCAAAACATAATGCTACATTTAAAAAAGCAAATCTAGAAAAAACTTAATTTCCTCTATGTTGTGCTAGATTTGAAAAATATACTGAGATTGACAGTCAATCTAGGAAGCTTTGCCATCTTCACTCTTCCTGCCCCAATTTTTTTTTTTTAAGATTTTTATTTATTTATTTGACAGAGATAGAGAGATGACAGGTAGGCAGAGAGGCAGGCAGAGAGAGAGGAGGAAACAGGCTCCCTGCCAAGCAGGGAGCCAGACGCAGGGCTCCATCCCAGGACCCTGAGATCATGACCTGAGCTAAAGGCAGAGGCTTAACTCACTGAGCCACCCAGGCACCCCCCTGCTCAAATTCTTGAGCAAGTATCAACTCAATATTTACTACTGATAATGACATTACTAATATGTATTCTCTGCTTGCCCCCTTTTCATAGATTAAGAGGCTCCTTAAAGTTTATTTAATCCATTCTCTTTGTAAATAAAGAACTTGAATCAGAGAGAGAGAGAAGTGACCAGGTCCAAGTTACATAGCCAAGAGGAGCCTTGTCCCCTCAGTGTTCTTTTTACCCTGGAGTGATTAGATCAGATCCTGTCCTTGATCTCTGGGCTTGCTCCAGTGTAGTCTTTACCCTGCTGTTACATGGCTGTTGATCTACCAATCATTCTCTGTCATAGACTCTGAGTTCTTTCAAAGCAGGGAATATATTTAGACTATTCATTTCCAGCCTAAAAGCCTAGCATGGAGAGGGTATGCAATCATCAGATTCATTCATACTCATCCCATGTGAAATTTAAGCATACAGCTTCTAATTTATAAAATTTAGGAACTCAGGCTTACCTGTATGCCAATTCATATTTATTTTTCTTGAATGGAGTCCTTCTCACCTCTTAAGTCCTATCCCTCATCTTATCATCTCTTGAGTTCTCCACCAGGTACAATGAGTTAGCCTTTCTCAGCTTGTTTTCACATTCCCTTCTGTTGCTCACTATAGCTCCTAACATGCACTTTCCAAATCCTCTTTTATTTCTTCCTGGGCATGCAGCTAGACTATTTTTCCCAGACTTTCTTGCAATTATGTAACTACATGATTGAGTTCTGGTCAATGGAGGGAGGTGAAGGTGATATATGTCTCTTCCAGGCCTGGCCCCTTAACAGCATCCAGCATGATATTTCACTGTAAATGGAGAGTATTCTGGATAATACAGAGAATAGAGCCATGCTATGAAAGGAACCTGAGTCTCCAAGTTATTGGTCCTGGAGGAGACTTGACTAGGAGAATTATCTAGCCAAAAAAACTGTGCAGAACTAATGCGTAAATAAGAAATCACTTTCATTGTCTTAACCTACTGAAATTTTGGTGTTTCTTATGACAGCAGTTAAACTACATGACTATGTGACATAAACTACAAAAATTCAGGTTGTTCCTTCTTCTTGGAATGTCCATTCACACTCTTTCTCCTTGACAAAGACCTCCTCAGCTTTCAAGTTTTACTCCAGGGTCTTCTACAGTGAAATTTTCCTGACAATCCTTCTTTCCCCTTCCCACCTTGAAAATTTAGTATATCTTGAGCATATTCTTACTCCTGTCTTCCTCTGAAGTCAGTATTTGTAGAGCCCTGCACAAAGCAGGATGCCTAACCCATTATAAGTATTCAGAAGACGTAGAATCCATTAAGTGAAGAATGAATTCTTCCCATAATTTATTTCCTCAATGCTCTTGAATTGGATTTATGAAAACTCCTTAGTTTATTTCTTTTTTTTTTATTTTTTCACTCCATACCTACTGCTTTTACACTGAGAATGATCTTCCTCTTCTTGTTTGCCTAACTGCCATACACTCACCCTTAGGTGGAGGAGGACAGGATATTCATATAGTCTTATGGAGGGACATAATTTATAACTGCAGGATATATATATTTGTCTTAAAAAATGTTTACAAAACTTTTTTTCCAAATCAAGTAAAACCTGGACCCATGTTTCCACTCATTAAATATGGCAATATCACAATATCAATAATTACACATCAATATCAATAATACACAATATCAATAATTCCTGGAAAGGTTTTCTCCTACCTTTGATTATCCTAACAGTATCCTAAACAATCCCCAAATTTGAGAAGTCCTTTGTGGTTTTGAATGTGACCATTAAGTTGGTCACTACACAATCTTGTTGGGACAACAGAAGACAGAGCTCCATTCCCCTTGCCTTTACACCCAATAAACGAAGGCCAGTGATACTAAGCCTGGTTTCGGAGTGTGCATTAAGAAGAGAAAAGTATTGCCCACCTTGTTTCTGAATTTTTCATGAAAGTTAGCCAATAGGAAAATAAGACACATTTCGTTTTACTAACTGGTTTTCCCATCGAACGTACAAAATTTACAAAATATTGATTGAAACTTCAGATTTACTACAATTGTTGCTTAGGAAAATCATTTTACTCTAAATTTTATGATTTGTTAAAAATGGGGAAAATAAAGGGATAACTGGACTGGGGATAGGGTTTATAGTGTCTGAAAATCTAGCTGGAAGCAAATTTAAACTAACTGTCAGGAAGTTAAAGTGAATTAACTTTGGTCAAAAACAAGCTAAAAGTAATTGAAAACTATGATCCAGGGTGTATAGTATTAAATCATATATATTTGGAAAGGTCTAAATAAAATAAACCATTATTTGTTCTACCCGTATAACCTCCTAAGGCAGAATAAGTATAATTAATAAATAAGCAAACAAAAGCAACACTGAGAATTGATTTTTGTGTAAAACTCACCATCTTCTGGTGCCCTGTTTGACTGGTGTATTGTAAGTGATGGGATGCAAAGTTAAATAATAGATCATTCCAGCTCACAAGGAAGTCCAAGGCCAACTTTAAAGATAAAAGGTGCACACAGATACCTATATAACAATGTAGAAAGTGATACAATTGGAAAGGAGAGAAATCACAAGTATAAAAATAATATGAAAGAGATACATCATCTCTGGATGAAAGGAATGAAATATGATTCTTCTTTCACCACTGCTGCCTGCTGAATATTGTTTTGGATTTACTGTGAACTCATCCAACTCATATTGCGTTGTATCATTCATTTTTGGAATTAGAATTTATGACAGACATTATGTATTCAGATTGCACACACAGCATGTGAGTAAAAACTAAATTTCCCAATTCAGTAATAAATACTATTTGCTATCTGATATTTTAAATTTTTTTATTTAAATTCCAGTTAACATATAGTGTAATATTAGCTTCAGGTATAGAATTCAGTGAAACATAAAACACCTGGTGCTTATCACAAGTGCCCTCCTTAATACCTAGTATCTATTTAAGCCAACCTGCCACCCACCTCCCCTCCAGTAATCATCAGTTTGTTTTCTATAGTTAAGAGTCTGTTTCTCGGTTTGCTTCTCTCTCTTTTTTTTCTCTCTATGCTCATTTGTTTTGTTTCTTAAATTCCTCACATGAGTGAAATTATATGGTATTTGTCTTTCTCAAACTTTTTTTGCTTAGCGTAATACTTTCTAACTCCATCTACATCTTTGCAAGTGGCAAGACCTCATTCTTTTTTAAGGCTGAGTAATATTCACACACACACACACACACACACACACACACACACACACACACACACACACACAGCATATCTTCTTTATCCATTCATCAGTTGGTGGACATTTGGGCTCTTTCTGTTATTTGGCTATTGTTGATAATGGTGCTATAAACATCAGGGTGCATGTATCCCTTCAAATTTGTATTTTCGCATCCTTTGGGTAAATACCTAGTAGTACAATTGCTGGGTCATAGGGTAGTTTTTATTTTTAACTTTTTGAGGAAACTCCACACTGTTTTCCAGAGTAACTGCACCAGTTTGCACTTCCACAAACAGTACCAGGGGGTTCCCCTTTCTCTGGATCTTTACCAATACATGTTGTTTCCTGTGTTGTTAGTTTTAGCCATCTGACAGTATGAGGTGATATCTCATTGTAGTTTCGATTGGTATTTCTGTGATAGTGAGTGATGTTGAGCATATTTTCATGTGTCTGTCAGCTATCTGGATGTCTTCTTTGGAAAATGTCTATGCATATCTTCCATCCATTTTTAAACTGGATTATTTATTTTTGGAGTGTTGAGTTTTATATGTTCTTCATACATTTTGGATACCAACCCTTTATCATATATGTCATTCGCAAACATTCTCCCATTCAGTGGATTGCCTTTCAGTTTTGTTGACTGTTTCCTTCACTGTGCAGAAGCTTTTTATTTTGATGTATTTCCAATAGTTTATTTTTGTTTCTGTTTCCCTTGCTTCGGGAGACATATATCTAGTAAGAAGTTGCTACAACCGATGTCAAAGCGGTTACTACCTGTATTCTCTTCTAGGATTTTGATGGTTTCCTGTCTCACATTTAGGACTTTAATCCATTTTGAACTTATTTTTGTGTATGGTGTAAGAAACTGGTCCCATTTCATTCTTCTGCACGTTGATATTTTTAAAAGTACATCCAACACTATTAATAATAAAATAGTATTCATTCTTACATACTAGCTTGAGTACATTTCCAATAAAAAAAAACTTCAAAAATTGCAACTCATTGTGCATTTTGTTTTTTTCCTGTTTTCTTGAACTACCAAAGAAACACATTTGTCATAACATTAAGACAGTGCAGAAGTTTTGAAATGAAAATGTTTTATACAATAGAAATTAATGGCTATGAAGTATTAAACATGAAATGTTCACATGAGAAGAGAAGCACTGGCAGAATAAAAAATCGGCTTTAAAATATATCAAATAAAATTTCCAACCTGAGGAAAATATGAAAACAGCATGAAGAAAAATAAATGAGCAGAGCCTGAGACACCTGTGGGACACTATGGAGCAAACCACTATTTGCATAATGAATGTCTCAACAGGAAAGGATGCAAAGAGGAGGAAATAATATTTGAAGAGATAATGACTTAAATCTTCTCAAATTTGATGAAAAACATTAATTTACACATCCAAGAACTTAATCAACATCAAATAGTATAAACTCAAAACACCATAAGTAAACTGTTGAAAGACAAAGGGAGAATGTTGAAAGCTCCAAGCAAGTGATTTTTCATGTACAAGGGATCCTCACATTCATTAAAAGCTGATTTCACAAGGAAACCATAAAGGCCAAAGGTATGAGATGATACATTCCAAGTGCTGAAAGACTTGTAAACAAAGAGTTCTATATAACAAAACTATTCTCAAAACATAAAAGAGAAATTAAGAATTCCCATATTTTTTTAGAGAGTTCATGAAGTTCATGAAGATAATTGTATAGGTAAATATAAAAGGCAGTACAAATATAACTTTATTTATAACTCTTTCCTCCATCTATCTGATTTAAAAGACAACTGCATTAAACAATAGTTATAAAACAGTTTTGATAGACTAATGATATATAAAGATGAAATGTAGATGACAATAATTACACAAAAGGACAGGAAACAAAGCCATTTAAGAATAAAGGTTTGTATAATGTTGAACAATAGTAATCATCTAAACTACATTGTTACAAGGTAATGCGTTCATTGTAATGCCCAAGGAAGGCACCATGAAAATAACTTTAAAAAGTTTAGTAACAGAATCAAGGGAATTAAAATGGTACAATGTAAAATATTTTAAAGAAGGCATTATGAAGAAAGAGAGGAACAAAAAATAAGACATAAAAAACAAATAGTGAGTGGCAGACAAAAGTCCTATCTTATCGGAAATTATTAAAAGTAAATGGATTAAACACTCTCCCCAAATGGAAAAGACTGTCAGACTTAATTTTTTAAAAATACAGGATGTCTAAAAGAGATACACTTTAGATGTAAAGTCACAAACAGGTTGAAAGTAGAAGATGGAAAGATGTCTACATGAAAACACTAACCAAAACAGAGCTACAACAGCAATACTAAAATCAGGCAAAACAATTGATTTTAAATTATTAACTGACACAAAGGAAGATATTTAAAAATTAGAAAAGGGTTAATCTATCAAGAATGACAATTATAAACATATATACACCCAACAACAGAGCCCTAAAATACATCAAGTAAAAAATAACAAAATTGAGGGAGAAACAGACAATTTGAAAATAATAAACATTTTAGTAGTATACTCTAATAGATAAAGCAACTACTTAGCACATCATTGCACTAATTAAAAGCTGAACATTATACGCCAACTAGATCTATTAAGTATCTACAGAAAACAACAGTAGAATAAACATTCTTCTCAAGTGCTCATGGAACATTCTGCAGGAGAGAATTCTTATAACTCAACAATAAAAAGACAAATAACTCATTATTTTTTAAGATTTTATTTATTTATTTGACACACAGAGAGAGATTACAAGTAGGCAGAGAGGCAGGCAGAGAGACAGGGAGAGGAGGAAGCAGGCTCCCTGCTGAGCAGAGAGCCCAATGCAGGCCTCGATCCCAGGACGCTGAGATCATGACCTGAGCCGAAAGCAGAGGCTTTAACCCACTGAGCCACCCAGGCGCCCAAATAACTCATTTTTTAAAATAGCTAAAGGATTTGAACAGACTTTTTTCTGAGGAGGGTATACAAAATAGCCAATAAGCACACAGCTGCTCAACATTATGTCATTACAAAAATGCAAATCAAAACCACAATGAGATACCACTTCATACCCACTAAGATGGCTATAATTAAAGAAAAAGAAGGAGGAGGAGGAGGAGGAGGAGAGTAACAAGTATGTGACGATGTAGATAAATTAGAATCCTTATATATTGGTGACAGGAACATAAAATGGTAAATCAGCTATGGAAAACAGTTTGGTAGTCACCCAAAAAGTTAAGTATACAGCTACATATAACCCAAGAGTTCCATTCTTAAGTATTTACCCAAAAGAAATGAAGCATATGTCCATACAACTTGTATATGAATGTTTTTAGTAGCATTATTCATAAAAATTAAAAAGTGGAAACAATTCAAATGTCCATCAGTTGATGAATGGCTGGAACAAATGTGGTATATCCATATAATGGAATGTTATCCAGCCATAAAAAGGAATGAAATACAGATTGCTACAACACAAATAAACCTTAAAAACACCACATTAAGTGAAAGAACCCAGACACAAAAGGTCACATACTGTATGATCATTGTATATGAAATATTTAGAATAAGTACAGCCGTAGAGACAGAAAGCAGATTAGCATTTGCCAGGGGCTGGTGTCAGACAGCAGAGGAATAAAGAATGATGGCTTAATCCGTATAGTTGTCTGTGGGCATAATGAAATGTTCTGGGTCATACAACTTCGCATTGCATCATACACTTTAAAAGGGAATTTCACATTACATGGATTGTAATTGAAGCACCCACAGTTAAAAATAAATATAATACTAAAAGTGAGCTATAATTTCCACTCCATTTACCTGACTGCCCTTTTCCCATAAGTCCAGCTCACCCAGGCATTTGAGTTCCAGATTTTTCTGCAAAAAGGCGGCTATGGCCATGAAGTTTGAAAGCAAAACCACTTAGGCTGGAATCTGAAGGATAACAACCAGCCTAACACAAGTTACCCCTCAAGAATCCCAAAACACAGCTGAACACAGTTGATGACAAGTTGTAAGGCCTATAGGTCATGTGGCTTTTTTTCCCCCCTTTATTAAGTTTTTACTTTAATTCTAGTATAGTCAACAGACAGTGTAATATTAGTTTCAGGTGTACAATATAGTGATTCAACACTTCCATACATTGCTTGGTGTTCATCACAAGTGCTCTCCTTAACCCCCACCACCTATTTCACCCATCCCCCCTCCCACCTCCCTTTTGGTGATCATCAGTTTTGTTTTCTATAGTTAGGCCTGTTCCCTCCCCTCCTCTCTCTCTCATTTTTTCCCCTTTGCTCATTTGTTTTGTTTCTTAAATTCCACACATGAGTGAAATCATATGGTAATTGTCTTTCTCTGACTGGCTCATTTTGTTTAGCATTATACTCTCTACTCCACCTATGTTGTTGCAAATGGCAAGATTTCATTTTTTGATGGTTGAGTAATATTCCATTGTATATATACACCCACATCTTCTCTATCCATTCATCATTTGGTGGACATTTGGGCTCTTTCCATAATTTGGCTATTGTTAATAATAACGTTATAAATGTCAGGATGCATGTATCCCTTTGAATTAGTAAATTTTGCATCCTTTGGGTAAATACCTAGTAGTACAGTTGCTGGATCATAGGGTAGTTCTATTTTTAACTTTTTGAGGAGTCCCCAGACCGTTTTTACAGAATAACTATACAGAAAAACTGTAGTTTGCATTCCCATGAACACTGTAAGAGGGTTCCCTTCTCTCTGCGCCTTCAACACCTCTTGTTTCTTGTGTTGTTAATTTTAGCCTTCAGACAGGTGTGATATCTCATTGTAGTTTTAATTTGCATTTCCCTGATGGTAAGTGATGATGAACATCTTTTCATGTGTCTGTTGGCCATCTGTATGTCTTCTTTGGAAAAATGTCTATGCATGTCTTCTGCTCATTTTTTAATTGGATTATTTGTTGGGTTTAGAGTTTTGTAAGTTCTTTATATATTTTGGATACTAACCTTTTATCGGATATGTTATTTGCAAATATTCTCCCATTCAGTAGATTGCCTTTTAGTTTTATTGATTATTTCCTTCACTGGGTAGATTTTTATCTGATGTAGTTTATTTTTGCTTTTGTTTCCTAAGAGTTTATTTCTGCTTTTGTTTCCCTTGCCTCAGAATGCTTTGTTGAAGATTAATTGACCATGTAGTTGTGGGTTTATTTCTGGGTTTTCTATTCTGCTCCATCAATCTATGTATCTATTTTTGTGCCAGTACCATACTCTTTTGCTGACTACAGCTTTGTAATAGAACTTGAAGTCTGGAATTGTGATCCTCCAGCTTTGTTTTTCTTTTTCAAAATTGCTTTGACTATTTGGGGTCTTTTGTGGTTCCCCACAAATTTTAGGATTATTTGTCCTAACTCTATAAAAAAAATGCTGGTGGTATTTTGATAGGGATTGCATTAAATACATAGATTTCTTTGGGTAGCATAGATATTTTAACAATATTTGTTCTTCCAATCCATGATAACAAAATGTCTTTCTTTGTGTTATCTTCAAATTCTTTCATCAGTGTTTTTTAGTTTTCAGAATATATACCTTTCACCTCTTTGGTTAGGTTTATTCCTAGGTATCTTATTATATTTATTGCAATTATAAATGGGAAGGTCAAGCAGCTTTGTAATGATCATGTGCCCAGCTACACTGGAAACATTCGAGATAGCAAATTATGTGAGCTAAACAAATTGTTATGTTAATAACCAAAATATTAGCCTCCAATAGAAAAAGAGATTTGCTTAGCTCCACATGGGATAAGTGGGGTTTATTATTAATAAAATTGGGGGGTCTATAGACAAACAAAAACTTTTTTTTTAAAGATTTTATTTATTTATTTGACAGAGAGAGAGAGATCACAAGTAGGCTGAGAGGCATGCAGAGAGAGAGGAGGAAACAGGCTCCTTGCCAAGTAGGGAGCCTGATGCGGGCCTCGATGCCAGGACCCTGGGATCATAACCTGACCTGAAGGCAGAGGCTTTAACCCACTGAGCCACCCAGGTGCCCAACAAACAAAAACATTTTATAAACATAAATACTATTTGTCTCTCTCTGTTATTTCTCTTAGCATAATATACTCTAGTTTCATCCATGTTTTTGCAAATGGCAAGATTTAATTCTTTAAAGATTTTTTTACTTGAGAGAGAGAGAGAGAGACCGCATGCACAAGCAGGGTGATGGGCAGTGAGAGAGGGAGAAGCAGACTCTCTGCTGAGCAGCAACCCAACATGGGGCTCAGTCCCAGGACCCCAGAATCATGACCTGGGCCCAAGGCAGATGCTTCACTGACTGAGCCACCCAGGTGCCCTAAGATTTCATTCTTTTTGATGGCTGAGTAATAATATCTCTAGAAGTCAGTGCAAATGCTCTGGCAGTTAAAATTATTTGAATGCTTCAGCATTTTCTTTGAGGAAAAAAAAAGAATGCAGGTAGCAAGGTATAAAATACTTATATACATTTAACAACATGTATGGTAATTTATGTGTGTACAATATATACAAATATATATGTAGAATATTAAAAATAGATATAGATATAGGTACAATATAAAGAGAAAGAGATGGAACCAAAGATATCAAAATTCTGGTCCCTTAGAAAAATCAAATACTCCAACTATTGAATAAAACTATGTCTAATACATAAGAAATGGCTGCAAATTTTTCTAGGATTAGCTCTCTGTCCAAATAACATATATTTAAATACACATGTCAAAAAAACTCCTTTTCAGAAAATAAAATGATTTCAAGCAGATTTTGCTGTTTTTCTTCATTTACCATGTTTTAACTCTTTGGTTAGAAAATTCTATTTGTTTATTGTTGTCAAATATATATTTAGTTACTGTCATACATCATCTGTGAGTATATTTATTGACCTAAAATAAGAAGTCCTTAGCGGGTTTGATATTCCATGCAGTGTCAGAAGCAGAGTTAGCAAGTACTTCTTCAAATCAGGTGTCTGGATGTCCATTATGTAAGGAGAAGATCTCACTATAGCAGAGTCTGCTCTTGCCCTTGACATTCATGGACAGAAGTCCCAAAGGTGCTCTACTCTTTAATTTGCTTTGCAACCAAAGTGGCCCATGGCTTTCATTATTGATAAAGTCATTAGTCACAGCACAGATGCATCCTGGAGACATGAATTTTAAACTGTAGGCCCTGAATCTACATGTGAGAAGCACACTTACTAGGCCTATCTCATGAACATTTCTTTCTTGCTATAATAACAAAAAATTAGAAAGAGAAGAAATATACTGTATTATAGCTGTGTTGTAAATACAAGCAAGTGCAGATACCTTTTTCCTACATTATAATGCCCTAGAACTTTTCTTCCTGCTCTAGATAGTTTAATTACAATTTTAGTAAATAAATTTCTATAAGATATTGGTACAGCATATACAAAAAATCAGATTTGACCTAAGAAACAGATTGTGTAACTTGATTTTAGACAAAAGGGTAGCTCTAAAGGGTAACTAGAACTGTGAAGTCATTAGTCTCTCAAAAACACCCTGAAAAAGTAAAAAAAGTATGTTTCCTACCTAAAAGTAGCACTGAGTAAGTTTCATTGCCTTCACTTCCAACCTTGACCCCAGCTTCCTAAGTAGCTATTCCAGGGCTGCCATTGTTAACTTGTTAACCTAAGAATATTATCTCGTTTTCTAACATCATGTTCACTGGTAAGGATTTGTAAAGTATTGATTATAATGGTAACAGGAAAAAAGTTTTATCTTTGATGAAAGAATTTTGAAATCCCATCAGAAAACCCAGGGACAATTTTTTGTTTTATACCTTAGAACAATACCCAGTACAACTGGATATTCAATCTGATTGATTTAGAATTCAGAAATATTTCCTAATTTAGGATCTCTTTTCAGTCAGATAAGGTATACAGTATTTCCCGGAATTCCCCTTTAAAGACTCCATTTTCCCCCCATACTCTTCTTCCATCTAAATTGAACAAAATAATCTCTTGGAATTTTTGCCATACTTCATATAATCCTTTTGGAAAATTCTTAACTATTTTTTTTTAATTCTTAACTATTATTCTCTACAACCCTAAGAGGAGTCACTTAAAAAAAAAAGGTTAAATTTTACCAATGATGAACTGAAGGTAGAAAATGCCACTCCTCTACAAATAATAATTTAAAATAATAGCACCTAACATTTATTGAGTGCTTCCTATATGCTAGATGATGTGTTCAGCAGTGAGGGTATTACTGTAATGCCAAATTTCCCAAGGAAAGGATATCATGAGAAAGATGAAAAGGCAGGACATTTCATGAGAATATCAAGTGCAAAGCTTTAATTCCTATGGCATAGTGGAGAGCTACAAGCAAATGTCTGGTGTGCAGCATGCTGGCAAGGAAGTGACATTAGGTGAAGAAGAATTAAAACACATTTATGCTTGTATAAGCATAAAGTGTATTTGAGAGGATCACAAGAAACCTAATACTGGCCAGACGGGGGAAAGAGCATGCTCGTCTGGAGGAGACAGGAGTCCTTGTTTGTATCACTTAATATTTTACCACATATTTGTTGATTAAAAAACTCAATGACAAGTTTCATTAATATCACTTCTTTATTTTATAAAAAATTAATTTTCTAGGAAAGGGAAAGGGTCATATGCTGGGCAAAAATGGAAACAGGTCAAGAGGATAGTAATAATTCTATGGGCAACAGGAAATGGGGTAACCAAAAGCATGTTCAACAGTTGAAGACTCACACTTAAGGTCCAGCCAGGTTTAGTGCCCATTAATTTACAGAAAATGTTCTCCATAATTGACTGACAACCTTGATATGACACTGGTAAGCAAGTGTTTAGTAACCGAACTCATTGGATGTGGATTAAGGACAGTGAGGTGTGGGAGTTGTGGCGACCAGAGAGAGCGGGGATATAGTAATTTACCAGGATTTTTATTGCTTAAACAAGTGAAGCCAGGAGAGGAGTGATGAATTGAGTAAGTGACGACTACAAATTCTAAAGATGCCAAAGAATGGATGTAGTGGAAATAAAGGAGGGAAAGAGTGGAAAGAAGAGATGTTTTGAGGGTACCTGGGTGGCTCAGTGGGTTAAGCCTCTGCCTTTAGCTCAGGTCATGATCTCAGGGTCCTGGGATAGAGCCCTGCATCGGGCTCTCTGCTCAGCAGGGAGCCTGCTTCCCCCTCTCTCTCTGCCTGCCTCTCTGCCTACTTGTGATCCCAATCTCTCTGTCAAATAAATACATAAATTCTTAAAAAAAAAAAAAAAGAAGAGATGTTTTGTTCTCCAAGAAAGACAAGTTTAGTATTTCAGAGGAAGGTATAGGTATGGCCATGGGAGATGGTAGCTGAAGCATCACGTAGGTAAAACTTATCAGAATTGGGTGGGTCAAGGAATTTTGAGTTTGCAATGGCTACAGTGGCTTGGATAGTGGAGTTGCCTAGAATGATGTTAGGACCCGGGTTTTCTTGTTCATGACCATAAAGAAGTATTCTTGACCTTGAACTGGAATAAATTCATCTGTGGCTGGGTTAACCCTGAGAAGGTTATATGTATACAGTTTAATGGAAGCAGTGAAGCAGAAAATAAATCTTTTTAATAAAATATAGATGCATGAGTAACCATTGTAGGGGTCTCAGGGAAAACTTGCCAAAGAGGTAACATCTAAGGCAGGTCTTAATATTTAGGTAGGAATTCAACTGGTAGGGAAAACAAAACAAAACAAAACAAAACAAAATGAAAACAAAAACAAAAAACTTGAGGGAAACATTATAGCCTGGAGGAAGGATGTAAACGGAGACTGGGGTATTTGTTTCTGTCCAGTGAGTTACCTAGCTTGAAATGGGAGTTCTAAAACTATTTCACTCTGGTACAGAAGCCACTCTTTGACTTGTCTTTTCATTTAGGCAAATTTGCTCCTCCCTTTATGGGGTACATATTAATGTAAATATATGGGCACTTATGAGATGTATTTGTTTCCTGTTCCAATTATTTTTGTTTCTTTTCCACATACAGGAGACAATAGCCTGGCCTAGCAATTCTGAGAAGTTCCTTAAAGCAGTTGTGAATTACATAATGAGTATACTGTGATTCAAATGATTATAATTTGAGTTAAGGTTGCTTTTTGAAATTTGACATCCAAGAAGTGTTTACAACACTTAAGGGAGGAAGTCCATCAAAAGTCCCTGGGGTGAGGCTTTAAAAATATTTAATTCAGGAGAAAGTGGTATGTATAGTGTAGAGAACTGCTGCTGAGTTGGCAGGGCAAAATAATTAGTAATATGCACTTCTAACAGCTCTATGAATCAAAATAAATCACAGAGAAATAGGATCTCCTACACCAATATGGGAGAATATGAAATATCTCCTGAGACCATTTTTCAACCCCAATATGGCCTATAATTCTTAGCCATTCCATCCCACAGCTAAAGCTTTAAATAATACCTAGGTATAAATACATAATTGTTCATCACAAATAAACATTCCAGTTATGGAATTATCAGACCTAGGGATTTTTTACAGTATTTTTTAAATTTTTGTTTTTATTTTATTCTTGGCCCATCTCCCTGGCCCTTTAAAAAATATATTTATAGTAAAATAAATGAATATTTTTTGTGACCTACAGAACACAAACTGACCCCCTACTTTTGACAAGTAGGTAATTCAAATTCTTGTTGAAATTACTAATAATAATTCTTAGATATTTTATGCAGATTAATTTTCCATAGTTTAAGCTAAATTAGCCTTGGCCTCATTCTCTTTGTTTCTCCACTCCAAAACAAGAAATCTCATTCTCAGGTGACTTCCAAGTCAATGATTAATGTGGCAGAACGAAGAGAGAGACTAAGGAGATGAAGACTGAGGTTCTGCTTCACCAGTCTTAAGAGTCTCACTAGAAAATAAGCATGAGCTAATTAGCCAGTGAGTATAAGGTAATGTTCTATCCCAGGCAATGTGTTCTGGGAACATGGAGGAAGGAGTACCAATTCTGAGGATTAAGGATCAGGAAAGCTTCATGGAGAAAAGATGTTTTTGAGTCAAACTTGAAGATAGATAATATCCAGCAGATGAAAAAGGGAAGAGGAGAATAATCCAAGCAGCCTGGACAGTCTGATCTAAGGAGAGAGGCCTGAATGTATAAGCAATATTAAGAAACAGTAGGTGGTCCAATCTCACTTTAAGACTCTATGTACCTAAAAAAAAAAAAAAATTCTCTGTACCTAAAAGGGTGGAGATAGTCATATATATATGTACATATATATGTGTATATATATGTGTATATATATGTAATATATATGTATATATGTATAACATGTATAATATGTGTAATATGTATATATAATATATATTATATATTAGAAACAGAGATATTCATACATATAATATATATTCTATATATAAATACTTATGGAAATTTAGCTTGATAATATATCAGGAAGGACCTTGAATAATTTCTAAGGAGTTTGGACTTTAAAGCGAAAGTCCAAATATAAACTGGGAGTGCACTGATGATTTGGCAGCTGGTAAGTTATCTTCTACGGAAAAGTTTGTGCTTTATGATTGAGAAGGTGATTTAAGTCAAGAAGAGCAAAACCTGGGCGCCTGGGTGGCTCAGTGGGTTAAAGCCTCTGTCTTCGGCTCGGGTCATGATCTCAGGGTCCTGGGATCGAGGCCCGCATCGGGCTTTCTGCTCAGCAGGGAGCCTGCTTCCTCCTCTCTCTCTGCCTACTTGTATTCTCTCTCTGTCAAATAAATAAATAAAATCTTTTAAATAAATAAATAAATAAATAAACAAATAAATAAAAGAAGAGCCGAACCTGAAAACAAATTCAATGTTCCAATAACTGACTCTAACAAGCAGTTATTCAGTGTGTGTTATGGGGTTTTAAGGGCAGTTATAAGGTAATAAAAGCTTAAGAAAGATCATGGAGATAAAACTCACATTGACATTTTTATGTATCGATCTCATATCACAAAGAGTCATGTCCTTAAGAGCTATTTTGAGAGGACATTTTTAAATGAGGTTTAATGAAATCTCTGGGATCAAATAGATAAACCAAGAACTTAAATATAGGGATCTAATAATCAGAAATAGGTAAACTTTCTTTCCTCCTAAAAGAAGTTAATCCACATGTTGCAAAGCTTTGATGTGTATAGATTCATCTACTGCTTTCTCTTTGGATGTTTCCAACATATATCTATTAGAAAAGGAACACCAACTGAATGGGGATGGTAAAAGTAGCAACTGCTTCACTGTCCTAGTTCTAACCTAATCTAGCACCCATCACAAATCCTGTACATTTATAGCTGGGTTGCAAGTGACAGAAATTCAACATACAATTACATAATTTTAAGAGCCCAATGATAAAACCAAGAAAAGGGGTTTAGATGGAGCCAGGTTCTGGAAAGACTGGATCCAGGATATTAGGCACCATTATGCCTCACTTTTTCTATTATATATCTCTTATTTCTGCTTTTCTCTATTGTTTTAGACTTACTATTCTTCATGGCTGAAATCATGGCTGAAACCTCAGGCCATTCTGAGCTGATACCCTTCTGTCAGGGTCTCTCGATCTCAGTACTCTTGACATTATAAGCTGGATAATTCTTTGAAGATCTGTTCTGTGGAATGTAGGGTGTCTAGCAATCTTCCTGGACTCTACTCATTAGATGCAAGCAGCACCCCATTTTCAGCTGTAACAACCAAAAACCAAACATTGCCAAATGTTGCCAGAGGTTGGGGGGGGGGAGGTGGAAATGAGTCCCCATTTGAGAACCACTGTCTACAGCTTTAATGTCAGAAGAAGGGGGAGATTTATTCACACAATTCTCATTTAGAAAAATCCAACACAAAGTTTGGGTCCTGTCTGGGCCACATAACCACCCTGAAACATACTTTTCACAAGAAAAGTGAGGTGTCATAAACAGCCCAGCCTGGCCAAATGGTGTATCAACCAGTCTGGAAAACTCCAGGAGTCACTATTCACATAACAGTATATATACATTACTATAGATTATTACTTAGTCATTAGGAGATTGTTTAGGATTGAGGAAGTGATTCATAGAGATTTAAAAAAATATAAACGTGTATTGGAGAATTAAAACTGTATGTTATGACAGACCACAATAATTGCAAGACAGGGGCAGTCCTCCATTGAAGCTTTTTAAAATGTGTCATGCATTAAAGGTAACAATAATAAAAATAAAACAAACTCAGCACAGCTACTGACTATATAATTCCCACATTAATGGCCTGAGCAAAGAAGCATTTCTGAGCAACATTATAAATTGCCTCAGTCTCTACTATTCTTTTACTAGAATTTTTAGTGAAACTATTGTCAAGAGATAAGTAATGGATTAGACATGGGAACAGCACAGATGGTGGAACTACCATGGTTTTTGTAAACCCACACTATCAGAAAAGCTAAACAAAGTTCTTCAGACAGAAGAAGTATGATACACGTGGAAATTTTAATTTATTCAAATGAATAAAGGTTAAAATGGTAGAAATTGGGGTAAACATAAAAGTTTCTTATTCTTAATCCCCCTAAAATAAAAAACATATGACCAAAAAATGAAAATAAAAAAGCACAAAAAATATAATTGTCTAAGGCACACACACACACACACACACACACACACACACACACACACACACACACAACCAAAAAATTCAACTGTCTTTTGGGATTCATATTATACCTGGAAGTAAAATGTATGACAACTAAAGATAAGAGGAGAAATATAGAAGTATACAGTTTGAGTTTCTTTTACTATTCATGAAGTGATAGAATATTTTTAAAGTATATTTTGATAAGTTAAAAATTTTTATTATAAAACATAAAGAAACTAGTAAAAAAATAAAACAGAAGCCTATATAATTACCACCAAAAAGCCATTTGTGAACAAAATGGAATGATTCAGAAATAAGCCAAAAGAGAGGAAAAGAGAAGAAAAGAAGCATAGGTGGGACAAACAGAAAAAAAAAAGCAAAAAAAAAAAAAAAGATATATAATCTCACGTATATCAGTAACTACGTTAAATAAATAATCTAAGAATTCCATTGAAGGCAAGATTGTCAGATTGGATTTTTTAAAATACCAACTATATTCTTTAATAGACAATCTACTAGAAATATTAAGATATAGATAGATTAAAATAAAAGGAGGGGGAGAAGCAAAAACACACAAATGAAAGAAAGCTGTAGAGATTATACTATTGCCAGATAAAGCAGACTTCAGATCAGTGAATATTACCAGAGACAAAGAAAAATACTGCATTAAGAAAAGGGGGGAAATTTTTCATCTCTTTAAAAGTGTGTATGTATGCATCTAAAGCAAACCTTCAAAATATATAAAGGAAAACCTGAGTGAAGTAAAAAAGAAATTCATAATTATAGTTGAAGAATTTTTCACTGTAAGTTACTGATAGAATAAGTAGATCAAAATAATCAGTAATAATATAGGAGATAACAATGAGCAGAATACACATTATTTTTAAGTCCCCATGGAATATTCACCAACGTAGACCATAATGTAAGTTATAAGGAAACTTTTAATAAATATAAAAAGATTAAAACAAGTATATCTTCTGATAACAATACAATCAAATAAAATCAATAAAATCAAAACCAGAAAAATGTTCTTAAGCAAACACTATACTTCTAGATAATTAATGAATCAAAGAAGAAATTATGAGACAAATGGAAAATGTTTTGAATTGAATGAAAATAAAAACAACCCCCCCAAAAATAAAAATAAAAACAACATATAAAAATTTTGTGAGTTGTGGCTACATTTATGTTTAAATTTATAAACTTAAATTTTATATTTTAAAGAAAAAAATCCTCAAAATGATACAAGATTCCCACCTTAGAACCTAGAAAAAGAAGACCAAAATTAAGAAGAAAAGCAGAAAATCATAGAGATAAAAGAGAAAACCAAAAAGGAATAGAGAAAAATTAATGAAAATAAAAATAGATTCTTTGGAAAGAGTAATACAATTGATAAACTTCTAGTCAGAATGAGAAGGAGGAGGAAGGACACTAGAAACCAGTATCAGGAATGAAAGACTGAATATCACTAGAGGAATACAAGTAAATGTGATCAAAACTTTTACCAATAAATTTTTCAACTTAGGTGAAACATAAAATTTGTTTAGAAAACATAAGTTACCAAGTTCATTCAATAGGCATAGAAGACCTAAACAACTCTAAATCAATTAAAGAAAATAATTTTGTAATTAGGGACCTTCCCACAAAGAAAATTCTAGGCTAAGATGACTTCACTACTGAATTCTACCAAACATTTAAGAATGTAATATGAAATCTACAAACTCTTCCAAGAAAGAGAGGAGGAAAACTTCTTCACTTATTTTATAAGGACAGTATTATCCTTATACCCATAAGGAAAAAAAAAACAAAACCTACAGTATCTGTCATGAACACAGACACAGAAAACTCAAAATATTTAGCAAAAATAATCAGTAGTATACAAAAAAACATAATACATCATGATCAAATAAAGTTCATCTTAGCTATGTAAGTTGTTCCAATATTCAAAAATCAATGTAATTCACATATCTATAGATAAAAACAAAATTCATATGATTATCTCAAGACATGCTGCAAAGGCATTAGAAAAAACTGAATGTTCATTTGAACCACAGCTCTTAATAAATGAGGAATATAAAGGATCTCCTTAGCGATGGAAAGAATCAATGAAAATTTCACATATAGTTTTATACTTCATGGTAAGATAATGTAGGTTGTTTCCCAGAAATCAGGGGCAAGCAAGGATGTCTGAATGCACCACTTATATTCAAAAACGTACTGAAAGTTTTAGCCAATTCAATAAGGTAAAGAAAATAAACAAAAGGCATATGGATAATAAAGGACAAAGTAAAATCAACATTATTTACAAATAGTGTAAGTAGTTTCTATGTAAAAAAATGTAATGAATCTATCATGCTATGAAATTCAAACTCTGGGTGTGAATGCTTCAGCCTACAAAACCTAGTGTCAGACAAAAGCAATTTTATTTAGTCAGATGATATACATGATAACTGAAGGCAGGAAAAGCAAAACAGTTCTCAGTACCACTGAGAACAATGGATTTAGAAGTACTAAACCTGTTGAAGGGTTTATTGTTACCAAAATTCACTACAAACCCTCTTATAAGAGATTTTTTTTTTCACTTGCTGGAGGATCTTTATACCTCTCATTTCTGAACTACTTAAGATTCTGTTCATTCCATTCTATTTGGTCTCCTTCCCTTTCCACCCCCCTCAATTATCTTAAAAAGTCAGGGATTTAAGAACCTTAGTAAGTAGTACTGTAATGACAGATAATTTCCCTCTTCCTTAGATATACATTGCTATCTTTTTCTAACTGCTTAAAATGGATGCTTAGCTCAGCCTTTCTTCTTTAGCTATAAGACTTTATATATTTCTAAGTTCCATATTTCAAAAGTGGTGATATACAGTATGCTTAATATTCTGTTAATATTTTTATGTTGTATGTTTGACCTATATATTTTTATAAATGGGTTTTATTGACTTATTTTTATTTTAATAGATCACTAAGATAATGTGCATTTTATGATATTAATTCTTTGGGATTTATTAAGGCTTGCTTTTTTATTTTTTGGTCAATTTTCTGTGTGTGGTTGTAAGGAATGTGTATTTTGCAACTGCTGAAAATTAAAAACATGTATGTCCATTACATCAAATTTATTGATTTTTAAAAATCTGTGTATGATTTTTTTTGCCTGCTTTTTTTATCATGTACTGATCCAGATATTTTTAAATAACCATCTCCATGGTGGATTTATTTTCTTTTATGGTTTGATTATATTTTACTTTATATATTTTCAGTCTTTGTCTTTGGATGCATACAACTTTAGAATTATCATTATGAAGTGGCAGTAATTCTTGTAATACTTCTGCCTCTTGGAGCACCTGGGTAGCTCAGATGGTTAAACGTCTGCCTTCAGCTCAGGTCATGATTCCAGGGTCTTGGGATCGAGTTCCGCGTCAGGCTCTCTGTTCAGCGGAGAGTCTGCTTCTCCCTCTCCCTCTGCCTCTCTCCCTGCTTATGTTCTAGCTCCCAAATGAATAAATAAAATCCTTAAAAAAATACTTCTACCTTTTAAATCCATTTGGTATGACATTAAATGGCTACAATTGATTTTCTTTTGCTATCATTAGCAATGATTTACTTTTTCCAAACTTTTACTTTCAAAACTTGTCAATATGTTTTAAATGTGTCTCTTTTAGATAACAAGAGGTTAGGTTTTAGTTTTTTAATCCAGTCAAAAATTTTTATTCTTTAAACTGTAACATTTTATCCTTTTATATTTATTGTAATTACAGATAATTTTAGATTTATCCTCTTAGGTTATGCTTATATTTGTTCTACCAGTTGTTTCTTTTTCCTTTTTACCTTCTCTTATATTGATTAACCATTTTTTTCTCATTCAACTTTTTTCTCTATTAGTTTATGTTATGCACTAGTGTAACACACTACTATAACACATTAGACACTACAATCTTATAGTAAACATTTTTATTCCTTTGATAAATGTTTTGTTTATCTTATCATTCAGATATTAGAGGGGGAAAGGGTAAGACTAATCTGCAAGATATATTTATTTACATGAATAATTTAGGAAACTCCTAAAAATGAAATCAACCTTAGGGAAAAAAAGACTAGTTTATAGAAAAAAATAAGACTATTAAAACAATTTGAAGGAAATTCAGTGAAAGGTCTGGATAATACACAAGACTCCTAAGTTTTCAAGAAGTATTCATTCAGAAATCTTCGTGAATATGCAAATTCACAAATAATTTGAGCATACAGTTTACTTTTATAAGATGCAACTAGATATAAACAAACACAAAATGCAAGTTCCATGGGGGTAGGAATTTTTGTCTTTTATTTACTGCTGTATCCCTACTTACCAGTATAGTACCAGTGCATGTGCATATTTGTTGATTGAATAAATGGTCCAAATATTTAAAGAAACCTCAAATCCTGTTGAATATTTTCCATCAGTCCCTCCAAATCTAATCTACAAACTCCAGCCTACTCTGTGTCCCAGAATGTGGACCTTTTTTGAGTCCATCAGAAGTTGTCCTTACTCTTTGGCTTTAATTAAGGCTCAAACAATAACAGGTCTCATCAGAAAACCAGGTGGTAAGATAGGTATTTCCCTGGCTCATCTCTTTAAAGTTGCAATGGATTGGACACACCTTTTCTCTGAAGGCTCCAACCTGGTAGGTTAGCCACCATCCTCCTCAGGTTCTCACTCCCATCTGTTGGCACTTGGACCTAGGAGTGATAACAGTCCCCACTTTTTCTTGCCTTGGTGTCCCAAACCGTTGCTTATTTCCTGTAAACTTGTCTTCACTTTTGCAAATATTTTTTTTCTTTCTCTCCCTTCAATTATTTGAATATACAATCTTCTTCTTGCTCAGACTCTACCTCTTACAAAGACTAAATTCACAAAGATATTACAATAAATGTGATTTGAGCATCTACTGAAACAGTTTCACGAGTTATCTGGTCTTGGTTCTCTAAAGACAGTTGGTAGATTCATTCAAAAAAGAAATTTATTGGCCCTCGGTCTGATATGTCATGACTTAATTTAAACGAAGCTCATATTTTCTAGCTAAAATCCATTTAGTTTTTAGACTTAGGTTTGTTCTCTTCACTGCAATCATCCATGTTTTAGAGCCATTTTCACACACAAACATACAGTCCAAAAAATTCTTTTGTTAACTGTTTTATCACTTTGCATGAACTGTTGCCAACATAGTGATAAGAAGGAACAATAAAGCTGAGCTGAGAGGTGAGTACCTAAGCTCCTACACACTAGCCTCTCTATACCTCTAAGACTTCTATCTCAGCAATATTACACATTATTACATCACAGACCTTCAGAGCTGCTCACAAATAGGCTAAACTATGAATATATTGGTCATAAATGCAAAGGGCCTTGTGTACTATTTTGTGAATCAATTTGTAATCTCCTGGCTGGTATGGCCTATAAGATAGTATCACAGGATGAATTAGTGAACATT
Source organism: Ailurus styani (assembly GCA_002007465.1). Classification (NCBI taxonomy): domain Eukaryota; kingdom Metazoa; phylum Chordata; class Mammalia; order Carnivora; family Ailuridae; genus Ailurus; species Ailurus styani. Next base: position 160,378 of record LNAC01001185.1, on the reverse strand, counting down.
ATATCCCTTAATAATAACAACAAATTACTGAGGCAGGTAGTTTTTATCCCTGTTTTCAGATAAGGAAACAGAAATTAAGTTAAGTATATCATCCAAGTTCATAGAGTTATTAAGTGCTACAGCTGAGATTCAAATAAGTGGTCTGGTGGCTCCAGGGTTCACATTCTTAACTCCAAACTCTCAAGCAATTAAATGGAAGTACAGACGAATGATTATTAGTTGTAAGCCAATATACAGTGAGATTAGTCCTCCATTGTACCCTTGATAAAGATTAAATGATCATTCTATGTCCTCTTCAGACACCATTTTCACATGCATAAAACAGAGATAATGAAAGTGTCAACCTATGGAGTTGTTGTAACTGATCAAACCAAATAAGAAAATGAACGTAAAGTACTTGGCTCAGTAAATTTTAAGCAATAGTATTTTTTTAAGTTTCTGGAAATATCTTTCAAATGCAATTGTTTTCATTAGAGAGTTAACATATCTTAGTTATTCTTTCCAAATATTATTTCTGATAATATATTTCTGTTGCTGCCCAGATTCTCTAATAGATAGGTAGTATGGGTAGTCTAGGAGAGCAACAAGAGCAGGCAACAATGGCTTTCTTTGTGGCTCAGTGCTGATCAAAACGTGTCCTGTGCCGGCCCTTAGCCCACTAAAGGATGCCAGTGCTCTTGCAATCACACAACTATGTATGTTTTAATTCCTATCTTTCAAGGGAGTTTAAGAATACAGAATAAATATGGTACATATTTTAGAATATCAACTTATTTGATGGTCAATTAAAATATAATTTTCTTTCTTAAAACATAAAACTATTATGGACTATGATTTAAAACTCACATTAATTTTTATGAAGAAATACAAAATTTCAGGGAAATTTGACTCTTGGTTCAGGCCTCATTGAGAAAGCCCTCCAATGATGTCTAAACTACTCATTTATCTATCATGATATTGCTAATGGCAGTTTAGTGAAAACTAAAGGTATCATTCTACAAAGAAGACAACAGTGCTTTGGGTTAGTTATGTAATGTTAGGAGGTTTGTCATTGAAATCTTTCTTTAAATCAATCTAATAATTCTTTGGCTTTCTTGTATATACCACAGTACCTTATATATAAAAGAGCCTTTCTATGGTTAAAGTAAATACTCAGAAGACATGAAGTTTTTAATTCAAAATGATAATGTAGGTGGAGTGGAGGAGGCAACTTGAGAGTAGAGAGCAGAGAGCTGATTCAGACATTTTGGAAGTTAATTTCCAGACAGTGGTGAAGTGAAAGTCCTGTAATGTAAAGGAATCCGGAATGAGAACTCTATTTTAACTTATGTATTTGAGCCCAAAACTAGTTCCCATCTATACACACACACAGGTGCACACATGCATGCAAGTGCACACACACACACACTCACTACTGCAGAATAAAAACTTAAACTAAAAAATTGAGACTAAAATATCCTCTGAGGCTTTCTCAACTAGATGTTGAGTAATATAATAATTATCCACACTGAAATAGTTCTACTATATGATCTGTCTATCTTCATGTCAAATATTGGCCTTAGAAATCAAGACATCAGATGATTAATGAGAAAACAGGCACAACCTTGGAGTGATAGTAGAGCAAATTAATACTTCCATAGTTTCAAATTTTTAAATTCAATTTAATTGATAACAGAGACTTAAATTTTGTTCATTTTTACATACTATTAGTTGGTGCTGACTGGTATAAAACTTTAAGATTTGATTTTAACTTCACCAGCATCTGTGATCGGGAAGCGGCAAGATGGCGGCAGAGTAGGAAACTGATTATCACCAGGTCCCAGAAATTCACCCAGATACCTATCAAACTATTCTGAACACCTACAAATTCTACAGGAGATTGAAGAGAAGAAGAGCAGCAATTCTAGGAACAGAAAATCGACTACTTTCCGGAAGGTAGGCCTTGCGGAGAAGTGAATCTGAAGTGATGGGAAGATAGACCCGGGGGGGAGGGGCCGGCTCTCGGCAAGTGAGAGAGCAGCAGAGCACAGACTCGGAACTGTTAGAAGTCTGCTCCATTGAGGGACGTCGCCCCAGAGGCCAAGTCAGGGGTGAAACCCTCGTGGGGACAGTGTGGTTCCAGGACCCATGGGGACACAAAAAGACCAGGGGTGTCTGAGCGCAACATAGCTCCCAAGTATCAGAGAGAAGCTGACGGGAGAGACAGAGCCAAGCTGAGAAGGTGTCTGTCAGCTCAGGGTTACCTTGGGCCATGCTCCAAAGCACAGTCGGGCCACTGCTCTGTGAGCGGGGACCCCACGGGCGGCAGACCCGGAGAGACTCCCTCCTTCCTCCTCCAGCATGGGAATGGCTGCAGTAATCTGTTGGGTTTGGAGATTCTAAACAGGGCTGCACGCCAGAGATAGAAACGCTTGGTCACAGGCTGGGTGAGCTCAGAGTGCAATGGAGACCAGGGAGATGGGAGGGACGGACTGCTGTTCTCTGAGGACACACTGAGGAGTGAGGCCCCAAGCTCCCAGCTCCTCCAGGTTGGAGACTGGGAGGCCGCCATTTTCAGTCCCATCCTCCAACACGGTACAGAAAGGGACCAAGGAACAAAAGCTCCCGAGAGCGAACCAGAGCTGATGATTTAGCCTGTCTCCTGGTGAGGGCGGTACGATTCTGCCTCAGGCAGAGACACTTGAAAATCACGGCAACAGACCCCTCCCCCAGAAGACCTGAAAAAAACATCCAGCCAAAGCCAAGTTCAAGATTGCTGAGAATTGTGGAACTCCGGAGCTAGGGGAAAGCAACACAGAGAATTAATGGCTTTTCCCCCATGATGCTTTAGTCGTTCAAAGTTAAATTCTTTGAATTTTATTTTTTTCTTACTCTTTTATTTTAAATTTTTTCCTTTTTCCTATTTTAACATTTTTAACTATTATATCTTATCAACGCTTTTTAACCTTTTAAAATTTTCATTGTTTTAGTCATATTTTGTCCCTTCATTGTATTTAACCTTATTTTTTGTATATATATATATATAGCGTATGTTCAATTCACCAGTCTAAGAGATAGAGATATAGAGTCAGAGGCAGAGATAGATATAGAAAAAGAAATAGATAATATAGATATAGATATAGGACTTTGTTTTATTTTTTTGTTTTGTTTTTGTTTGTTTGATTTTGGTTTTTGTTTTTTGTTTTTTTCCCCTCATACTTTTCTCCCCAGTTCCAGGTCTTTTCTGAGTAAGTTAGTGTATATTTCTCTGGGGTCATTGCTACCCTTTAGTATATTGTCCTCTCATCCATTTATTCTTATCTGCATAAAATGACAAGGTGGAAAAAATCAACACAAAAAAAAGAACAAGAGGCAGTAATGATGGCTAGGGACCTAATCAATGCAGACATTAGTAATATGACAGAACTAGAGTTCAGAATGATGATTCTTAAGATGCTGGCTGGGCTCGAAAAAAACATGGAAGATAATAGAGAAACCCTCTCTAGAGAAATAAAAACCCTTTCTGGAGAAATAAAAGAACTAAAATCTAACCAAGCTGAAATCAAAAAAGCTATTAATGAGGTGCAATAAAAAATGGAGGCTCTTACTGTTAGGATAAATGAGGCAGAAGACAGAATTAGTGATTTAGAAGACAAAATGTCAGAGAATAAAGAAGAGGAGTAAAAGAGAGACAAATAACTACTGGACCATGAGGGGAGAGTTTGAGAGATAAGTGATACCATAAGATGAAACAATATTAAAATAATTGGGATCCCAGAAGAGGAAGAGAGAGAGAGAGAGAGAGAGGAGCAGAAGGTATATTGGAGCAAATTATAGTACAGAATTTCCATAATTTGGCGAAGGGGACAAGCATCAAAATCCAGGAGGCACAGAGAACCCCCCTCAAAATCAATAAAGATAGGTCCACACCCTGTCATCTAATAGTAAAACTTACAAGTCTTAGTGACAAAGATAAAATCCCGAAAACAGCTTAGGACAAGAGGTCTATAACATACAATGGTAGAAATATTAGACTGACAGCAGACCTATCCACAGAGACCTGGCAGGCCAGAAAGAACTGGCATGACATATTCAGAGCACTAAACAAGAAAAATACGCAGCCAAGAATATTAACTTCACCAGCATTTGTTTGGAAATCTTTAAGGTATTTGGTATACATAATTGAGGTTAATGAGCTAATTTTTTCTTGAAGAAAAGTACTAGTATCTTATTTCCCTGTGGCTTAAAGAGCTATCAGTCTGGAAAATTTTTTATGCCCTTGAAATTTGAAAAGTGACATCTGCTTATCATTAACAACATAGAGAATATTCTCTAAGTTGTTTCTCAGCACTTGTAGCACTAGTTAATTGGTCAAATGTTTAATTTACCTCTGTCACATTATTCTTCTAACTCAGAATCTGTGGCCAAAGAATTACAGAAGCCTGAAAGTCTCTTGTTCTTTGTTTCATTGCTTTCTGTGACACACACACACACACACACACACACACACACACACACCATTTCTCCCTATTATGAAGCTCTTCTTGCTCTATTCTGCTCATAATGGAATTCCAACTCTATTCATGTGATCACTCTTTAGCATGAGAATTATTAAGAGGAAACTAACCTCCAAATCTTAACTTTGCTATTATTCCCTAAAGAGGCAAGACACTAACAGATTCAATTTATTTAATTATGCCTTCTCTAACCCACTGAAATATTAATGCCTCTAACACAAAGTACGGGTTGGATTTTTCAAAAGTGGACCTTTGGACATTAGACTGTTGGATGTCAAGACTGTTAAGCAGCTGTCCTTTCAAGGTTAAAACTTGTTGTTCTTGTTCATGTAACATTTTATGAGCTGTTTTCTTTTATCTACCCTTTATTTTTTTTTTTTAAAGATTTTATTTATTTGACACAGAGAGCGAGATTACAAGTAGGCAGAGAGGCAGGCAGAGAGACAGGGAGAGGAGGAAGCAGGCTCCCTGCTGAGCAGAGAGTCCGATGCGGGCCTCGATCCCAGGACGCTGAGATCATGACCTGAGCCGAAAGCAGAGGCTTTAACCCACTGAGCCACCCAGGCGCCCTTATCTACCCTTTAAATATATACTCAACATGTGCATGCTGTTATTAAAGAGCTTTAAGCTCAGAAGCAATGTAATATTTAACATTCTAACTTAAAGAGCTATATAATTTGCAAATAAATAATTTCAGATAAGTGCTATGAAGAAAATCAAATTAAGTGATATACTAGTGAGTGAAGAGTACAAACTGGTTAGAGAAGGTCTTTATGAGAAACTGACACTTGAGCTGAGGTCTAAATAAAGTATTCAACCATGCAAGGATCTCAGGGAACTGTGGTCTAGGCAGAAAGAAAAGAAAGAGCAAAAAGAACAAAATTGTCATGGCCGAGGAGTAGAAATAAAGTCAGTCATTGAAAAGCAAAATTGGTAAGAAATGAGAAGGAACCCCATGCCCAGAACATTTAGGAGTTAGATTTTATTCTACTTGCTAAGATAAGTCACTGGAAAATTCTAGGCAGAGTAATGTCATAATCTTTTTTTTTCCCAATGAAATTACCCTGGCTTTTAAATTTTCCCTCATTTGAAAATTTACTCAAGAGGGCAAGAGCTGAAGGAGCCAACAGCCTTCCACATGGGGAAAAAAAAATGTGGTAGGCTCTAGGAAGACCATCATCTAAGATCACGCTTTCCAAAGCCAATGCCACATTATACCACTTAAGGAATTTTTAGACCTTTTGAAAATACAGACTTCCAGGCCTCTCTTCTTAAAGTTTCTGACTCAGGGGTCTAGGCTTGACACCAGGAATCTGTATTTTAAAAATCTCCCCAAATGTTTCTAATGTACATCCCTGCTTAAAAACCCCTGCCCTAAATAAACCGTACAGATTTGAAAATAGAGTTGAGAAAATGATCTTAAGTAGAACATAAAATTTCAATATAAGAAAACTGTGATGACTAGGCATCTAAAAATTATTTTTTCCATAATTATTTCTCACCATACTGAAGGGAATCAGTATTCTTTTTTGACAGATGAGAACACAGGTATTTAAATATCCCCTTTGATATTCCTTTGGTTCTCTGACCTGCCACGCTCTCTTATGGCCCACAGTCTCTCTTAATGCTAGTCAATGTGTTTGCAGCCTAGCATACACAATCTGTATAGAAAAGTGCCAAACGATTTAGGTTTCTGTTCACCTCTAACCTAATGTTCATTCTCAATGCTATTGCTTTTCTGATAGATTTTCTTTGATCTTCCTTTATACAATCCTTTAGCATGTGCATTCTAACCATGGCCTCTCTTGGTTACTATAGCAGCTAATAACTTTTCTGCTCCTGTAATTAATTCTGAAGCACAGCAATGGGATTTGCCTAATGTGGCTGATCGGGCCAATTGTGTTTAACATTCTTTCTTCTTCTGAAAAACTCAGCAGTGTTAACTATGAGCTTGCCTCAACCTAACCTATATTCATCCTCCTTAGTGGACCAGACTTCCCAGTAAACTGAAAGGATTATGTCAGAGATTATAACCCAGGTAGATAACTTCTAAATTGGCTCTTTTCTTTGAGCCTGAGTAGTGACCCTCATCAGCACCCCAGGAACTTAAGGCAACATTATTTTTAGATGTGACAAAGGAGGAAGAACCACCTGAATGCACATGTCCCCCTTTATATCCCTTTATTCTAATCCACCAGCCTAGGCATAGTTCTCTAGTTGAAATTCCAGAACTGATTTTGCAACAGAGTTTTTCCAGTTTTTCATATTGACAAAGTTTATTAGATGTTGTTCCAGTGGGTGGATCTGTTCCATGAACAATGGTGCTCCTCTAAATCAGTCTAGCACCTGCGACAGCCTCTCCATTGTTGACGACCACCACCTTTCAAGCTTGAGTTGAAAGTCTGTGTGAGCCTAAAGGGAGATTTTAATTTATCTGGGCACCTCGTAGCAGTGACTTTGAGGACAATCTCTCCTTGAAATAATACTGAAGTTTGACCTGAGCAGAGACACTTCATCTCTGTCAGTATACCCAAGAAAAGGGACTGCTGTTCAGTTTAATGTGACCAGCTGGATGCCTATAGTGCCTTGTACAGTTCTAAGCATGATAGTTATCATATGATCTCACTGATACGTGGAATTTGAGGAAAAAAAGGCAGAGGATCATGGGGGAAATGAGGGAAAAATGAAATGGGACAAAACCAGAGAGGGAGACAAACCATAAGAGACTCTCAATCTCAGAAAACAAACTGAGGGTTGCTGGAGGGGAGGGGGATGGGAGGATTGGGGGTGTCTGGGTGATGGGCATTGGGAAAGGTATGTGCCATGGTGAGCGCTGAGAATTGTGTAAGACTGCTGAATCACAGACCTTTACCCCTGAAACAAATAATACATTGTATATTTATAAAAAAAATTAAAAAATAAAGCATGGGTAAGTGCTGCCTTCCTCGGCCATGTCCCAAGACCGTGGAGACCTTTCTGAATATAGGAGATAGTAAAACTTCCTCCTCATAGAGCAGCAGTTTTCAATGGTGGTTGTATTACCTCATAATGGACATTTTGGAAATGTGTAGGAGTGTTTTTTATTATTGCATAGGTCAGAGGATGCAGTGACACTTAGTGGGAAGATGGGGGGAGAGGCAAGAATTCTCCATGACCTGCAATATTAAGAATTCTCTAGCACAATGAAAAATTGCTTCACATCCTGCACTACTCTTGAACTTCCTTCAGAACAATTATTATAAGTGAAAAATCTCTTTGTAACTTTCTGATGATTTTTTGCACAATCTCAATATAAACTGAATTATGCAAGGATATAACTACAAAGTAAAATAAGGAAAAATGTTAACTCTGATTTATTAGAAACTGCTGAGAGGTATTCATTATTTCATAAAATCATGTCACTATTAACTGTTTCACTTCTGGTATTTCAATCAACTCTATCAGTCTCACCTTGGAGCTGTATCATTCACAATGATTCTATGTGTGGGGAGTATTAAATGGCTACTTTACTATGCTTTCTAGAGTGGCATGCCTATGCATTTGAATACTAAAATATGCATTTCATTGTGAATATTTTTCCTTGGATTTTCCCTTTATACTACATTAAAATATATTAATTTTTAAGAATATTTCATATGTGAGTAAGCTATATCATCTGTGGATTTTACTTCAGGAGGAGTCAACAGTAGTGCCATAAAACACTATAAAAGGGAAATTTTGCCTGATAAAATCAGTAACCTCTTCCTAGGCGTAAGGCTTTCTTCAGATAGGATTTTTCTATAACAACCTGCCTGAGGATACCACACTCAAAGCCCAGTCTGCCCCCTACCAAATACTACCAGCAAAAAAAAAAACCTATTTGTAACATAACTTTCTTCTTCCAAATATAATAAAAGCTCTTATTAACTGAACACCTATTATGTACCAGGCACTACGCTATATACTTTTCATTTATTACATCTAGCCCTCAACTCTCGGGGGAAGTAGTATTTATCAACAGCACTGTTTTACACGTAAGAAAACTGATGCACAGCAAAGGTTAAGTAACTTGACTGAGGTCACACCATTTGTAAGTACTTTGACTCAAGTCAATCAAATTCCAGTGCCAACAACTTTCCCAAAGATAGATAGACAGAATTCAAAACTGGAAAGGCAAAGAAAGTAGGTAAGTAACTAGACATAGCCATGGTCAGTTAGCTAAGTTAACTGTGTAAAGGCGAAATCAGACAACAAACAAGACACTTACTACCATCTACTGCCATTCTCGCTGGTCCTTCATCTTGACATTAGGATCCTCGCTCAAGCCCCAGCAAGTTCCCACACTTCGCAGACTCTGAGCAACAGCACTTGAAAAGTGGCTGGTCTGAACTGAAATTTTTTATACATGTAAAACACACATCAATTTCAAAGTCTTAGGAAAAAAGAATGTAAACTATCTCTTTAATTATTAAGATTACATAATAATTTTATATGTTCTCATGATCACATTTCTTGATATACTGGGTAAAATACATTATTGAAATTATTTTCACCTGTTTCTTATTATGTTTCTAAGGAGGTTTTTTAAAATGTGAAATTATACATATGTAGCTCACATCACACTGGATAGAGATGAGATGGTTTTCCTATAACTGAGTATCCTTCCCCTCCACAACAGAAATCTGCAGAAGCTTGGGGCCCTAGCCAAGCATTACCTGAAATGGCTGTTCAGGTTGCTGGAACCAGAGGAGAAAACAGTGTGGGTGTGTGGTGAGGGGAGGGTCAGCATATGTTCCCACACATTTCATCATGTCATTTGGGTCACTTGGATAGTGAGAACCACATGCTCATTTACTATTTATTACCATTATTTTTATCCCATATGCTTCACACAACTGCCAACACATGGGAGCAGTAGGCAAAATCTGGAACAGAAGCTTTGTTTGAATACAAGTATAAAAAACAGTCAAAATATTTAGCATGTTACCTAAATATGATGTTGTTTATATTTACTAACAGTGAAGAAGAAAATAAGTGCCTTGTGGGTCTACCAAAACCTAGACAAGTAGTATTAATTCAGTATAGGTGGAAAACACTAGATTAGGTTAAATATAAACTAATTCAAGGCAGGGGAGTCAAGTCCATGACCTCTCAAGATCAAGTGCCCCCAAAAATCAGACCCCCAACTTCTGTACTATAATAGTGAAAACAAAACAAAACAAAACAAAACTGAGTTCAATAAGGTTGACTATAGTGACCAATCACAATGATTTTACTTCACACTAACTGAACAAAATGTCACACACAAAAAAACTTATAGACAAAGCATATGTGTCACAACAAGGTCTATTAATGGAAGAATTAGTCATTACTTCTGATGTACCTTACTATGAAATATTTTGGAAAGGAAGAAAGGAAGGAAGCTAGCTTTAGTTCTAAATATCCAAAAAGTATTATTGCCTGTGATAGTTTCCTCCCATCCCATTTCATAGCCCTTAGAGAAAATCAACATACTTTGATTAATAAGATCTGCCCATGCCAGAAAGAGCAAAGAATAGTTTATAATTATTTTGTGGATGAGAGTGTGAAGCAACTGTTGTAACAACTTGGCTCAGGTCCCCTAAGGACCATTTGAGAGCATTCTCAGCAGAGCTAGCCAAATTGCACAGGAACTGCAAAGTCCTTACCACATCATTTTTTCTGGAAGAAATTAAGCACAATGCAAATGCATTTTGGAGATTGTTTCATTTCCAACTCAAATGTGATCTAATCTGAAAAATTGTTTCTGGAGCCTACATGGAAAGGAGAGTTCATTGCTCACTCTCCTCTACACCGTAACTAATGACATTTACCTCTTTCTGTCTGTCACATAATTAGGCATATATGTCTGTTTTACTAACCAGACTATAATCTCTGTGATGTCAAGGAATACATACATCTTCCTCTCTGTAGTTTCCCTAATCCCTGTCACATATGGACAATAGGATTTTATAGTATTGGATTTAATCTCTCAATTGTTCCAAAGAGCAGCAGCAAAGAGGATGCATGAGCAGAAGTACATTGGACTGAACAATTGGCAGAGCTGATTTATAATCTGAACTCCACTATAATAAGAGATTTTAATCTCTCCTGGGTTCAGCCACATCCTCTGTAAAGAAAGAGGACTAAGCTAGCCTATTTCTAAGGTTCATTTCCCCTCCAATCCTTTGTGGTTCTGTTCATCTTTGCTTTAAAAACTCTGAAAATGTTTCCATTTTGTTACCTAAGATAGAGCAGATTTTTCTAATAATGATCTAAAATATAAAAGTTGCTTTCCATGTTTTCATTATTTCCTAGAAAGCCCAGACCAGATTTGTAACCACCTCCAGGAAGTCTACATCAAATTCTATCCACTCAATTTGAGATCTCATCTAGTAAATCATAGAATGACTTTTATTTTTATTAAGGAACATTCCAGGTTAAGCTTCTCTGTATGATAGTTTATTGGGTCTAGGCACATGTGAGAGAAAGAGAGTAAACAGGGAGGGTAGGGCAGACACGGAGGGGGCAAGAGAGGAGAGAAAGAACAAAGGAAGGAAAGAAGAAAGGGAGGGATGGAAGGAGGGAGGGAGGAAAGAAGGAGGAAGGAAGAAGGAAGGAAGGAAGGAAGGAAGGAAAGAAGGAAGGAATCCCTTTAAAAAAGTGTAATCTCGGGCGCCTGGGTGGCTCAGTGGTTAAAGCCTCTGCCTTCGGCTCAGGTCATGATCCCAGGGTCCTGGGATCGAGGCCCACGTTGGGTTCTCTGCTCAGCAGGGAGCCTGCTTCCTTCTCTCTCCTCTCTCTCTGCCTGCCTCTCTGCCTACTTGTAATCTCTCTCTCTCTCTGTGTCAAATAAATAAATAAAATATTTAAAAAAAAGTGTAATCTCTCAAGCAGGTGCCATGTCTTTTTTTTTTTTCCCCTTTTGAACCACTGATTATCCAGGCTGTCTTGTATATGGGATATTCTTGACACATAATACATGCTTATTAAATGTTTGAGGAATAAATGTGTGAATAAAGAAATGAATCAAGAAGTAAATATACAATTAGAGTTTTTGAAAACTATTACCAAAATACCTTTGAAGAATTGCATGGAAACAGTATGAATTTGTGTACGTCCTGACTTTGGGCTTTTTCCTAGAAAGCCTAGATACCTAGGCCAAAAAAAGACAGGGGGGAACTGTCACTAAATATAAAAGGAAGGAATAACTGTCAGCCACCAAAGCCAGGGAAAACTGAAGTGCCATCTTTATCCAGGTATAACACAAGGGCTGATCTGAAAGAGGTAGAGCAGGCATGCCAACCCCCCAGATTGTCAGCAAGACTAACCAGACCTTAGAATCTACCTTCAGCATCTCACTATGAAATGCAAAATTATATTTGATTGAACTCTAATGCCAACTGATAGTCACCTCTAATACTTATTTTTAAAAAGTTGGAGATTATGGTTTCATGACTTTCTAAAATTACTACTACCTTCCTGACTTACCTCTAACTGTTGGTGACAGAAATATATTTTTCTTTAATAATTAGATTTTGAAAAAAAAAACAAGTAGACACCAATTTCTTATATTAAGACAAAGCAAGTAGAAAACAAACCTTTGGAAAAGAGGAACTTCAGTAAATAGTATGGGAAATGACATATTTAACACAGGAAGAAGATTGAGCCCAATATTATTCCAGGGGAAAAAAAAGATGGTGTAAGGATAGTCTGGGACTGAGAAGGAGCCCTAGAGTTTAATTGGCAGTAAATCCATTTGGCTTCTCTAGCACCATGCTGAAATACAGAGAAAGAGGTCAATAACTGTAGAGAGTAATACTCTCTATTAAGAAGTATGAATGCTTGAAGTAACCAAGGATGTGTTGTGGGACTGTGACACAAGCTGTCAGCATATTAAAAAAAAGGAAAAGAAGGTTCTAATACTTTCGCCCCCTTTACCATTCATCTTCTTAAAAGCTTAGCAAACAAGGAAGAATTAAAACAATAATAACACTAAGTTGGAAGTATGAAGTTGTTCTGGTGATTTTCAAGACTTGCTATTCAAAAGATAATCTTATATATTGATTAAAGTTTTGATTTTAGAAAATAATGAAGTATTAACTGGTGTTAAAATAGAAATATAAATGATCAAAAATCCCTCCTTGCCCCCCCCCAAAATTTTCCTTCCAACAAATTTTAAAACCTTTCTATGGTAGGCAGCCTCCAAAATGATTCCCAATTATTCTTGCCACCTGGTATCCCTGTTCCTATGAACTCCCTGACACATTGAATAAAGGTCATCTGTGTAACCATGGGATGTTGCAGAAATAATGAGTGTGACTTTTGAGGGTGAAGAACAAAACCCTCTCCACAGAGCAGGTACACAGAGATCTGAGAATGGGGCAGAAATAAGGGGGGAAAATCTAGCATAATAGTCCCCATGCCAAGTACAAAGTAACACAGAAAGAAATTGAAGCCAATTGTACACTTAATCATAGCACAAAAAAATCCAAAGCCAGCAAAATTCCTGACACAGCCAGCCAGCAGAAAAAGCATGCCCACTGCTAGACATAAATACCCTCGGTATCTATTATTCTATACACATTGTCCGGCACTCAATCAAAAGCAACTAGCAAGATGATGGGTTTAAATCCATCCATATCATTAATTGTAAATGGTGGAAACATACCAATAAAAAGGAAGACATGATCATATTGAATAAAGACTTATGACCCAATTATATGCTATCTACAATAAACCCATTTTTAAGTATATAAACATAGGTTAAAAGTAAAAAAGAAAAACAAAACAGAAAAAGATACGTCATATAAACACTAAATAAAAGAAAGCAGGAGTGACTATATTAATATAAGAAGAAGTAGACTTCAGAAGAAGAAATACTGCAAGGAATAAAAAGGACATTACAAAGAAAAGAAAACATTACATAATAATGAAGAAGTCAATTCATCAAGAAGAAATAACCATCCTAAATTTGTAGGCACCTAACGACAGAGTATAACAATACATGAAAAATAATCTGAAAGAACTAGAAAATAGACACATCCACAATTAAAACTGATGATTCAACAATCCCTTAGGTAAACAACAGAACAGGCAGACAATAGGTAAGGATATGGAAGATGTGAACAATACTATTAACCAACCTAACCTGATATTTTTAGAAGCTCCACCCAAAAATGACAGAATGGAAATTATTTTCAGGTGAATATAAAACATTCATAAATATAGACTATATCCAGGACCATAAACCAAGCATCAAGAAATTTAAATTTAAAAACAAAGAAATTTAAAATAATTGAAATCAAATAGAGTGTGTTCTCCAGATTACATTGAATTAAACTAGAAATCAGTATCAGCAAGATATCTGAAATTTCCCCTAATATTTCAAAATTAAGCAACATATTTTTAAATAACTATGTCAAAGCAACAGAAGTCAAAACGGAAATAAGAAAATATTTTGAATTGAATGAAAATGAAAACACAGTAAAAACACAGTATCAAAACTTCTGAAATGTAGCCAAAGCAAGCTTAAAGAGAAATTTACAGTGTTGTTTATATCAAAAAAAAGTCTCGGGGTGCCTGGGTGGCTCAGTTGGTTAAGTGTTGGACTCTTGATTTCAGCTCAGGTCATGATCTCAGGTTGTGCAATCAAGTCCCACGTGGGCTGCTCACTCATTGGGGAGTCTGCTTGAGATTTCCTGTCTCTCCCTGTGCTCCTCCCCCCACTCACGTGTGCATGCTCTCTAAAATAAATCTTTTTTAAAAATGAAAAAATCCTTAAATCAATTATGTAAACCTCTTAAAGATTTTAAGAGAAGGGTCCAAAACGATGGTGTAGGAAGACCCTAAACTCATCTTCTCCCACAAATCTACACCTACATACAGAGTAGTTCCTCCTGAAGAAGGAATGAGGGCTGACTGAAGAGATTCCGCACAACAAAAGATGAAAGGACCACAAAGAAACATGAGAGATGGAGACGTTGCAATAACAAGAACCCCATCCCTGATGCTACAGACTACAGTAGGGAGGGATATCACTGAGGGGTCCATTTGTAGATTCACCAAACTTGGGGAACAGAAGAAGAAAAGCAGGTTTTTTTCCTCCAATTTTTATTTAAATTCTATTTAGTTAGGAATACACTGCAAATTGGTTCCAGAAATAGAATTCAGTGATTCATCACTTATATCTAACACCCGTTCCTCATCAAGTTCCTTCCTTAATACTCATCACCCATCTAGCCCCACCTACCCACCCCCCTTCATTACCCCAGTTTGTTCTCTGTCTTTAAGGTCTCTTATGATTTGTTTTGCTCTTTTTTTTCCCAAAAAGCAGTTTAAAGACAACTAGACTATAAGTGAAGGAAACCCATTAGTTAACCCTAGAGCATTTACCAAATAGTGTGGAATCTGCTGGATTCTTTCCAGGGTTGGAACTACTGATGAGTGCCATTATTTATGTTCCCACTCCACCTAATAGCACAAATGGGAGTAGGATCTGAGCACGCCACCTAGCTTGCTGGCTTGGGGAGTCCTGGGCCCCAGCACACCTTGGCTCCAGCTGTCACCACAAGACAGCTCTTTCCACCTGTGGCCATTTCAGCTCCGGCTGTTCCAAGGTCACTCCAGCGTGGAACAAATTGGGAGTTCCTGGCCTGCACCTACTTCATCTCCAGCCATCCCACCAGGACAGCCTTGATGCAGAGTACCATGGCACCTCCAGCCCATGCCCACTAGAACTCTACCCAGCCAACCTAAGATACACACGTCTATGCAGGGAACATTCCTATACAAGGTCACTCCTTCAAGATTGGGAGAGGTAGTTCTTTCACCTAATTCATAAAAACAAACACAGAAAATCATACAAAATGAGGAGACAGAGGAAGATATATCAAACAAACAAAAAGACAAAACTTCAGAAAAAGAACTCAATGAAACAGATTAGCAATCCACCTAATAAAGAGTTTGAATAATGATCATTACTAATTTACTAATGGTACCAGATTAGAAAGAGTGTATAAACTCAATGAGAACTTCAACCAAGAGACAGAAAATGTAAAAAAAGAACCAATCAGAGTTGAAGAATACAATAAGTGAAATGAAAAACATACTAGCAGAAATCAACAACAAATTAGAGGATGCAGAAGAACAGATCAGCAATCTGGAATACAGGGTGGTGGAAAGAACTCAAGCTGAATAGCAAAATAAAAAAAAAATTTTAACGGGGGTAGGTTTTGGGACCTCTGAGACAACATCAAGCATACTAACATTTGCATTATAGGGATCCTAGAAGTATAAAAGAGAAAGGGGCAGAAACTAATTTGAAGGAAATAGTAGCTGAAAACTTCCTACCTGAAGAGGGAAACAGACATCCAGGCCCAGGAAGCACAGAGAACCCCAAATAACCCAAAAGAGGTCCACACCAAGACACATAATAATTAAAATGGCAAAAGTTAAAGAAGAGAATATTAAAAGCAGCAAGAGAAAAACAACTAGTTACACACAAGGGAAATGGCAAAAGGCTATCAGTTGATTTTTCAGCAGAAACTTTACAGGCCAGAAGAGAGAAGCAATAATATAGTCAAAGGGCTAAAAAATAAAAACCTACAACCAAGAACACTCTACCCAGCAAGGTTATCATTCAGAATTGAAGAAGAGATAAAAAGTTTCCCAGGTAAACAAAAGTTAAAGGGGCTCTTCGCCACTAATCCAACCTTACAAAAAAAATGTTAAAGGAACTTTCTTAAGTAGAAAAGAACAGGCCAGAACTAGAAGAAAACAGGAAGGAAAAAGTTTCACTGGTAAAAGCAAATATATAATAAAGAGCACCTATAATGGTAGTGTGAAGGTTAAAGTATAAAAGTAGTAAAATCAATTATATCTTAAAAACTAGTTAAGGGATTCACAAAGTAAAAAGATTCCAAATATGATATTATACATAAAATGTGGGGTAAGGGGAAAAAAGAATGTGTTTAAAATCAAGTGACCATCAACCTAATAGAGTACTATATACTTAGGATGTTGTATACGAACCTCATGATAACCACAAACCAAAAATCTGCAAGAGATACACCAAAAGAAAAAAAATAAAGGAATCCAAACATAACAACACTAGGGAAAGTCATCAATCAAAAGGGAAGAGAGCAAAAGAAAAAGAAAGCTGCAGAGAATTACAACAACCAGAAAACAAGTACATATCTCTCAATAATCACTCTAAATGTAAATGGTCTAAATGCTCAATCAAAAGAGGTGACTGAATAGATAAAAAAGCAAGATCCATCTATATGCTGCCTATAAGAGATTTACCTCAGACTAAAGACATATGAAGCCTGAAAGTGAAGGGATAGAAAAAGATACTCCAGGCAAATAGAAGTGAAACAAAGCATAACAAGTCAGGGTAGCAATACTTAATAACAGACAAAATAGTCTTTAAATCAAAGACTATAACAAGAGACAAAGTAGGGTGCTATATAATAATAAAGTGATCAATCCAACAAGATGAACTAACAATTTTAAATATATGTATCCAACATAGGAGCACCTAAATATAAAAAGCAAATATAAACAGACATAAAGGGAGAGATCGACAGTAATACAATAACAGTAGGGGACTTTAACATTCCACTTACATCAATGGATAGATCATCTGGACAGAAAAGCAGGAAACAGTGGCTTTGAATGATACATTAGATCACCTTCCTCTTAAATCTTCATCACTAAATCTTCTGCCTATGTTAAACCGGCCTACCTTTTTATAACTTTACTACAAATGCAAATGCCAAAGAATCATGAAACACAATTCTAAGTATTTCTGAGAATTTACATTTTGGTCTAAATCCTCATTTTGAAATTATATATATATATATATATATATATTATATATATATATATATATATATGGCTCAGCCAAAATTTCTAAATTCAAGTCCTATTACATGAACATGAAACCTTGGTGAATTACTTTTTTTCCTACTTAATCTTCCTGATTCTGATTGTATTCCCATACCATCCCTCTAGAGAATGAGAATATTTTCACAGAAGAGCCTTCATTAGTTCTGCTTGCCATAATGTGGCTGATGTTTGAACTTTCTGTTTTTTATTTGACAATTTAGGAAGCAAAATGGTTCCTAATTTGAGAAATGTGGGTTTAATATATCTGCCATGAATCAATTGGACTAGGCTGAATTTAGCTGATATTGTGGGAGTTCCTTAATAATTCAGCATTTCTATAAATGTATGATCCTGCCAAATGGTGTTCTCACACATTTGCACTGTGCTTTTGGTCTCTCCAGTAAACTGAATATAGTGAAAACTGGTAGTGTTAGAAATTGTCTCCTGGGCGCCTGGGTGGCTAAGTGGGTTAAAGCCTCGGCCTTTGGCTCAGGTCATGATCTCAGGGTCCTGGGATCGAGGCCCACATTGGGCTCCCTGCTCAGCAGGGAGCCTGCTTCCTCCTCTCTCTCTGCCTACCTCTCTGCCCACTTGTGATCTCTCTCTGTCAAATAAATAAATTTAAAAAAAAAAAGAAAGAAACAAATTGTCTCTTTGTGGTGATACATGGAGGAATTGCCCATAAATTGTGATCTATTATCTTTAACAAGTTCTTTTGAATTCTCCTTATGAGCAAAACAGAGTGTTCAACTCTGAAATGACATGCCAACCTGGATAAAGAGTGATATTTCCTCCCATAGAGTGCAGCATCTGCTTAACATGAAGAAGTATATAGAGATTGGTAACTAATCTCCCCAAAATGTGCTGTCATTTTGCATTGCCAGCAATGTTTGTTTTCTCAAAACCAGAATTTAAACTGGGAAGAACTGTAAGAGATCTTTAGTATCACTGCAGGAAAAACAGCCCCAACTGGCAATAGGAGCCTTTCCATCAACTATCTAAGAGACAGCACCAATTCTTAAGAGTCCAAATTATTCTGTAGACCAGCCAGTATCTTGAAAAAGGGCAAGTATTCATCACCTGTAGCAGACAGTTTGGTTCATCAGAGGGAGAGCTTCCCTGTCTAAAAATCTTACCATTTAAGTTCAGCAAACTTGATCCATTCAGGGCCAGATAGTAAGTATTTTAGTCTTCGTGGGCCATGTAGTTTCTGCCACAATTGCTTAACTTTGCTACTGTAGCGCAAAAACAGAGACAATATGGAAATAACTGGGCATAGCTGTGTTACAATAAAACTTATTCACGAAAACAGACAGTGGGTATGACCTGACTCACCATCCATATTTTGCCAATACCTGTTCTATATTGTCTTGAAATCTGAATCAGTTATATTGTACCTTTACATTAAAAATTGTCCTTCTCAAGGCACCTGGGTGGCTCAGTTGGTTGAGTGGCTGCCTTTGTCTCAGGTCATGATCTCAGGGTTGTGGCATCAAGCTTCACATTGGGCTCTCTGCTCAGCAAGGAGTCTGCTTCTCCCTCTTCCTTTGTGCTCATGCTCTCTCTCTCTCTCTCTCTCTCTCTCTCTCTCTCTCTCTCTCTCAAATAAATAAAATCTTTTTTAAAAATTATCTTTCTTGTTATAAGGTAACTATGTCTGTAAGGAGTCACACATCAAAAATTCCTTAGTGTATATGACAGACCCCATCCCATATCTACTTCAGGTGCTGGTAGGCTGAGAGCATCCTACTTCAAGAGCCTACATCTCCCTTCTTCTCTGAGTAAGGGTTTTCTCCATAACACTGACATCCAGGTATATGGGTAGTAATCCCTCCAGAATAATCTTCAGCCATGGGAAGATAAGAGTCAGTGGACAGATGATAGCCTGCTCGCTTGTCTCCAGAGAGATGATTCTGAGATATGTTTCTGATGGTCTCTCAGAAAAATCCCGAGTGGAACTGAGTTCCAATTGCCTAAAGGATAATTTGTCCATTACAGACAATGTATTGGCATTTTTTCTGTCTCTATCTTCCTTCCTTCCTTAAGCTTCCCGGAATCACTTCCCAAACAATTTCAGGAGTTTAATATTTTTGTCTTAAAGATTACTTTGAAGACAGACCAAACTAACACAAATGGATTCATGTGTTTTCTGTTGTTTCTCCATAGCAGAAGAGACTGGAGTACATGAAAACATTGGAAGCCCTGTGAGTAAATATGAAGAGAAATTCTGACAGTGGGATAAATCGTGCTGAAACGGATTGTGGGCAAATAAGAGGTTATGTCAGATGATGAAACAAGGCTTTTAGTTCAAAGATGTAGGTCTAAATCCCCAATTCACCACTTACTCTTTGATTGCCTGGTTTTCAACAAGTTACTTAAACTCTGAAGCATTGGTGTTTGTTGTTGTTGTTGTTTGATAAAATAGTAACACTTTATTAGGGTTAGCAAATTCTCTAATCCACAACAAAAGGAACTCAATTTAATGTAGCTTGTAATAATTATAATATTAAAGAGGTCTCGCCAGTGGTTGTTGGTCTACAGCAAAAAGTAGGTTAAGAGAAACACAAAGCCTATTTTTTCTTAGTTGGTACTTTACTTGGGAATTTAGAATAATGCTTAAATGCTGTGGTTGTGTGCTGACCTCTGTAACATATAACTAATCATAAGGAACTCTTCAACATTATACTCCAGACAGAAGTAAAAAGGTAAAAGCAGAAATGACTAACAAGACATAATTGTATACATAATTCCTTTATAATTAATATTTGCTAGAAAATGGAGTTTGACATTACTTACAATTTTATCAACATTCACAGAGGCTATCATAGGCATATGGGCGTACTGTCACCACAAAATGTCTTTGCTTCCCAAGTAGCTTTAAATTTTAAATATGAAGGTCAGTTACCAGAGCCAAACTTGTTCTTAAAAAGTAGAATTCTTATGTCCATTCAATCACAGTCTCTTACATCTTTCTGGGCCTATTCACTTGCAGATAGGAATGGAAACTGTAACTGGGTACTTCATATCATGCATTCACATGTAATGCTCACCTTCATATGTTGTCCAATTTCTTGAGGCTAAAAAGCTGTGACTCACAGCAAGACCATACAAATGAGGAAGTTCCATGTGGTGGAGACCACAACCTTGCACACAGTCTGTTTCATCTCCTTGGGTTCCAGCTTTGGCAGGAGGCACTCAATCTGGAACATCTCAGCTTTGCTTCCCTGCCACACCTTTCTCAGCTGTTGCCTGGCACCCGTGAAGTTCTGTTTACTCATCTGAAATAGGGGAAAATCACCTGCCTATTTTTTTAACAGTTTTAGATTCACAGAAAAATTGTGAAGATAGTTCAGAGTTTCTATAAGCTCCTTACCCATTTTCCTCTATTATTAATGTCTTATAGTAGGATGCTACATTTCTTATAATCATATACCAATATTGATAAATATCAACTGAAGTCCATACTTTATTCAGATTTCCTTAGTTTCTGCCTACTGTCCTTTTTTCTGTTTCAGGATATTATCTAGGATATTATATCACATTTATTTGTCATGTCTTCTTAGCTTCTCTTGACTATAGTAGTTTCTCAGACATTCCTTAATTTTAATGACCTTGAGTGATTTGAGGAGTATTGATCGAGAGTTTTATAGAATGTCCCTCAGTTTGGATTTATTCAGTATTTTCCTCATGGTTAGACTGGAGTTATGGGTTGTGGGGAGGAAGATCACAGAGGAAAGTATCATTTTCAACACATCATCCCAAGGGGAGATACCACCAACATGATTTTTTTTCATTGTTGAACATGATACCTAGCTGAGGTAGTGTTTTTCACACTATAAAATTAACACTATAGAATTCATTTTTCCTTTTTTCAAATTGTAATTTGGAAGAAAGTCACTATGTACAGCCCACAACTAAAAAGTGGAGAATTATGTTCCACCTCCTTGAAATTAGAAAATTTTGTCTGAAAGATTTGTCTCTTCTCCCTTTTATTAATGTATTTATTAATTTTTATTTACATTGTATGTCAACAGAGTTAGAATCCAATTCCACTTTATTCATTTTGTTGCCTCTGTTGTTCCGATTTGGTCATTAGGAACTCTCTCAGTTGGTTCTCATGTCCTTTGATAAACCCCCATTAGAGTGGATCTTTTTTTCATCTCTTCCTTACTTTCTGGTGCCACATGATGCTCCTGCCCCAGTCCAATTAGTCATTAGATCTCCAAAGATTCCTGGTTCCTTTTATTGGGAATATTATTAGAAACCAAGATCTGGGTGCCAGGTGTTCTCACTATGTTCTTTTAAGGCTTGAGTAAAAATAAACTAGACTCCTAATATGATACTCTAAAAGCTGTTCAACAAACGTAAGTTAAATGTGAATTTTGTCTAGTTCTAGCTCTGATAAGGATAGTCCTTGATAAATTCTCTATTTTTGAAACAATGATGAATAATGCTGTGACATTCTTCATTTATTTCAAGGATAGAGAAACTAAAAGGCAACTTGAGAGGCCACACTTGTGGAGACTTGGCTTCTTCCCAACAGGGCATGTGGTCCTTGGATCCTCCATGCCATTCTTGATTATTCAAGTTTGACAGCATTATTTTCTTTACCCCAAGATTATAATCATATTAATTCCATATAAACTTTGAAATTCCGTGTTATCATGAGTTATTATTTCCATGTGCTCAGAGAAGAAGAAAGTTTTAAAATCAAATGATCTTTCTACCTTCAGAAATTAGGAAAAGAAATTAAACCCAAACCAAGCAGAAATGAGGAAGTAATTAAGATTAGAGCAGAAGTAAATGGAATGAAAAATGGACCAAAAAATGGAGAAAATTAATGGCAGAAGTTGGGTTCTTTGAAAAGACTGATAAAAATAAAATCCTACTAAGACTAGCCAAGAAAAAAGGGGAAAATCACATATTTCTAGTATCAAGAATGAAAGAGGGACTACTGCCACAGATAATACAAAAATGATAATAAAGAAATATTTTAAACAACATCATGCCAATAAATTCAACAACTTAGATTAAATGGGCAAACTCCTTGCCAATTACAAGTCATAAAAATTGGCATGAGAAGAAATAGAAAATATGACTAATCCTGTATGTGGTAAATAATTGAAACCATCCTACAGAGAAAACTCTATCCCCAGATGGCTTGACTGGTGAATTCTACCAAATATTTAAGGAAAAAATATGACACAAATTTATACTATCTCAGAATACACGCAGTCTTTCTCTTATACCAATCGTTTAGAATAACAGAAAGGAAACACTTCACAACTCTTTTTGTGAGGCCAGAATAACCCTTCCAGTAAAATCTGACATGATATTATAAAAAAGAACAATTATGGACCAATACCCCTAATGGATGGAGGCAAATTAACTTATCAAATCCAGCATATTGCATTATAATATGAACAAGTGGTATTTATCTAAGAATGCAAGTTTGGTTTGAAAATGATTCAATACAATTTGCTACATTAAAAAATCATATATTCACTACATTGAAAGAACAAATAGTCATCAAAGAAACACCTACACTAACATTACACTTAATGGGAAAATATTAATATTTTTTTCACCTGAAAATCAGGAACAAGGCAAGAATGTTCACTCATAACTTCTAAACAATTGTCTTGGAGTTCCTCGTTAGTTCAATGAGGCAAGGCCCAAAACATGGAAGCATAAAGATTGAAAAGGAAAAAGTAAATCTTTCTTTATTCACAAACATCATTTTTTTATATAGAAAATCCTAAGGAATCTACAAACAACTACTAGAACTAATAAGTAAATTTTGCCAGGTTTTGGGATACAAGGGCATTATACAAATAGCAATTGTATTTATATATATTAATAACAAAAAAATTGAAAGTAAAATGTAAAAGGCAATGCCATTTATAATATCAGAAAACATTAAACTGTAATAAATTTAATAAAAAGTGTGTAAGATCTCTACACTGAAAACTGCCAAAAATTCCTAAAAGAAAAATTACTAAGTGACGAGATACAGCATGTTTATAAATTGTAAGATATGATTTTGTTAAGATGTTTAGAACAAGGGGCAGAAAACTATTTCTTTAAAGGGTCAGATAATAACTATTTTAGGTTTTGTGGGACATAAGGTCTCTGTTTTATCTACTCAACACTGTTGTTTTAGGGCAACTCAGTTATACACAATGCAGGAACAGATAAGCCTGGCTATGTTTCAGTAATACTGTATTTACAAAAACAGTAAATAGTGGCAGGCAATATATGGCCTACAGGCTATAACTTGTCAAACTCTGATCTAGAATGCTAATTTTGTTAACATGCTACTTTAGAATATATATAAGGAATATCTATAAGTCGATAATAAAAGATAAACAGCCCTTTAATAAAATGGGCAAAGACGTTTACAGACACATTACTAAAGATCTAAAAATGGTCAATGCACACACAAACACACACACACACGCATACACAAAGGTAAGAAATGACCTACATGAGAAGTTTTTCACAACTCTTTATTTCAACACACACCAATCATTTACATGTTGGTTGTTTAGAATAAGTACTATAGACTTTAGCTTTGCCCACAGAGAGAACACTCTCACAGATGCATTCTCCCTTCTTGCCACAGAACTATTTTTAGTAATACTAGCTGGGAGAGGGTGGGAAGCCTCTGGGTTGGTCAGGGTGGACATGGCCAGGACTTTTGCAGCATGCTCAGGGTTTGAGAAACCACAAATGCTTCCTTTGAAACCCAATCATCAGTT
Organism: Ailurus styani; assembly: GCA_002007465.1. Classification (NCBI taxonomy): domain Eukaryota; kingdom Metazoa; phylum Chordata; class Mammalia; order Carnivora; family Ailuridae; genus Ailurus; species Ailurus styani. Next base: position 136,233 of record LNAC01001185.1, on the reverse strand, counting down.
TTGTTGAATCTATCTGTGATTTTTTAAAAAAAAAATTCTGAAACCTGCAAGGTTCACAAAACCTGCAAGGTTAGTTACTTCTTTAAGTTCCCTCCACATTACTTTTCATTGTTTATTTACTTTGTGTTGTTTGTGAGGAGTGAAAAGAAGAAAACAATCAGATTTTGCTCTTTAAAATTAAGCATCATGTAAACAGAAACAAAGTTTAATTATGAGAACAAACTGTAATATTTGACAAGGTTCAATCATTTTCTGTAGATATATGCCATACTCATTTGACAAGTATTTGATATGTAACATATGAAAAGCATCCTGGGGTGTATATGTAGAACTGATTTTTGGAATATCACAGTTGAGGGTAGCATAGGGTGAGGAATCAGACCAATCTGAATTCAAATCCCTACTCTGTCTCTTAACTATTTGTGTGAGCCTGGATAAGGTACATCAACTCTTCTGTTTTTTAATTTGAGGAATAGGAACAGTGTTAGCTCTTCCTGTGTCTCCATGAAGATAATACATATAAAACACCTGCACTGAACTTGAACACAGAAGACATCCAGATATTAGTTCCCATTCCCATTACCTTCACAGCTTACAAGATCAGCTATAAAAAACTAGTTGATGAATAAGAACATGATGCATTCAGTTTCAGTTTCAGACACAAACCAAAAGTACACATGGTCTTTATCCTTCTGAATTATAGGAGAAAGGTACTGACTGATCAGAATAACTGTGTACAGAGTAGAGCATCCTCATTATACTCAGAACAGAGAGCCACTGACTTGTAGAAACACAACAACTAAAAAAAGCCCTCTACTTTCCTAGATGTAAAGATATTCTGGAACATACATTTTCAAAAATTTTCCAATTTGCCTATATACATTCAAGAAATGTTGAGTTTCATTTTTTGTTATTAAGTTGGATAAATTGGTTGAGATAGTGAGTATTTACTATTGTGCCCATTCCCCAAAGCAGATTTCATTATGAATATCTGGGGCCTGAGAGACTCAGATGGAAGCTAGCATCTCTTTATTTTCCTATGCCCTGAACTCTCTTGAATCACTGCACAGACTTTCCCTCAATCATAAGCCAAGGAAGAGATCACTGTTGAATGATAACAATGTATAATGTGTATTACACAATCAATGCCATGTTGCCTACCCCAAAGTACCCTTCAATGTTACTCAAATGTCTGCAATGATTATGTTTCTTCTTCCTTCACATCAGAGACTACGGTTATAATTCCTCCCTTTATAAAATTGTAAAAATTGTTTTATCTCTTACCACGACATGATAGCATCTTTGTTCCTTCCTCTTCAAGCCTTGCCTTTATTTCTTAAGACTCAGTATCAATATAACTATCATAGAATCATGTGCACACCCTCTCATGTCAGTGGATATGCTTCCCAGATCTCTTCTTACTAATCTAATGTGCTAAAAGTGACCTACTCTATCTAATTTACCAGAAAAAAATATCTGAATGATTGTAAGAAGAATTCTACCATTTTATAAAAATGTGTTTTCAATTTCAGAATAACTAGAACAAATTTTTGATAGGGTTCAGTTTCTAAAACTAAGGAGAAGCCAGCAGATTGGTAACATGTAAATAAAAGTAACATGAATAAAGATTCATTTTAAGCAAAGATTCACTTCTAAGGGCTTACATTTGGAGAGTAAAAATGGGTGACAGAGAAAAATATATATTCTAATTGGAAAATAGCCATTATTAAGTTTTATGAAATTCTGGAAACTTTATGCAATAGTATAGCAAGTTGCTTAAAAGCAGGGGTCCATTTTGTCACTCAGTAGCTAGGTCACCTGAGGACATTGCTTCATCTCTCTAAGTTCTAGTTACCCTGACAACAAAATAGAAATTGTAATAACATTATTTACCTCATACAGTGACTGTAAGAATTGAATGAATTAATGCCTATGTAACTTGTTTAAGTGACAAGAACGAAAATATATCCTTGTATGAGTTTGCCCATTTCCTCCCACCCAATCCTTCAAAAGAAAATGGAAAACGTCTTTTTCTTTTTTTTTTCTTTTCTTCCCCCACTTACTACTGAAAGAATTCTGTATTTGCTGACTACATTCCCAGTCTTTTCAGATATAGATTCAGAGGGGGCAGGAAGTTGGGGATTAACAGAAGTAGAGAAAAGAAGGAGAAATAGACAAACCTTGCACAGACTTCAGGCAGAGTGAGAAGCAGTTGTATAAGAGACATCAGAGCAGGTAGATTATTGAATATTTTAGGAGAGGAAAGGGGCTTTTGAGATGTATTGAGATTTGTGTTGCTGTGGGTTATGGATTGAATACCTTTAATGATATTGACATTTCACTTTGTGTTGCTGTTTAGTGTTTTTTTGAATGTGACCTGATACAGAGACTGGACCACATGAAATGCCAGCTTACATAAAAGTTACTTCTCTCGTGGTGACAATGACAATGATGACAACAATTGTATGGTCCTTTTCCTATATGAAAGTGTGTGTCAAGATACAATCACTAATTTTCCATGGAAACAGGATACTGTTTTGAAGTCAAATCGTACTCAAAGAAGATATCATGAAAGAGAATATTTTGAGTTCTAAATGGGAAATTGATGCCATCTCTTTGGGAAATTATAAGCAAAATTTAAAGGAACTTTCAGAAATATTTACCCCAGTGACTTCTGTAGGGGCACCTGGGTGGGTCAGACATTAGGCACCTGCCTTCAACTCAGGTCATGATTCTGAGGTCCTGGGATCGAGCCCTGCATCAGGCTCCCTGCTCAGCAGAAGCTTGCTTCTCCCTCTCTCACTCCCCCTACTTGTGTTCCCTCTCTCTCTGTCTCTCTGTAAAATAAATAAATAAAATCTTAAAAAACAAAACAAAACTTCTCTAAAGACCCCAAACCAGACAACAAAAGCTAGCCAGAAACTACTAAAATATTTTGATATATAAGAAAATATACTAAGAAGTAGAGAATACAGAAAGCCAAAATCAGATTAAGTATTTGTATATAACAATTAACATTTAACAAAAAGGAAACTTTGTTTCCCAGTTTCCACCTCTCTAAAATTAAAGGGGAAAGAAATCACATTATGTCTGAAAAAGTATTAAGGTCTCATGAAGTTGCCCTTGAGATTAAAGTGGTTAAATAAAAACCAGTGAACTAGGTTGTCAGAGCTCTGAGTACTTCACCCCAACTCCAACGAGGGACATACTCTTATAAATTTTATTGACTGAGATAAGATTATATTTGGAATTTTTTAAAAAGAATTCTTTGGTTTAAAATGTATGTTTCAGTATTAAATGCAGGTCTATTCTTTGTTATCTCTAAACTTCTCATAGATCCAGATATGTTTTAAATATTGCTCTAAACAGTATTTTCCATTTAAAGTATACACAATTGTATTTTTTCAGTAATTCAATGCTTACATAATGTAATTTACTAAAGAGTCATATTTTATGGAAAAGGTCACTTTAAACAAATTAAGAATTCAACTCTAAAAATTTAAAAAGAGAAGAGCAGAGCATACCTAATGAAATCAATAGATAGAAATGAATTAATGTGCTAAATCTAACATCCTTAGCACAATGACTGGCAGAGTAAGTAATTTCACTCACGAGCTAAATAAAGAAAAAAATTTTAATAAAGTAGGAAGCAGAAATATTAATAAAATCAGTAATTAATAAATCAAGGTCAAGATCACTAGAGTAGTTGTATGGAGTGGAGAGCAGTAGGGTGAAACACAAAACAGACCAAACATCAGCAAATCAGATCAAGGAAAAATAAAATCACAAGCCAAATAAATATTGTTAGAAATAAGACACAAGTGATGCAGAGGATATGTAGAATTAAAACTGTCTTTTTTTTAAAGATTTTTATTTATTTGTTTGAGATAGACCACACACGTGCATGCAAGTGAAGGGAGGAGTAGAGAGAGAGGGCAAGGCAGAGAATTCCAAGCAGACTTCACACTGAGCATGGAGCCAGACATGTGGCTTGACTTCACAGCACAGATTGAAAGACCCCCACTTGTGAACACCCTCCCCCAGCCGTCAACTAACTAACCGCATTCTTGCCTTTCTGTAACTGCTTGGCTGCAGAGAACAAAGGACGGAGAGTCCTGAGAACCCCTCCCGGCCATTCCGAGGGATTCCCAGGGAAGTAACACCTGTGACATTAGATAACCTGCATTGTTGTCTTAAATAACTAATAGAAAACCTGTTGCTAAGCCGTTGCTTATGTACCCCCTTTTTCCCCTATAAAAAGCATGTGAGCCAAAAGCCCGGCGCGCTCAGCCAGCTGATGTGCTGACCGCCCGCAGGCGCGTCTGTGAACAATAAACCCTCTTGCCTTTGCATCCAGTGGAAGCCCGGTGTCAGATTTTTGGGTAGTGGGATCTGAGGGTCTTTCAAGATCATGACCTGAGCCAAAACCAAGAGCCAGGCCCTCAATGAACTGAACCACCCAAGAACCCAGGAACCTCTGGGTGGTTCAGAACTAAAAGTATCCTTAAACAAGGTGGGAGCACTAACCCATGAGAAGGAAAATTTCCCAGAACCTCAGGGATTCAGTGTTTTTGAATGCTCCTTATCATGGGTACCTGGGAGGGAAAATGTGAGTAGATTCTGAAGGGACCTGAGTAAACTCGCCACGTAGAAGTCTCTATGTTGTCTTCAAGGAAAGTGGGAGAGCTAGTCTTCAAGTGGAAAAAGTGAGAGCTCTTACTTCTGAAAGCTTAGAGAGTCCAGGAAATTCAAGATATTTGAATGCATCAATTTAAATGTCTAGATCACAAGTATTAATATTCTACTCCTACCAAATAAGGACACTGTTCTTGGCATAACAGACTTGCTAAAGTTAAAAATTCAAAACTTTCTCTACAACTCTTAGAATTAAAGCATACACACACACACATTTATACATACATATATTCATATAAAACTAAAAATATATAATAAAGAATAATTAAGAAATAAATCCAAAAATAACCCTGATGGAATTATATCATTAATTCATCTATATGCACAAATTATTTCCAAAATGAATACATGAATAAATGAGTAAATTATTTTTCCCACTTATCTGTACCTAAAGAAAACTTAGCTGATCATCTGTCCTACACTTCCTCAACAAAATAAATTTTAAAAAAACTAGCAGGGCCGAATCAGAGGAAGATGGCACTGTAGTAGGAGAACCCTAGGCTCACCTCATTCCATGAACACAACTAGATAATTATCCAATCATTCTAAATACCCCAGAAATATACAGGAAGACTGAAAGAGCAAATTCCACAACTAAAGGGAGAGAGGCCACATTGAAGAAGGTAGGAAGTACAGAGATGTGGATCGCAGGTGCTGTGGAGGAGAAGGATCTGTGGTCTTGGAGAAAGGTGAGAGAAAGAGAATCACACAGGGGAATGAACCAGGAGAATGTTTCCCCAAAGCCATGGCTTAGAAAACAAGAGGGGCTGAATTCTGTGAGTTCTTAGAACAAGAAAAGCTTAAAGCCTGGAGTTTAAAGGTCAGTGGGTTTGGCTGGGAGAGAGCCCAGAGGACACTGCACTGCTCCTGAAGATAAGGCAGGCAAACAACCTGGGGGCAGACAGCATGGAAACAGTGATTCTAAGAGTGTCTGGGGCACACAATGGGGAGATTATTTGCTTCTCAGAGCACCTCCCTGAGAGGCAGCATTCACCAAAACACCTCTCCAGGAACAAAGGAGCTGGCAGGCATTATTTCCCTCCCCCTACTCCTCAGCATAAACACAGAGCCACCTGCAGGAAGCAACATAGTTCCAACACTGGCTGCCTAACTTGCATATGCCAAGCCCCACTCACTCCCTGTGCTCTGGTGGGACTACTCTTTACAGCCAAGCTTGCCTCAATCTCAGCATGGTGGGTCCCTCCTCCAGAAGACCAACACAAACGCCTGTCTAACTACGTCTCCTGATGAGAGAGTTCCGCAGAGCCTCAGTTCCAGCAAAGTAGCGACATGTCTCATTTCACAAGCAGACCAGAGCATACCTAGTTAACACTTGCCACATTCAGGCCAGGGACAAAACACTGCTCACAGCAGACAAGGAAAGTCTCCTCAGACCACCCGCCTGAAGGCCAGAGCAGCCGAAACACAACAGCAGAGTGCACACAGCATAGATCAGAGACTCTCCCTGAAGTGCCAGGCCCTGGGCACTACATGACTTCTTTTTCATAAGGCCATTACATTCAGGAGCAAGAGACATAACTGCCTTTTCTAACAGAGAGAAGAAGGCAAAGACTTAGACAAAATATGAAGATGGAGGAACTTATCCAAATACCAGAACAAGATAAGGCCACAGTCAGAGATCTAAATGAAATAGATAAAAATAACATGAGAATTTAAAACAGCAATCATAAGGATACTCACTGGGATTGAGAAAAGAATGGAAGACACCAGTGAGACCCTGACCACAGAGATAAAAGAGTTAAAAACAATCAGAGATGAAGTGTGCTATAAATGAGATTAGAAACACCCTTGATGCAATGAACAGCAGGCTGGAAAAAATCAGGGGAACAAATTAATGACATAGAAGGCAAAATAATGGACAATAATGAAGCAATAATAATGTCCAAAATAATGGACAATAATGGACAACAAAAGAGAGAAAGAAGAATTATGGAGCATTAGAATAGACTTAGGAAACTAAGGGAGTCCATCAAATGTAATATCATTCATATTATAGGAGGCCCAGAAGAAGGAGAAAGAGAAAAGGACACAGAAAATGTATTTGAAGAAATAATAGCTGAAATTTTCCCTACTCAGGAGAAACATAGATCCATATCCAGGAGGCAAAAAGAATTCCCATCAAAATCAACAAAAGCAAGCCAACACCAAGACATGTTGTAATTAAAATTGCAAAATACAGTGATGAAAAAATTTTAAAAGCAGCAAGACAAACAAAACAAAACAAAACAAAACCTTATAAGGGAAACCCCATAAGGCTAGCTGGAGGTTTCTCAATAGAAACTTGGCTAGCCAGAAGAGAATGGCATGATAAATTCAGAGTGCTGATTGGGATAAATATGCACCCAAGAAAATTCTATCCAGCAAGTCTAAAATTCAGAATAGGAGAGATACAGAGTTTCCCAAACAAATAAAAACTAAAGGAATTTGTGACCACTAAAAAGACTTGCAAGCAATTTTAAAGAGAACTCTTTGAATACAAAGGAGAAGCCAAAAATTACAAATCCAAGAAAGGATCAGAGGAAATTTCCAGAAACAATGACAAAACATGTAATAAAATGGCAATAAATACATATCTAGCAATAATTGCCTTGGGGGCATCTGGCTCAGTCAGTGTAGCATGTGACTCTTAATCTCAAGGTCATGAGTTCAAGCACTACATTAGGTATGGAACCTACTTAAAAAATAATTACTTTAAATGTAAGTGGACTAAATGCTCCAATCAAAAGACATAGGATGTCAGAATGGATTAAAAAAAAAAAGACCCATCTATATGCTGCCTACAAGAGACTCATTTTATGACACCTAAAGACACTTGCAGATTGAAAGTGAGGGGATGGAGAAATACCTACCATGCAAAAATGTCGAAAGGCAGACAAAGTAACAATACTTATATTGGACAAACAAGACTTTAAAAACAAAAACTGTAACAAGAGACAAAGAAGGACACTATATAATCATAAAGGGGACAATTTAACAAGAATATTTAACAGTTGTAAATAATTATGCACCGAACATGGGAGTACCCAAATACATAAAATGGTTAATAACAAACATAAGGGAACTAACTGATAATAATACAGTAAGAGTAGGGGTATTTAACACCCCACCTGCACCAATGAACAGATCATCTAAACAGAAAATCAACAAGGAAACAATGGCTTTGAATGACACACTGGACCAGATGGGCTTAACAGATACATTCAGAACATTTCATCCTAAAGCAGAATACACATGCTTTTCAAGTGCACACAGGAAATTCTCCAGAAGAGATCACACATTAGGTCACAAAACAGGCCTCAACAAATACAAAAAGTTGAAGTCATACCATGCATCTTTTCTGATGACAACACTATGAAACTGGAAATCAACCACAAGAAAAAAATCTGGAAAGACCACAAATACATGGAGGTTAAACAACATGCTATTAAACAATGACTGGGTCAACCAGGAAACCAAATAAGAAAATTTTTAAAAATACAGGGAAACAAATGAAAACAGAATAGTCCAAAACCTTTGGGATGCAACAAAAGTGGTCCTAAGCAGGAAGTATATAGCAATACAGGCCTACCTCAAGAAGCAAGAAAAATCTCAGATAAGCAACCTAACCTTACACTTTAAGAACTAGAAAAAGAACAATAAATGAAGCCTACCCCTAGCAGAAGGAAAGAAATAATAAAGATTAGAGCAGAAATAAATGATATAGAAACTAAAAATAATAGAACAGATCAATGAAACCAGAAGTTGGTTCTTTGAAAGAATAAAATTAATAAACCTTTAGCCAGACTTATCAAAAAAAAGGATGAAATAAAATCACAAATGAGGGAGGACAAATAATAGCCAACACTACAGAAATAAAAATAATTATAAGAGAATATTATAAAAATTATATGTCAACAAATTGGATAACCTGAAAGAAGTGGATAAATCCTCAGAAACATAAATTACCGAAACTGAAACAGAAGGAAATAGAAAACTTGAACAGACTTATAACAAGCAAAGAAATTGAATCAATAATTTAAAAACTCCCAACAAATGAAAGCCCAGGACCAGATGGCTTCACAGGTGAATCCTACGAAACATTTAAAGAAGAGTTAATACCCACTTTTCCCAAATTATTTCAAAAAGTAGAAAAGGAGAGAGGACTTCCAAATTTATTCTATGAGGCCAGCATTACCCTGATACTAAAACCAAATAAAGACACCACTATAAAGAGAACAGGCCAATATTCTGGATAAACATAGTTGCAAAAAATCTAAGTAAAATACTAGCAAACCAAGTACAATAGTCCATTAAGAGAATCATTCACTGCCATCAAGTGGGACTTATTCCTGAGCTGGATGGCTGGTTCGATATTTCCAAATAAGTCAATGTATTACACCACATTAATAAAAGGAATGATAAAAACCATATGATCCTTTCAATAGATGCAGAAAAAGTATTTTTCCCCAGGAGTATGACCTGAGCTGAAGGCAGACACTTAACTGACTGAGCCACCCAGGCATCCCAAAATTTTGCAAAAAGAAAAGCAAAACTGCAGGCATTGCAAATCCAGACTTCAAGTTATATTACAAAGCTGTAATAATCAAAACAATATGGTACTGGCACAAAAATATATGCATATATCAACAAAACAAAATAGAAAACCCAGAAATAAACACATAATTATACAGTCAGTTAATCTTCAACAAAGCAGGAAAGAATATACAAAGGTAAAAGAATTTCTCTTCAACAAATGATGTTGGGAAACCTGGATAGCGACGTGCAAAAGAAAGAAACTGGACTACTGTTTTATACTATTCACAAAAACAGATTCAAAATGGATTAAAGACCTAAATGTGAGACTTGAAACCATTAAAATCCTAGAAGAGAACACCTAGAAGAGGAAAGAAATCCTAGAAGAGGCAGTAACTTCTTTGACATAGGCCATAGCAACTTTTTTCTAGATATGTCTCTTAAGGCAAGGGAAACAAAGCAAAAATAAACTATTGGGATTACATCAGAATAAAAAGTTCTGCACAGCAAAGGAAACAATGAACAAAATTAAAAGACAACATATATCATGAGAGAAGATATTTGCAAATGACATATTTAATAAAGGATCAGTATCCAAAATATATAAAAAACTTATAAAGCTCAAGACCCAAAAAACAAATATGGGCAGGAGACACACAAACAGACATTTTTCCAAAGAAGACATCCAGGTGGCCAAGAGACATGTAAAAAGACACATAACATCAGTCATCATCAGGGAAATGCAAATCAAAATTACGAGATATCACCTCACACCTATCAGAATGGCTAAAATCAACAACACATGAAACAATAGGTGTTGGCAACCACATGGAGAAAGAGGAAACTGCCTGCAGTATTGGTGGGAATGCAAACTGGTACAGCCACTCAGAAAAACAGTATGAAGATTTCTCAAAAATTAAAAATAGAACTACCCTACAATCCAGCAACTGCACTATTAAGCATATACCCAATGACTACAAAAAAATATTAGTTCAAAAGGATACATGCATTCTGATGTTTATAAAAGCATTATCTACAATAGAAAAATTATGGAAACAGTCTAAGTTTTCCATCAACTGGTAAGTGGATACACACTCACACACACATATACACACAGTGGAATATTACTCAGCCATAAAAAAGAATGAAAGCTTGCCATTTGCAATGACATGAATGGAGCTATTATGTTAAGCAAAATAAATCAATCAGAAAAAGACAAATATCATATGATTTCACTCATATGTGGAATTTAAGAAACAAAACAAATGAACAAAGGGACAAAAAGAGAGAGAGAGAGAGAAAAACAAACAGACTCTTAACTATAGATAACTGGTGGTTACCAGATGGGAGGTGGTTGGGAGGATGGGTTAAATAGGTGCTGGGGATTAAGAAGTACATTTGGGATGAACCAAGGTGTTGTAGAGAAGTGTCGAATCACTATGTTGTACTCCTGAAACTAATATTACACTGGATGTTGACAAATTCAAATAATACTTAAATTAAAATAAAGTAAAAAACTATCAGGGTTAATCTAGCAAATCTATACATAGAAAATTTTTCTTTATAGTTTTTCATTATACACTACTCTTCTATGGTACAGAAGTATATAATTAAAAATCCAATTTTTGGGTAATTTGAATATTTTGAAACAATGTATGGAGAGAAATCACTATATGATTATATTGAAACATGGATGAAAATATTTTATACATGTCCATTCTTCTTCCCATGTGTTCTTGCACATTTTTTAGGGGGGTGGGAGGGTAGGGATAGGGTGGATGGGTTATGGACATTGGGGAGGGTTTGTGCTTTGGTGAGGGCTGTGAAAGATGTAAGCCTGATGATTCACAGACCTGTACCCCTTGGGCAAATAATAAAAATAAAATTAAAAAAAAATTTCCTTTTTTAAGATTCCATTATCTATCTTTCTATCTATCTATTTACTTATTTATTTAGAGAGTGGAGGGGAGGGACAGAGTGAGAGGGAAGGAGAATTTCAAGCAGACTCCACACTGAGCATGGAGCCTGAAACAAGGCTCAATCTCACAGCCCCAAGATCACACCCTGAGCCAAAATTAAGAGTCTGGCTCTCAACTGACTAAGCCATCCATGTGCCCCTTTCAGCAAATTTCAAATGTGTACCACAGTATTATTAACTATAGTCACAATGGTGTAGATGACATCCCCAGGACTTATTTATTTTACAACCTGAAGTTTGTACCTTTTGATCCCCATCCCCCATTTAGTCCACCACCCACCCTCCAACTCTGGCAACCACCCATCTGTATTTGTTTAGAGATTGCACATATAAATTAGATCATACAGAATTTGTCTTTCTCTTACTTATTCTACACAACATAATGCCCTTACCATTCAACTGTGTTGTCACAAATGGCAAGATTTCAGTCTTTTTTCTGTGGCTGAATAATATTCCATATATATATCACATTTTCTTTACTCATTTATCCATTGATGGACATCTAGATTGTTTCCAAATCATGGCTATTGTAAATAATGCTACCATGAACACAGAGGTGTATATATATTCTTCAGTTAGTGTTTTCATTTTCTTCAGATTAATACCCAGAAGGGAATTGCTGGATCACATGATAGTCCATTTTAATTTTTTGAGGAACCTCCATACTGTTTTCCACAGTGGCTGCACCAATTTACACTCCCACCAACAGTGAACACGGGTTCCCTTTTCTCCATATTCTCACCAACACTTAGGATTACTTGTAGGTATTTTTTATAATACCCATTCTAACGGGTGTGAGGTAATATCTCACTGTTTAGAACTGCATTCCCCTGCTTATTGCCAATGTTGAAGACCTTTCCATATACCTGTCGGCCTTCTAAATGTCTTCTTTGGAAAAATGTCTTCTTTAGAAAAATGTCTATTTGGATCCTCTGTCCATTTTTAATCATTATTTTTTCATTTTTGCAGTTTGTCTTGCATGAATTCTTTATAAGTTTTGGATATTTGTCCCTTGATTTACAAATATTTTCTTCTACTGATAGTTTTTATATTTTGTTGATGGTTTCCTTCGCTGTGCAGAAGATCCTTAGTTTGATGTAGTCTACTTATTTTTGGTATTGTTGCCTTCACTTTTGGTGTCAAATCCAAAAAGTCACCACCAGGAATGATGTCAAGGAGCTTACCTTCTGTGTTTTCTCCAGAAGTCTTATGGTTTTCAATCTCATATTCAGATTTAAATTCATTTTGAACTAATTTTTGTGTATGGTATAAGATAGTTGCTCCATTTCATTCTTTCACATGTGGTTACCCAGTTTTCCCAACTCCACTTATGGAAGAGACTGTCCTTTCTCCATTGTGTATTTTTGGCTTGTCATTAGCCTCCATCTTAATTACAAAATATGTGTTACTCATCCCAATTCAGCAGCTGAATTTAGCAAATGAAAATGGCAAACTTAAAACTCATTATTGGTCACAACCCCAACAGCTTTCTTCTTCATTTCTTCAATCCTCACCCTCCAAAGACCTAACCTTTAGAGTTACACATGATTCTTCTCGTTTGGTTGCCCTCCTGCTGCCAGCATTCCATGAATCACCACTACCGTCGTTTATCTTAATTTTTTGTGGAAAAATTACTGAGGAAATTAGCACCTAACCCCATGATTTTTATAATTGCCTTCTGGTTCATGTTTCTAGCTTTCCACTTTTACTATTCTATTATATCGTATTGTAATGACCATACTTTACCTAAATACTTTGGTTATATCACATTTATCTCCAAAAGTAGATAACTGTTTGCTCAAATTAAATTTTTTAGATTTAAGTGAAATATTCTATATCCATTGACCCCAAATGACTTTTCCAAGCTATTTTATTAGACAATTTTTTTTTTTTGCTTCGTATAGGCAAGTTGTATCTAGGTATAAGGTAACAGTTTTCTACTCCTTTCAGCATCTTTGCCCTGTCTCATAAAGCAAGAAACTGGCAGTTTACTCCCCTGAAGGACATAGTCTTCATGAACTCTCCCATTTACCTTTTTTGGTGCACTTGATATAAAGAGCCAAAACACTTGATCCAGTACCTTCCAGATACTCTCTTTGGAAGTGTGCCCTCAGAATGCATTTTTTTTTTTTACCTCTCCAGGCAGTAAGCATACAGAGGCATAAATTTTCAGTTCCAGTGAATGTATCAATGCCCCATGCAGAGAAGCAGTATAATGAAGTGTAAGGAAATACATGTGGCTGAAGATCTAAACCATATTCTCTAATCCAGTTTTTACAAAATTGGAATTTGGTCTCCATCTGTTTTACTCACATATTTTACTTTCATGTGACTCCAAATTCTTGAGAGGAAGAATAATGCTACTTAATTCTCTCTCTAAGCCCCATCCCTATGCATGGTATAGGATAGCTTCCTCAATTATATGCTGGCTAGTGAAATCATGATTTATGAAGTCCAGATTTCAGAAGTCCAAATGTAATGCAATTGATAATAAATCCTGGGTTCTTTCTATGTGCATCCCTTTGAGAATCTAGTGAAAGTGAAGAATGCTCTGTTCTGAAAAATGCACATTATAACAATAACATCTGCAGCAATTTCAGGAGGTTTACAGACTCCTGAAGGCCTAACACTGACCTCCCAGGGTAAAGACTTCAAATTAACTCTTATTCTGCTTATTCCTTTTTAAATTTATACTCATACTCTTTCTTGTACTCTAATTTCATCTTCCCTCCTATAAATCTCACTCTTTCTATAATGTCCACTGGTTTTTGGTCATTTACTGTTAAATTTTAAATTATTAGAAGGTATGTTTCCCAGGTCTATGCTCTTAGTTCTAACTGGTACTTATTTGTAGAAAAAACTAATATCCCCTCCAAGAGAGCATGACACAACTATTATAATATACAAAAATATTACCTCTATACACCGATTTCTAAAACCAAGTTTTGACACAGTTGAACTGAATTTTCAAAGTTGGAGTGATGCCTTTAATTCACGCACACATGGACCCAAATTTAGAAATGGGTAGGTTTACTAAATTTGGGGCATTTAGGTTTGGTCAGTACCATCCAGATGCCTCGATTTGCCCAAGCATTTTAGTTTAAATTAACATATAAACTTGATTAATAATGAATGGTTGGCATAGTCCTAATATTCACTGATTCTCAGATCATGCCAACTTTTCTGTAGAATTAAACATGCAAATTAAAATTATTCATATATGCAACATGAACATAATAGCTGCTGTCATCCTCTTAATGTAACAGGATGTTAAATACAAGTTTCACCCAAAGACCTAAGGGACAACACATACTTCCTTCCAAAGGAAGTACTAGATCATATGCAGAATTCTTAAAGTAGATGTCTGGAAACAGTTTGTAAACCTCATTCCCCACTCTCATTAAGTATATTAAAAAATTATCCAATTTAGATTATCCAAATAATCCAATAAAATTTGGATAATGAAGTAGGATGGATTGGAGGGAATCCTTAAAGACAGTTCTTCCTCTAAGAGTGAAGAGAATGGATGTATTTCCTCTTCACTTCCAGTCATGAAAAAGAGCCTTATATGTCCTCTAAGTTAAAGGACATGGTCAAATGGTATCTTTTTCCTGCCTAGAAGATCTAAGGTGCAAGAGATTAGCTTTGATGGGACAAAGAAAAATTACTGGATCATGGATGCCCTGCATTAAAGGAGTTTTTCAGAGCAAAAAAATATATATATATATGTGAGTGTTTGGGGTGGATCACATGATGTGGTACACTCATGGAAGAACCAGTGTTCTCCAACTTTGGTCTTATCCAAGATGGCTAGCAGACTTGGCTTTAAACACTTGCCAAGCATGTAGAGTGCTGATACCAGGTTGTGGGTTATCTGTCAGATAAGAATTTTTTTGACCCACTTTCCTCAACTTTCTCCTTGCATGAAACCCTGGTGGAGAAAGAACAGACATGAGGAAAGAGACAAGAAACTGGGGAAGGTCCCCTAACCAAATAGAGACCTTGAGCACATAATAGGTCCAGGCTGGGGGAGGAAGAAGATTCACCTTTCAGTGATGGGTATAGTTGTGTGTACTATGTGGGACTGGGCATTTTAGTCATTGGAATGAAGCCATTTATATTTGCTGGCGGAGACCGGAGTACCCAGCAAAAATGACTTACATTTAACCCTGAGCAAAAGAGAAACAAGGGATAGTGGTAGCCAAAAATAAAGTTGTTTATGATTAAATCCCTCAGGAAATGTTTGTTCAACATTTATTTAATATTATGGAACCAAAGGAAGAAAATTTCTTTTTGAAGATGGATAGAGATGAAATTAAGATATAAAACTGGTTCAGTGTTCTAGAAACATGTAAACATAAATAAAGATAAGCAAGTGCCTGCCAAAGGGGCAAAAAATACACAAAAAGTAAAAAATATCAGACTGGTCAGTTTACACTAATTGACATCAGTGAGGTATAACTATCTCATTCTTAGATGGTTTTAAACACATCAGCATAATATGGCGTGCATAAACTCAGAAGAGAATTGGCTACCATTATGGTTATCACCAAGAAAAGCCCGCTAAGGCACAAAAGTCAACTGAGACACCAAACCAAACCCCATGTTTAACAGTATAATGATAAAAAATAAATGCATTATGAACCTAATGTTGACAGGTAGATGTTACTGAAAGTTAACTCCAAGGGAGGCACCAGGCAGGGTAAAGAAAAGGCACACATGGGGCGCCTGGGCGACTCAGTGGGTTAAAGCCTCTGCCTTCGGCTCAGGTCATGATCTCAGGGTCCTGGGATAGAGTCCCAGATCGGGCTCCCTGCTCATCGGGGAGCCTGCTTCCTCCTTTCTCTCTGCCTGACTCTCTGCCTACTTGTGATCTCTCTCTCTGTGTTAAATAAATGAATAAAATCTTAAAAAAAAAAAAAGGCACACAAGAGGATTAGATGTTTTGGTTTGACTTATATATAAAAATGCCAGAACCAGGTTTTTCTCCTTGGGAATTTTGTTAGGAGTGGTCTAGTGGTGTGCTGGTAAATGTTTTACAACCAATTCTCCCAGGAAGAAAAGAGGCTCCAGTTTCTAGCATTTACTGATTTCTTTGGTGTAAATACTGCCACCACAGATGATTTGGAACTACCAAAATGAAGTCACTGAGCACAGAGGTGCACACTATTTCTCTTTGAATTTCCACTTAATGGACAATGGGAGTAAATAATCATAGATAATAGTAATGTACTAAAATAATTAGGAAGTCATAAGCTTTTGAGAATTTATTGACTTTGTTTTTAATATTTATGTTTATATAGTTTAATTTTAATGATGGCTGTGTTTAACAACCAGCACAAAGTTTCTGACATTTTTATAGTAAACCTTGGTGAGCCAGTCTGAGTTCCTTCATATCCCTGAGCTCAGATGTCTTGTTTCTCCTGCTGACTCTGGGCAAAGACAGCAGAAGTACAAAAGAAAAAAAATCTGAATGCTTCTGACAGAAGTTCAAAGGCTTGACAATATGCCCTTAGGTTATGCTATGGATAAACAACACTTTTACATGTTGTTGGTAGGAATACAAAATGTGTTGACCTCAATAAAGGGGGATTGGTAATACACAGTATAACAACATATGCATTTGCCCTTTGAGCGATTACTCTTTGGGGCACCTTCTCTGAAGAGACATCCCCACAATAATGAAGCATTTGTACAAATTTATTCATTGAGGCATTAGTTATAACAGCAAGTGTTAGAAACACCCAAATTTCATCAGTAGGGAACGGGTTAGATAATCTGTGGGGCAGCCATACAATGAAGTACTATGCAACCATAAAAAGAAGAAAGATTTCCTTGAACTGATTGAACTGATCTCCAAGATAGATTATTTATGTAAAAAAAAAAAGGAGATGCAGAACAGCATATATAGTACTTCTTTGTGTAAGAAAGAAGATATAATAAGAATAAATATATATGTATTTCTTTCCAAAGAAAAACACTGAAAGGGTGAACAAAAATTATTTTTAGGAGCCTTGGGTGAAGGGAGATAGGATGGGAAGAATAAGAACTGAAATGGAACCTCTTCTGAGTATATCTTTTAAGAACACTTTTACTATGAATCATATAAATGTTTTAAATATTCGAAATATCAGTCCAAAGGTTTTTCAAAAGCAAATCCTGAAACTGTAAGCAGACTAAAAAAAAGCTTAACAGAGATTATTATAAGTGACTTTCAAACCCTTGCTCTGATCATATATCCTTTATTAGATTCTAAAAACAAACAAATTTCAAAGAAATTCTAACCTTCACTCAGTAATAAAGTATTGTTAAAAGGTACTATTAGAATTGCAATTTTTGGGATGCCTGGGTGGATCAGTCAGTTGGGTGTCTGCCTTCTGCTCCAGTAATGACCCAGAGTCCTGGGACTGAGTCCTGCATTGGGCTCCTTGCTCAGTGGGGAATCTGCTTCTCCCTCTGCCTGCTCTGCCTGCCACTCCCCCTGCATGTGCTCTTCTTTCTCTCTGACAAATAAATAAAATCTTAAAAAAAAAAAATAACTGCAATTTTCAAATGTTTCATGTATGTTGCAAAGTAAGGCATATAAGAAAACCACTAAATATTACATTTGAATTGGAAATGCCAATACTAATATAAACTTGTGACATTAAAAAACGTATTTCCTAGCTCAGTGTAAGAACCTAAGACTGTAATATCCCTGAATGGTATACTTAAAAATAATTAAAATCACAAATTTTGTTATGTAAATTTTATCACAATATTTTTTAAAAGTTTTTGTTTTTAATTTAAAGGGCCTAATAGTATAGAAAGGGAGGATTAATTATTGTTTAGCATGTGGTTGAGATCAGAAATCCCTCTGGACTCAGCTACTCTCACTTGAAGGTCATATTGGAGCAGTGACTGGATAAATGAGGTCTAGAATTGGAGGCCACACCAAGGATATTCCACCCACCTAAGCAGGGCTCGTCCAGAAAAGGCATTCCAGAAAATAATCAATAAACCCCACCAGACTGTGCTGCCCCTGTGTTCAATGACACATGAATAGCGACCCATATGCTAAGTTCTTCCACCAGTGGTGTTTGGATGGACTAACCTACAGAAGCCCCCTGTGTTTTAAACAGCAGGAGTGGAGGGGAGGCTCAAAAAAATGCCAGACTTACTCCTCTTAAAGAGATGGGGGTTCAGGCAATCTTTTTAACAGTAATAAAGAAGTATAAGGAAAGGAAAAGTGAACTGGGATAAATCAGAAGGGGAGATGAACCATGAGAGACTATGGACTCTGAGAAACAAGCTGAGGCTTATGGAGGGGAGGGGGGATGGGTGAGCCTGGTGGTGGGTATCAAGGAGGGCACATATTGCATGGAGCACTGGGTGTGGTGCATAAACAATGAATCTTGGGTCACTGAAAAAATAATTAAAAAAAAAAGAAGTATATGCTTTGCCTGTGTGGCCTCTCTTCACTTTTGACATTTGATTATGTTTGATTTGATTTGGTGACTGCAGCACAGATGACGGCATCAAATCTGACTGTTTTTTTCAGCACCCATGAACAACTAAAATCACTCCGCTTAGTTATTCCACTTTTAAATTTTCTTTGTGTGCCTGTGTGAGACCGTGATAAGCAAAGAACATGTTGACATACACATGCTTGCCATAAACTCAGATTAAGCGGAATTCAATGAAACATAAAGAAGTCTTCTCAATCTTAAACTGGGACAAATAGCAGATTCCAGGGAGAAAAATCAATGCTCCCGTGGTAATTTTAACTATTCATTATATTTCAAATCCACATTACTTTGAAAGAAAAAGGAAGCCCTTTGTCTGTAGTGTCATTTGCGAGCCAAGATGCCCTTCAACAGATGAATGGATAAAGAAGATGTGGTCCATATATGCAATGGAATATTACACAGCCATCAGAAAGGATGAATATCCAACTTCTGTTTCAACATGGACCGGTCTGGAGGAGATTATGCTGAGTGAACTAAGTCAAGCAGAGAAAGTCAATTATCATATGGTTTCACTTACTTGTGGAACATAAGGAATAAAATGGAGGATGTTAAGAGAAGGAAAGGAAAAGTGAATTGGGGTAAATCAGAGGGGGAGATGAAAGATGAGAGACTGTGGACTGTGAGAAAAAAACTGAGGGTTATGGAGGGGAGAGGGAGGGGGGACGAGTAAGCCTGGTGGTTGGTATTAAGGCACGTATTGCATGGAGCACTGGGTGTGATGCATAAACAATGAATCTTGGATCACTGAAAAAATTTAAAAGATATTTAAAAAATAAAATTAATTTAAAAAAAGAAATAGCTCATAGTAAGCACTCAATAAGTATTTTTTTCAGTGAATGAAAAAAAAAAGAAAGAAAAAGGAAGCATTGATGTCTATCTAGTAAGGCAGAATTTGGAGGGCTGAGTGGTTCAGTCCCATAAATTACTTAATCTCCCACTCTAAGCATAATTATCTTGTTTTCTACCTATCCTCTTACCTCATGGGTCAAAGAGAATGAATTTACAAAATAAAGGAAGTCATCTAGAATACCAATTTTTCATTTAAAAAATATTCATCTGTTTGAGACTTTTCTGTAATTTTTAAAGGCAAAGCTGTATCAAATATTAATAGAATTTGGTTTTGCTTGACAGGAATTTGGACAGCTGAAACAAAACTGAATGACAGTGGATAAAAAACAGCCAGGCAAATTCCATCCATCTCCTGTTTGAATCTGCGTCTTCACAGAACTCTCTGTAATACATCTTCTGCCACAGAAATAACCTGCTAAGGATGGTACCTTCCAGCATGGAAAAGGTTGAGTATACCAGGAAATTACTCCTTGTTCATTTGGTTTACAGCATCTGACGATGCCAGTGACAGACATGTCTTGGGGTAGCAGCCACAGTGTGAGAACTGCTATGACACTGTGTCATCTCTCTCGTTTGGCTGTCCTTCAGGCCGTGTGGCCACTGGCACAGAGGAGCTGACCCCAGCCATGAGTTCTAGAATGGGATCGCCTTGAATTAAAGGTGATGCAGTGTCTCCACCAATACCAATCTCTCCAAAAACGGTTTCTTTGGTCCAGCTTATTAATCTTCCTGAAATTTCTGACAAAGGGATTTCCTAAGGTGTGTGTACATGGAAGTTTGAAGGCTTGAACTCACAGCCCCCAAATTAACAATTGCCTACTCTTCCAACTGAACCAGCCAGGTGCCCTGAAAGGTTGGCTTTTTAAAATATTGAATAGTTTCTGTACTTTTATCTACTGGGGGGGGGAGAACTCACAGGAAACAAAGGAAGAGAAGTTGGAGGGTTCTTTTTCCCTTCCTAGTGTGGATTTAGCTTCATCTCTTTAGGTGAGTTACACTGAGGATATTACATAGTGTCATATTTAAGACCCCGTCAGGGAGTCACTCAGACATGAATTCAAAGTGGTAACTTAGTAGCTCAAGTCCTCTTGGAGCTTACTTAATTTCACTGAGTATCACTTTCCTCATCTGTAAAATTCAAATAAAGGCAGCTAGTCTTGACTTTAAAAGGTTTAGACCCATAATCTAAGCGCTTGCTATTCAAAATAAAGTAATGGGCACACGGTGCTGGCAGCAGCTAGGAGTTTCTTAGAAATGCAGAATTTTAGGGCCTAGCCCAGACATCCTGAAACAGAATCTTTATTTTATACAGACCCTCTGGTGATTGGCATGCACATTAAAATTTAAGAAGTACTCTCCTAATGGTTCCCCAATCCTAATGATTCCATCATAGAAGTTTAATGTATATCCCCAAGTGTGTGTTTCTCTCACTCCCTCGCTCCTTCTAACTTGAATTAATATTTTTAACCTGAAAGCCTTTTGCAATAAGGAGAAAGTAGAGGGACAAGGGCAAGGAGAGAGACTGCTGGAAGGAAATGTAATTGTCATGTACGAAACAGACTGGCTACAAATGTTCTGAGGTTATCTGCAGCTGACTTGCAGCAGGCATGCCTCTGGCTCATACACACCCAGAGTAGACGACGACAAGAGCAAGGACTGTTAGCAAGCCACTGACAGTCATGGGCTGCTCAGAGATGTACAGTTAGGATTCTGTGGGCTGTGAGGGGCCAAGTATTAAGTCACACCTGAAAAGGAAAATCAAGGCAGTGTCTTCATAATAATTTCAATTAAAATTAGCAGCAGGTATGGGTTATGGACATTGGGGAGGGTTTGTGCTTTGGTGAATGCTGTGAAAGATGTAAGCCTGATGATTCACATACCTGTACCCCTGGGGCAAAGAATAAAAAATAAAAAATAACCGAAAAAAAATTAGCAGCAGGTGCCATCAGTGCCCTTTAGGGCAAGTAGGTTCTCATTATATGAAGAATTTCCCAGACCCTGGGAAGAATCCAAACAGATTCGAAGGCTATAGCCTTTGATGAGCATGAAATGAAACTGATCAACAAAAATCATGCCATCCAAGAAAACTGTCACAACCCATCTTCACTTTAAGTTCTTGAGTTTGTTCTTAACAACACAATCAATATTTTACATGAGTATTAAGAAAAAATAACACACTGAGCTAAGATTTCAAAATCTGCACTTCTTATCATCACCACCACTTGATAATTACATGACACTGGGGAAGTCACATTATCTGTATACTTTGACATACCTAAAGCAGGTTAGTGTAGAGGTGAAGAGCATCAGCTTTGGAGTTAGGGAAGACTGGGATTCAGTCTCGGTTCTGTGAATTAGTAGTGCTGAAAAAAGTTTCTTCAAAAGACCTGAAGGAAGTGGTTTCCAGCACAGTCATCTCCAATACTTTAGGACACTAAGAAGAGCAAAATAAAAGGGATTACAGAAAGAAAATGCCTCTACAGCTTATGTGATCTTGGCCTGTTATTTATCAAGGATATTTTAAGAGGAAAATATTCACACAAAGGGAAATTATGTCAATCCCTCAGCAGCTGCAAAACCCATTTGTGGGGGTGCGGCCTGCCCCGAGAGGTACCGTGAACTAAAGTGATAAAGTAACAGTAGCAAAGAACACGGAATGTCCGTCTTACTCCGTTTTGTCTGCTATTACAAGAATATCATACCGAGTGCATTAAACAACAGAAACTTGAGTTCTGGTTCAAGGTGAGAACATAAGAAGATGCTGAACTGACCTCCTCCCACGGACATACTGAATCTACAGCTACATATGGAAAAATTGCTTCTGACTTGGGGAGGGGGAGGGTAACCATCTGAGCAACAACACATCAGGCAAATGAGAGAAAAAGCAAACAAACATGTGGAAGTGGGTGGGTGAGACGGGAACATAATCACACAATAAACTTCCCCCCAACAATGACAACCCATAATGACAAGGGAACTCAAACCCAGGGCTTCTCTCTGAGGAGCCAAGCGTTGGAACCTCGTGTCAGGTCCTGCACCTGAGAGATGGGCCCCTGAAGCGTCTAGGTTTGAAAAACAGTGGGGCCGTCCATGAAACCCCAAGGCGGGAGCAAACTGAAAAAAATCTCTCTTTAAAGGCCAACGCACCCGGTCTCACTGACCCTGGGGATCAGAAGAGAGGCAGCCGATTGAGAGGCACCCAGACTTTTATGTGAGGGAGGCTTGTTGGTTTATCCTAAGGCACGAGCCTGAGAGCATGCAGCTAATTTAACACACACCTAGGGACTGCTGGGACACTCTTTGGGGATGTGGCTGGTGGGTACCATCTTTATTTTAGGTTTTTCACTGGCCTTGCTTCGGCTCACTGGTATCGCTCCAAAAAAAGAGAATACCTGCTTCTGGCACCCCAATTTTTGCAGCTGCCACAAAATCTAGAAGTTGTCTGATTCTCGTAGCCAGTGGGGCTCAGGCTAGAGCATCCTACAACATAGGAACCGATGGAGAAATAGTTCTTAAGTGGTTACTACCCCCAGGGCACAGTAAGAAGCAATAATCCTAGGAACCAATTTTTTTTGTGGAAGAGGCCTATTAGCTTATCTTCATAGCTGTGGCCTGAAGGGCAGGCTTATAATTAAACATTTATCTGAGGGCCTACTTTAATCTTTTCTGGCGACCTTGGAGGGCACATGCTCTCCCTTTGCTGAGCTCCAGAGAGTCAGTATCTGCTGGAGGAGATTTTTACATTTGTTTCGTGTCCTGGTTTCTATGTCCAGTGCTCCCATTTTTCCACCTGCTGCTCAGGTGTTAGCCCTGATCTCCTAGCTGGGGGTTAGGGAGGTGCATGTGTTCCTCATGTCTCCTGAGGCTATAACAATGAGACAGCTTTTGGCAAGATACCACTCACAGGGCACTGCACAGATAGGAGAATGAAACACACACCCAATTTATCTGAGAAATAGGCCTATTGCTCATGCTGGGGCTTTAGCCAGAGGGGCAGGTGTCTGATTTAGCACACATCTGGAGGATAACTGAGCTTCTCTGAAGGGACGAGAGAGGATGGCTCTCATCTTTGCATGTTCCTTCTGCTTTGCTTCAGCTCGCTGGTATCTCCCAGAAAGAAGCTCTTACATGTGTCCGGTGCCCTGGTTTTTGTGGCTGCTGCCCAGGGATGCCTCTGGATTGCCTAGCTCTAGTGGCTAGCACAGCTGGATTCCTGGGTTCCATGGAAGCATAACCAATGAAAAGACCATTCTTGGCTGGCTACCGCCCTCACGGCACTGCACAGAGAGCAAACTGAAACACACTTCTAGCCTTTCTGTGCAAGAGGACTGTTTGCTTCTACTGGAGCTTTGGCCTCTGAAGCAGGCTTCAGGTTTAACACACATCTAGGGGCCTATGAAGGTGTATTCTGAGGACTGAGTCTGGTGTGTGTCATCTTTGTGCTCTCCCTCTGCCTTGCTCCAGACCATTAATAGCCCCTGGAAAGAAACTTATACACTAATCTGGCACCTTGAGCTTTGTGACTGCCACCCAGGGGGCACCTCTAGATTGCTTGGCTCTGGTGTCCAGTGACCTAACACTTAGAGTCCCACAGGAATGTATAAATTTTCACACTATAAAAGCTGCTGCCTGAGGATCTGCATTCTAACCAGCCTGAATCTAGGTGCTGACTGAGATCCTCCCCTTTGGATACTAATAGGTCTTGGAACTCTGCAACTAGTGAGAGTCACTAAAAATAAAATAGGCTGCTGGGAGGATCACGAAGGTATGAGTCAATAAAAGCAAGGGCAGAGCTGAATGGTAAGTTTCATCCCCAATTCCAAGCCACTCCTTCAAGCCTGGAAGGGGTGGCTATTTTTTTTTAATTTTTTTTAAAGATTTTATTTATTTATTTATTTATTCAACAGAGAGAGTGATCACAAGCAGGCAGAGAGGCAGGCAGAGAGAGATGAGGAAGCAGGCTCCCCACTGAGCAGAGAGCCCGATGCGGGGCTCAATCCCAGGACCCTGAGATCATGACCTGAGCCGAAAGCAGAGGCTTTAACCCACTGAGCCACCCAGGCGCCCCTATTTTTTTTTTTTAATTTTATTTATTTATTTGACAGAGAGAGACATACCAAGAGAGGGAACACCAGCAGGGGGAGTGGGAGAGGGAGAAGCAGGCCTTCCCACTGAGCAGGGAGCCCGAAGCCGGGCTCGATCCCAGGACCCTGGGATCATGACCTGAGCTGAAGGCAGACGCTTAACAACTGAGCCACCCAGGCGCCCCGAGAGGTGGCTATTTTATCTAATGCACAGAAACCAACACAGAGAGTCAAGGAAAATGAAGAAACAGAGGAATATATTCCAAATGAAAGAACGAGATGAAATTTCAAAAAAAAATATACTTACTAAAATGGGGAAAAGTGACTTACCTGATAAAGATGTCAAAATAATACTCTTAAAGTTGCTCACTAATTGCAAGAGGAATGAATGAACACAGTGATGACTTGAACAAAGAGAGAGAAATATATAAGAAAGTAACAAATAGGAGTCATGAAGCTGAAGGATATAAAAAGCTGAGCTGAAAAATATACTAGAAATATTTAACATCAGACTAGATTAAGCAGAAGAACTGATCAGTGAACTCAAAGAGAGTATTCACATTATAGGGGTCCCAGAAGGAGAAGAGAGAGAAAATGGCAGTATACTTATTTGAAGAAATAAGGGGTAAAAACTTTCTTAACCTGAGAAAGAAAACAGCTATCCAGGTCCAATAAAACCAGAGTTCCAAATAAGATGAACCTAAAGATACTGATACAAAGACACATTATAATTAAAATGTCAAAAGTTTAAAAAAGAAATCTTAAAAAGAGCAAGAAAACAACAACTTGTTACGTACCGAGGAAACCCCATAAGGCCATCAACAGATTTTTTAGCAGAAACTTTGCAGCCAAAGGAGGGTGGCAAGATATATTCAAAGTGCTGAAAGAAAACAAAACAAAACAAACTTCCAGAACACTATCCAGAAAAGTTGTCATTTAGAAATGAAGAAGAGATATAGAGTTTTCCAGGCAACAAAAGATAAAAGATTTCATTACCATTTAACTGTACTTCCAAGAAATGTTAAATGACTTCCAAAGCTTTAAATAGAAAGTGCTAATTTCTAATAAGAAAACATGAAAGTATAAAATCCATTAATCGAATGTCATAAAGGTGATGGATTAATCACATAAAGCTAGTATAAAGGTTTTAAGACAAAAGTAGTAAAAATAACTACAATAATTAGTTAAGGGATACATAAGATAAATGTAAAATGTCATATTAAGGCATAAATATGTTCTGGGAATAATTAAAAATATAGAGTTTCACAAGATGGGATGGGGAAGGAGACAAACCATAAGAGACTCCTAATCTCACAAAACAAACTGAGGGTTACTGGGGGGTGGGAGGGTAGGGATAGGGTGGATGGGTTATGGACATTAGGGAGGGTTTGTGCTTTGGTGAATGCTGTGAAAGATGTAAGCCTGATGATTCACAGACCTGTACCCCTTGGGCAAAGAATAAAAATAAAATTAAAAAAATATATAGAGAGAGTTTCAGAATGCATTCAAACTTCAGTGGTTATCACTTAAATAGACATTTATAAGTTGTTATACGTAAGACTTATGATAGCCACAAAAAAAAAAACTGTATATACACAAAAGATAAAGAAATCTAAGAACACCATAAAGAAATCATCAAATCACAAAGGAGGGGCACAAAAGAAGAAAGAAGCAGAGGAACTACAAAACAGAACACAATTAACAAAATGGCAATAAGTACATACCTATCAGTAACTTTAAGTGTAAATAGACTAAATTCTCCAATCAAAAAACATAAAGTGACTGAATAGATTTAAAAATAAAGATAACAACAAAGGAAAAAAGATCTATCTATATGTTGCCTAAAGAGGCTCACTTTAGTTGGAAGGATACACAAAGACTGAAAGCAAAGGAATGGAAAAATATATTCTATGCAAATGGAAACCAAAAGAAAGCTAGGATAGCTATCCTAATTTTAGGCAAAATAGACTTTAAAACAAAGATTGTAATGAGACAAGGAAGGGTATTACCTAATGTTAAAGAGATCAATCCAACAAGAGAATATATCATCCAACAGAGGAGCATATAAATATATAAAGTGAATTTGAACATATCTAAAGGGAAGAACAGACAGAAATTCATTACTAATAAGGGATTTTATTACCCCAGTTTCATCAATGGATAGATCATCCAAATAGAAAATGAATAAGACTTAAATTGCACAATACACCAAATGAACTTTACAGTTATATACAGATTATTCCATATTAAAAGCAACAGAATACACATTCTTCTTACTTGCACATGGAACATTTTCCAGTATGGATCTTATGTTATACCACAAAACAAGTATTCATAAGTTTTAAAAGATAGAAATAAAATCAAGCATCTTTTCAAACCACTCTGGTATGAAACCAAAAATCAATTCCAAAAGATAGCTGGAAAACTTGCAAATATGTGGAGATAAAACAACATGCTACTAAACATCCAATGGGTTGGAGGCATCCGGGTGATTCCATTGGTTAAGTGTCTGCCTTCAGCTCAGGTCATGATCCCAGAGTCCTGGGATTGAGCCCCACATTGGGCTCCCTGCT
Organism: Ailurus styani; assembly: GCA_002007465.1. Lineage (NCBI taxonomy): Eukaryota > Metazoa > Chordata > Mammalia > Carnivora > Ailuridae > Ailurus > Ailurus styani. The sequence continues at coordinate 109,013 of LNAC01001185.1, read as the reverse complement.
CAGCAAGGAGCCTGCTTCTCCCTCTCCCTCTACCTGCCACTCCCCCAGCTCGTGTGCTCTCTTTCTCTGTCACATAAGTAAATAAATAAAATATTTAAAAAGTACTAAAAAAATAAACAACTAGTGGGTTAAAGGAGAATCAAGATAGAAATAAAAAAAAAACCTTGAGACAAATAAAAATGGAAATACAACATAACAAAACTTATGGGATGCAATGAGAGCAATTCTAAGAGTGAAGTTCATAGTGAAAAGTGCTTACTTCAAAATACAAGAAAAATCTCACATAAGGAACAAAAGTTAACATCTCAAGGAACTATTGAAAAATAACAAAGCCCAAAGTTAGTAAAAGGAATAAAATAACAAAGATTACAGCAGAAATAAATGAAATCTAGACTAAAAACACAATCTAAAAAATCAATGAAAGTACTATCTGGTTCTTTGAAAAGATAAACCAAACTCACAAACCCTTATTCAGACTCACCAAGAAAAAAGAGGAAAGATTCAAATAAATCAGAAATGAAAAAGGTTACGAATGATACCACAAGAATACAAAAGATCATAAGACTCTACCAAGAGTACTTACATGACTACAAGCTGACAACTTGGAACAAATGGATATATTCCTGACAGAAATAGAAAAATTAAACAGATGAATTATTAGTAAAGAGATTGGATCAATAATCAAAAACACGCCAAAGAACAAAAGACCAGGACCAGACAGGTTCACTAGGGAATTCCGCCAAACATTTAAAGAAGAATTAATACTACTCTTTCACAAACTCTTCGGAAAAAAAAAAATATATATATATATATATGTGTGTGTGTGTGTGTGTGTGTGTGTGTGTGTGTATAATGTATATATGTATACATATATGTGTGTATGTATATATGTGTGATATATATATATATATATATATATATATATATATATATATATGGCAGGAACATTTCCAAACTCATTTTAAGAGGCTGACATTACTTGATATCAAAAGAGACAGGGATACCACAAGAAAAGAAAATTACAAGCTAATATCCCTGATGAACAGAGAGGCAAAAATCCTCAACAAGATATTAGCAAACCAAGGGGTACCTGGGTGGTGTAGTGGGTAAAGTGTTCAACTCTTGATTTTGGCTCACGTCATGATCTCAGAGTCCTGAGATTGAGCCCCACATCAGGCTCTGTGCTCAGCATGGAGTCTACTTGAGGATTCTTTCCTTCTTCCTCTGACCTTCCCCCTGCTCATACTCTCTGTATCTAAAAATAAATAATCTTTAAAAAAAATTATTAGCAAACCAAAGTCAACAATACATTAAAAGAATCATACACCACGATCAAGTGGGTGCAAGGATGATTCAATATCAACAAATCAACCCATGTGATAATAGATCAACAAAATGAAAGATAAATATCATAGGATCATCTCCATAGGGATAGAAAAATCATTAGAGCAAAATTCAGCATCTATTTATGGTAAGAACTCATAACAAAATGGGTAAAGAGGAAATATATTTTAACATAATAAAAAGTGTATATGAGAAACCCACATTGAATATCATACCCAATGGTGAAAAGCTAGTCTTTCCTTTAAGATTGGGAACAAGGGAAAGATGCTCACTCTCCCTACTTTTATTCAACCGAGTATTGGAAGACCTAGCCAGAGCAATTAGGCAGGGGAAAAAAACCCAAATTGGAAAAAAAAAAAAAAGTAAAACTGTCACTATTTGAAGATGACATATTACATATAAAAAAAAAACCCTGAAGATTCCACCAAAAATTGTTAGAATAAATGAATTCAGTGAAGTTGCAGGATACAAGATAAAGATACATAAAATCTGTTGTATTACTATAGACTAATAGCAAACTATCAGAGAAATAGAGAAAACAATTCCACTTATAATTGCATAAAAAGAAAATATCTAGGGATAAACTTTATCAAGGAAGTGAAAGATCAATTCACCGAAAACTGTTAAGACACAGGGGAAAGAAATTGAAGATGACACAAATAAGTGGAAACCTATTCTGTACCAGTAGATTGGAAGAAGATTGTTAAAATGTCTATACTACCCAAAGAAATCTACAGATTCAGTGCAATCTCTATTAAAATTTCAACAGAATTTTTCACAGAAATAGAATAAACAATACTAACATTTGTGTGGAACCAAAAAAGACCCTGAAAATCCAAAGTGTCTTGAAAAAGAAGAACAAAGTGACAAGTTTCACACTTTCTGGTTTTAAAATATACTATGAAGCTATAGTAATTACAATAGTGTTACTAGCACACAAAAAAAGACACATGGACAAATGGAACAGCATAGAAACTCCATAAATAAACCCACATTTACATAGTCAATTAATCTATGACAAAGGAGGGAATAATATATATGGGGAAAAGACCATCTCTTCAATAATGGTATTGGGAAAACTGGACAAGCACATGCAAAAGAATAAAATGAGACCGCTGTTTTATACTATATACAAAAATAAACTCAAATGGATTAGACTTAAATGTAAGACTGGAGGGGCACCTGAGTGGCTCAGTCAGTTAAGCTGCTGCCTTCGGTTCAGGTCATGATCCCAGGGTCCTGGGATCGAGTCCCACATCGGGCTCCCTGCTCAATGGAGAGCCTGCTTCTCCCTCTCCCTCTGCCTGTCACTCTGCCTACTTGTGCTCTCTCTCTGTCAAATAAGTAAATAAAATCTTTTTAAAAATAATAAAAAAAATAAATGTAAGACTGGAAATCAAAACTTCTAGAAGAAAACATAGGCAATAAGCTCTTGGTGCATCAGTCTGAGTAGTAATTTTTTTTTAATCAGTCTCCTCCACAAAAACAAAACAAAACAAATGAGACTATGTCAAAATGAGGCTATGTTCCTTTACAGAGCAAAGGAAGCAATCAACAAAACAAAAAGGCAACCTACTAAACAGGAGAAGATATTTGCAAATGATATATCCAATAAGGGGTTAATATACAAATTATATAAAGAACCCACATGACTCAATATCAAAAAACCAAACAATCCAATTTAAAAAAAAAATGGGCAGATGACCTGAAAAGACAGTTCTCCAAAGGATACCTACAAACACATGAAAAGATGCTCAACATTACAAATCACAAGGAAAATTCAAATTAAAAACACAATGAGATACTACCTCACACCTGTCAGAATAGCCATTATCAAAAACACAAGAAATAGCAAACATTGGTGAGGATACAAGAAAAGGGAAGCCTTATGCACTGTTGGTGGGAATGAAAAATGATGCACCCATTGTGCAAAACAGTACAGAGGTTCCTCAAAATATGAAATATAGAATTATAATATGATATAGCAATTGCAGCTATAGGTATCTATCTGAAGGAAATTAAACACTAATTAGAAAGCATATATGCACCCTTATGTTCACTGCAGCTTTAATTACATTAGACAAGATATGGAAGCAATCTAGGTAATCATTGATAGACAAATACATAAAGAAGATGTGGTACATATATACAATGGAATATTACTCAGCCATAAAAAAGAATGAAAACAGGGATGGACCTAGAGATATTAAGCTAAGTGAAATAAGTCAGACAGAAAAAGACAAATACTGTAAGATTTCATTTATATGAAGATCAAAAAAGCAAAATGAATGAACATAGCAGAAACAAACTTATACAGAAAACAATGTACTGGTTACCCAGGCATTGGGGAGGGAGAATGTGCAAAATAGGGGAAGGGGATTAAAATGTACAAACTTCCAGTTATAAAATAATTAGGACATAGGGATACAATGTACATTATAGGTAATACAGTAAATATGTAATAAGTTTGTATGGTGACAGATGGTACCTGTCATGGTACAATGGTAACATTATAGTAATCACTTTGTAATGTATGTAAGTGTTAAATCACTGTATCGTACACCCAAAACTAATATATTGTATGTCAGCTACACTTGAAAAATATAAAAATAAAAATACTACTGATTTCTCACTAAAGAGAACAAATAGCTTTTGTCTTTAAGCCCAATATATCCTTTAGGCTGAGTCAGCTCTATAATGGTTTCTGTCAGAAACATAACAGTAAAAAATTAATTCAGTTCTCAAATTAATCTCTGCATTTTATTGATAATATATCTATCTAAATGAGCTTCTTGGTGCCAACAATCAAGATAGTAATAGGATCCCCTGATATTCTTAATGGTGACCAACAAGAGCATTCTACTGGTGACTTCAAATGCCAGCCCACTATACCCATTGTTACAACTAAAACCTCTGGACAAAACAGAAAAAGCAACAACATGCTGATTCAGGAAAGTAATCAACAGAAGAATAATTGAAGAAGGGAGTCACACATGAAGCCATCTATATGTGAGTGAGCTTTTTTCCACTCTCTCAACTTTGAACAGAGGGTAACCCCACTCATGAAACTGCCCAGCAGAGGTAGCAGCTAAACTTTCATCCCATCTTTCTGGCCCAGAAAACAAGCAGAGGACACTCCCTATGATCAAAAGAGTATTAAAAGGGAAATTCCTTTCCTCCTGCCACTTTTTATCAAGGTGAACCAAGTTACACTAAACTGCAAAACAGCAGTGTGGGCAGCCTAAACTCAGAGGAACCCTGACATGTTGGCCAGGGAAGTGAAGAAGGGACCACTGGGAACCAGAGCATGGGAGTAATCCCAGACAAAAGGGAAACGTAAGCATATTCCTAAATGCATAAAGTGGCACAGTTACTAGACTCACACCTGAGATGCACAAGTGTAAAGACCCAAAGTAACAAAACAAAGACTTTTGAAATAGAACTACAGTATAAACCACAACTGGGCTTATATCCAAGGGAATCGAAATCAGTATCTCAAAGAGATATCTGCACACCCATGTTCACTGCATTATTCATAATAGTCAAGATATGGAGACAACATACATGCCCTTTGATAGATGAATAAAGAAAATGTAAGACACACACACACACATACACACACACACCAGAATATTTTCCAGCCATAAAAAAAGAAAGACATCCTGCCATTTGTGACAACATGGATGAAACGTAGGGACAGAATGCTAAGCAAAATAAGCCAGTCATAGAATGAGAAATACCATATGGTATTGCATATATGTGGAATCTTAAAAAAAAAAGTGAATATTAGAATGGCAGTTGCCAGGGACTGGAGAAGGGTAAAATGGTGGTGATGTAGGTCAAAAGGCACAACTTTTCAGTTATAAGAAAAGTCTGAAGATCTAATGTACATCATAGTGACTACAGTTAATAATATGGCATTGTATACTGGAAAGTTGCTGAGAACGATTCTGAGATCATAAGCACTTTCAACACATGCAGACACAGAGTTAACTATATGCAGTGACATATGTGTTAATTATCTTGATCTTGGCAATTGTTCCACAATGGATAGTATTTCAAATTATCATATCTTATACTTTAAATATATACAATTATAGTTTTCAATTATAGCTCAATAAAATTTAAAAATAAAAATAATAAAGTTAAATAAATTAATAAATATACTACCACCCAAGTCCAGGTTACCCCCTTAGTAGGCAAAGCATTCACAGCAAAGGCTTGGAAAACTAAACTGCTATTGGAAATCCCATCCACAGAAGAATAGACAGAACATATAGCTTGACCTGAACTGGTTTGATTACCTATTAAAAAAACAAAAAAATTCAACATTTTTCAGAGGATTATATTAGGAATGAGTTTTAGAACATAATTCTGAAAATGTCTGGGATATCATCCAAACCACACATCTAAAGGCTAAGGGAAACATGACAAATTCACAAGTAAAAAGGCAATTAGTTGATGGCAACCTTAGCTAACCCAGATGTTATAATTACCAGAAAAAGCATTAAAGCAGATATTATAACTACACTCCATGAGGTAAATGGTCTTAAATGAAAGATGTTCTCACAGGGAAATGGGAACTGTAGAAAAGAACCAAATGGAAAATTTAAAACTAAAAATACAGTACTTGAAATGAAAAATTTGCTAAATGGGTTCAGTAAGAGAATGGAGGAGAACCTAAATGGCTTAGTCAGTTAAGCATCTGCCTTTGGCTCAGGTCATGATCCCAGGGTCCTGGGACCGAGCCCCACATTGGGCTCCCTGCTCAGTGGAGAGTCTATTTCTCCCTTTCCCTCTGACCCTTGTTCCCACTTATGCTCTCTCTGTCTCAAACAAATAAAATCTTAAAAAAAAAATAAAGTAGAAGAATGGAGATGGCAGGGAAAAAGTTAGTGAACTCAAAGATAAACCAAAAGAAATTCTTCAATTGGAAGAACAAAGAGAAAAATGGGAAAAAATTAACAGAGCTTTGTGGTTCTAGAATATATCAAAATGTAAAATCTTTGCATCATTGGAGTCCCAGAGAGTAAAGAGTAGGCGACTGGTACAGAAAGTTATATTTATATATATATTATTTGTATATCATTTTAGTATATGATAGTAATATGTATTTATATATGTATATATAAATATAGCTATACATATATGTGTGTATGTGTATGTGTGTGTGTATATATACACACACACATACACACATATGTATAAGACCCTTGAACAACACAAGTTTGAACTGCAGGGGTCTACTTGGATCATGGATCTTTTTGGATAAATACAGTATACTACTGTCATGTATTTTCTTCTCCTTATGATTTTAATATTTTTTCTCTAACTTTGTTGTAAGAATATAGTATATAATACATATAAAAACATATGTTAATTGACTTTATATAAAATACATGTTAGTTGTTTATGTTACCAGTAAGGCTTCCAGTCAACAGTAACATATTAGTAGTTAAGTTTTGGAGGGGCTAAAAGTTATACATGGAAGTGAGAAGCAAGATGGTGGAGAAGTAGGAGACCTAAATTTTGTCTGGTCCCAGGAATTCAGCTAGATAGTTATCAAACCATTCTGCACACCTACAAACTCAACAGGAGATCAAAGAAAAGAATAGCAGCAATTCTATGAACAGAAAAGCAGCCACTTTCTGGAAGGTAGGACATGTGGAGAAGTGAATCCAAGATGATATTTGGGAAGATAGACAGTAGTGGGGGTTGGGGGGAAGCCTTTTCCAGCCAGCTTCAGGCAAGTGATAGAGCGGCAGAGCACAAAATCAGAACTTTTAGAAGTCTACTTCAGTGAGGGACATCACTCCAGTGGCTAAGCAGGGGGTGGAACACTCACTGGGACAGTGTGGTCTCAGGACTCTCAGGGTCACAGAAAGACCTGGGTGCCTGAGTGTGCCAGAGCTTCCAAGTATTGGAATGGGGAAGCCGGCTGCAAAACCAGAGCCTAGCAGTGGGCTTTCAGCTCCACTGAACCCTGATCCCAGGCACAGTTGGGGCACTACTCTTCGAGCAGGGACCAAACAAGTGACAGATACAGGAAGACTCCCCTTCCTCCCCTGAGAGGAGCAGCAAAGGAGCATGCCACAAGAATCTGCTGGGCTCAGAGACTTCAACTGGGGTTGTGTGCCACAGATAGAAATGCTTACAGGCTGGGTGGGTACAGAGTGCGGCCAGAGACCAGGGAGAGAGGAGGGACTGACTGCTTTTCTCTGAGGGTTCATTGAGGAGTGGGATGTGAGTTCTAGGCTCCTCCAGGGCCAGAGGTTGGGAGGTCACCATTTTCATCCTCATCCTCCAAAGATGTTTTGTAAAGCTTTCAGGGAACAAAAGCTACTGAGAGGAAACCCAAGTGGATTACTTAGCCTGGCCCCTGGCAAGGGTGGTGCAATTCTGCCCTGGGCAAAGATATTTGAGAATCACTACAACAGGCCTCTCCCCCAGAAGATCAGCAAGAACACCCAGCCATGACCAAATTTACCAATCAATGAGAACTGCAAAACTCCAGCCCTAGGGGAATAGAGCACATAGAATTCATGACTTTTTTCCCCATGATTCTATAGTCTTCCAAAGCTAATTTTTAAAATTTTATGTGTTTTTTCTTTTTCTGTTTTTTCTTGAATTTTTCTTTCCTTTTTCAACCAACATTTTCTTATCACTTTTTTAAAATCTTTTTTAATTTTAATTTTTATAGTCATATTCTATCCCTTCATTGTATTTGACCTTATTTTTTGTACATATATAAGTTTTTTTCTTCAAAATTTTGAGAGGCAATTTCTTCTAACAGACCAAAATACACCCAAAATCTAGTGTGTGGCTCAGTTCTATTCACCAACCTGATAATATTTTTTTTGTTTTGTTTGTCTTTTTGTTTTTGTTTTGGCTCTCTTCTGATTTGTTTAGAGTATATTTTTCTAGGGTCATTGTTACCCTTTTGGCATTTTGTTTTCTCATTCATCTATTCTTTTCTGGACAAAATGGCAACATAGAAAAACTCACCTCAAAAAAAAAAAGGAACAAGAAGCAATGCTAATCAATATGGACATTAGTAAGAAGTCAGAACTAGATTTCAGAAGGACAATTATAAAGATACTAGCTGGGATTGAAAAAAGCACAGAAGATACTAGAAAATCCCTTTCTGGAGAAATAAAAGAACTGAAATCTAACCAAGTTGAAATCAAAAAGGATATTAATGAGGCGCAATAAAAAATGGAGGCTCTAACTGCTAGAATAAATGAGGCAGAAGAGAGAATTCATGATATAGAAGACCAAGTAACGAAGAATAAAGAAGCTGAGAAAAAGAGAGATAAACAACTACTGGATCATGCGGGGAGAATTTGAGAGATAAGTGATACCATAAGATGAAACAATATTAGAATAATTGGAATCCCAGAAGAAGAAGAGAGAGAGAGAGAGAGAGGAGCAGAAGGTATATTGGAGCAAATTATACAGAGAACTTCCCTAATTTAGGAAGGAACCAGATACTGGAGGCACAGAGAACCCCCCTCAAAATCAACAAAAATAGGTCAACACCCCATCATCTAATAATAAAACATACAAGTCTCAGAGACAAAGAAAAATCCTGAAAGCAGCTCAGAACAAGAGGTCTGTAACCTACACTGGTAGAAACATTATATTGGCAGACCTATCCACAGAGACCTGGCAGTCCAGAAAGCACTGGCATGATATATTCAGAGCACTAAAGAAAAATATGCAGCCAAGAATACTATATCCAGCTAGGCTCTCACTGAAAATAGAAAGAGAGATAAAAAAGCTTCCAGGAAAAATAAAAACTAAAAGAATTAGCAAACACCAAACCAGCCCTACAGGAAATATTGAAAGGGGTCCTCTAGGCAAAGAGAGTGCCTAAAAGTAACATAGACCAGAAAGGAACAGAGACAATATACAGTAACAGTCACCTTACAGGCAATGCAGTGGCACTAAATTCATATCTTTCAATAGTTACCCTGAACGTAAATGGGCTATATGTCCCAATCAAAAGACACAGGGTATCAGATTGGATTTAAAAAAAACAAGACCCATTGATATGCTGTCTCCTAGAAACTCATTTTATTTTTTTTAAAGATTTTATTTATTTATTTGACATAGAGAGAGAGATCACAAGTAGGCAGAGAGAGAGGAGGAAGCAGGCTCCCTGCCAAGCAGAGAGCCCAATGCAGGCCTCGATCCCTGGACCCTGGGATCATGACCTGAGCTGAAGGCAGAGGCTTTAACCCACTGAGCCACCCAGGCACCCTAGAGACTCATTTTAGACCTAAAGACACCTCCAGATTTAAAGTGAGGAAGTGGAAAACAATTTACCATGCTAATGGACATCAAAAGAAAGCTGGGGTGGCAAACCTTATATCAGACAAACTAGATGTTAAACCAAAGACTATAATAAGTGAGAAGAAGGACACTATATCATACTTAAAGGGTCTGTACAACAAGAAGATCTAACAACTTAAAAATCTATTCCCCTAACATGGGAGCAGCTAATTATTTAAACCAATTAATAACAAAATCAAAGAAACATATCAACAATAATACAATGATAATAGAGGACTTTAACACCCCCCTTCACTGAAATGGACAGATCATCTAAGCAAAAGATCAACAAGGAAATAAAGGCTTTAAATGACACACTGGAACAGATGGACTTCACAGATATATTCAGAACATACCATCCCAAAGCAACAGAATACACATTCTTCTCTAGTGCACATGGGACAGTCTCCAGAATAGATCACATCCTAGTTCACGAATCAGATCTCAACTGGTACCAAAATATTGGGATCATTCCCTGCATATTTTCAACTTTTTAAAAATTTTTTAAGATTATATTTATTTATTTGACAGAGAGAGATACAGTGAAAGAGGGAACACAAGCAGGGGAAGTGAGAAAGGGAGAAGCAGGCTTCCCTCTGAGCAGGGAGCCCAGGACACTGGGATCATGACCCGAGCCGAAGGCAGTCGCTTAATGACTGAGCCACCCAGGGGCCCCATCCCTGCATATTTTCAGACCACAATGCTTTGAAACTAGAACTCAATCACAAGAGGAAAGTTGGAAAGAACTCAAATACATGGAGGCTAAAGAACATCCTACTAAAGACTGAATGGGTCAACCAGGAAATTAAAGAAGAATTTTAAAAATTCATGGAAACAAATGAAAATGAAAACACAACTGTTCAAAATCTTTGAGATGCAACGAAGGTGGTCCTCAGAGGAAAGTACATAGCAATACAGCCATTCTCAAGAGATAAGAAAGGTCTCAAATACACAACCTAAACCCTACACCTAAAGGAGCTATAGAAAGAATAGCAAGTAAAGCCTAAACCCAGGAGGAGAAGAGAAATAATAAAGATCAGAACAGAAATCAATGAACTAGAAACCAAAATAACAGTATAACACATCAATAAAACTAGGAGCTAGTTCTTTGAAAGAATTAATAAGATTGATAAACCCCTGGCCAGACTTATCCAAAAGAAAAGAGAAAGGACCCAAATTAATTAAATCATGAGTGAAAGAGGAGAAATCACAACCAACACCAAAGAAATTCAAACAATTATGAGGACATGAGCAACTACATGCCAGCAAATTAGACAATCTGGAAGAAATGGATGCATCCCTAGAGATGTATAAACTACCAAAACTGAACTAGGGAGAAATAAAAAACCTGAACACACCCATTACCAGTAAATAAATGAAGCAGTAATCAAAAATCTCCCAAAAAACAAGAGCCCAGGGCCAGGTAAATTCCCAGAGGAATGTAACATTTAAACATTTGTTTGTTTGTTTGTTCATTCACATTTAAACATTTAAAGAATTAATTTAAAGAAAGTTTTAGAATTTAACATAAAGAATTAACATAAAGAAAATTTAAAGGAAAAAAAACATTTAAATAATTAATACCTATTCTCCTGAAACTGTTCCAAAAAGTAGAATTGGAAGAAAAACTTCCAAACTCATTTTATGAGGCCAGCATTACCTTGTTCACAAAACCAGAAAAAGACCCCATCAAAAAGGAGAATTAGAGACAAATATCCCAAAAGAACATGGATGCAAAAATTGTCATCAAAATACTAGCCAATAGGAGCCAGCAACACATTAAAAAGATTACTCACTGTGAGGGCGCCTGGGTGGCTCAGTGGGTTAATGCCTCTGCTTTCAGCTCAGGTCATGATCTCAGGGTCCTCGGATCGAGGCCCGCATCGGGCTCCCTGCTCAGCAGGGAGCCTGCTTCCCCCTCTCTCTCTCTGCTTGCCTCTCTGCCTCCTTGTGATCTCTCTCCCTCTGTGAAATAAATAAATAAAATCTTAAAAAAAAAAAAAAAAGATTACTCACTGTGACAAAGTGGGATTTACTCCTGGACTGCAAGGTTGGTTCAACATCTGCAAATCAATCAATGTAAGACACTACACTATAAAAGAAAGGACAAGAACCATATGATCCTCTCAAGAGATGCAGGAAAAACATTTGACAAAATACAGCATCCTTTCTTGATTATAACTCTTCACACTGTAGGGATAGAGGGTACATACCTCGATATCAAAGCTATCTATGAAAAACCCACAGCGAATATCATTCTCAATGGGGAAAAACTGAGAGCTTTTCCCCTAAGGTCAGGAACATGGCAAGGCTGTCTACTATCCCCACTGCTATTCAATACGGTACTAGAATTCCTAGCCTCAGCAATCAGACAACAAAAAGATGTATAGGCATCGAAATCGGCAAAGAAGTTAAACTCACCCTTTGAAGATGATATGATACTCCATGTGGAAAACTCAAAAGCCTCCATCCACCCTAAAACTGCTAGAACTCATCCAGAAATTCAGTAAAGTGTCAGTATATAAAATCAATTCACAGAAATAAGTTCTATTTCTATACACCAACAACAGGAGAGAAGAAATTAAGGAGTCAATCCCATTTACAATTTCACCCAAAACCATAAGATACTTAAGAATAAATCTAACCAAAGAGGTAAAGAATCTGTACTCAGAAAACTATAGAATACTCATGAAAGAAATTGAGGAAGACACAAAGAAATGGAAAAATGCTCCATGCTCATGGATTGGAAGAACAAATATTGTGAAAATGTCTATGCTACCTAGAGCAACCTACATATTTAATGCACTCCCTATCAAAATACCATCAACTTTGTTCAAAGAAATGGAACAAATAATCCTAAAATTTGTATGGAACCAGAAAAGACCCTGAATAGCCAGAGGAATGTTGAAAAAGAAAACCAAAGCTGGGGGATCACAATTCCAGACTTCAAGCTCTATTACAAAGCTGACATCATCAAGACAGTATGGTACCTGCACAAAAACAGACACATAGATCGATAGAACAGAATAGAGAACCCAGAAATGGACCTTCAGCTCTATGGTCAACTCATCTTCGACAAAGCAAGAAAGAATGTCCAGTGGAAAAAAGACAGTCTCTTTAATAAATGGTGTTGGGAAATTGGACAGCCATGTGCAGAAGAATGAAACTGGACCATTTCCTTTCACCACACGCAAAAATAGACTCAAAGTGGATGAAAGACCTCAATTTGAGACAGGAATCCATCAAAAGCCTTGAGGAGAACACAGGCAGTAATCTCTTCGACCTTAGCTGCAGCAACTTCTTCCTAGAAACATTGCCAAAGGCAAGGGAAACAAGGACAAAAATGAACTATTGGAACTTCATCAAGATCAAAAGCTTTTGCACAGCAAAGGAAACACTCAACAAAAGACAACAGACAGAATGGGGGAAGATCTTTGCAAATAATATATCAGATAAAGGGCTGGCATCCAAAATCTATAAAGAATGTATCCAACTCAACACCCAAAGAACAAATAATTCAATCAGAAGACATGAACAGACATTTCTGCAAAGAAGACATCCAAATGGCCAACAGACACATGAAAAATTGCTGAACACCACACAGCATCAGGGAAATACAGATCAAAACCTCAATGAGATACCACCTCTCACCAGTCAGAATGACTAAAATTAAGTCAGGAAATAATAGATGTTGGTGAGGATATGGAGAAAGGGAAACCCTCCTACACTGTTGGTGAGAATTAAAGTTGTTGCAGCCACTCTGGAAAACACTATGGAGATTCATCAAAAAGTTGAAAATAGAGCTACCCTATGACCCAGGAATTGCACTACTATATTGATATTATGGTAAGATACAAATGTAGTGATACAAAAGGGCACATGCATTCCAGTGTTTATAACAGCAATGTCCACAATAGCCAAACAATGGAAAGAGCCTAGATGTCCATCCACAGATGAATGGATAAAGAAGATGTGGTGTATATGTATGTGTGTGTGTGTGTATATACACACACACACACACACACACACACACACACACACACACACAATGGAATTTATGCATCCATTAAAAAGAATGAAATCTTGTCATTTGCAATGACATGGGTGGAACTAGAGGGCATTATGCTAAGCGAAATAAGTCAATCAGAGAAAGACAATTATCATATGATCTCTCCCCCACAGTGCCTACTGCATCATAGAACTGCAGAATCCAAGAATTCCAAAACGAACCTGGCTGCCCAGTTGTTTTGAAGATTTTCTTTGTCAAGGTAGGAAGAATACATACATCTCTTGCTCTCTATCAATAGGTATATGTATGTGTGTATATATATGTGTGTGTGTGTGTGTGTGTGTGTAAATATTTTATGTAAAATGTTGTTTGCTCAGTTTTTTTTATGTTAGCTCAGTTTATAACTTGTAAATATTCAGAAATATGCTACGTGGGCCATACAAATGGTTGGCACAAAACTACTCGTTAGATTTAATTCTACCCCATCATTTTCTCAAACATAAGTCTGAGTTCTGAAATATTTAAGCACTTCTAAGGGCCCTTTTGCCCCCTACATTAGGAATGCTCCCCTTGAGAATATGATCCCATCGGATCCTCTAAGAATCAAGTCCTTAGAGTCCCAGCCTCAGGATCACCAGCGACTTATCTCAATCATGGTAATCATTCCACAGTATGTATGTACCATAAATCATCACAGTGTCCACTTTAAATATATATATATGTGTGTGTGTGTGTGTGTGTGTGTGTGTGTGTGTATGTCAATAATCCTTCAACAAGGTTAAAAAAATGAAAATAAATTAAAAATAAATGTAAAATCTTCACCCAAGCTAGGGCCCCCTTAGTGAACCACACAGTCACAGCAAAGACTTAGAAATGAAACTGACATTGGAACTACTACACACAGGAAGATAAACTGACTCTGTTTTGGTTGCCTGATAAAACAAAGAAAGTCAGCATTTTTCAGCAGATTTAATAGGACTCAGAAGTTTAGAGCAAAATATTAAAAATGTCAAGGATACAATCCAAAAAAAAAAAAAACCAAAAAAACTTAACATGAAATAGTCCCAAAGAAACATGACAAACTTGCAAATAAAAAGATAATGACTTGGGGGCACCTGGATGGCTCAGTCAGTTAAGCAGCAGACTCTTGATTTCAGCTCAGGTCATGATCTCACGGTTGCAGGATCAAGCCTCACGTCGCTTGAGATTCCCTCTCCATCTCTGTCCTCTTTTCCCCCTGCTTGCATACCCTCTGTCTCAAATAAATAAATAAAATCTTTTTTTAAAAATGACCATGACTTGATGGCAAGCCCAGAGAGACCAGAGGTTTACAGTTTACTGTTTATTATCCCTTTGGGTGATGATAAATAAGGCTCATCTTGAACAAATGTCTTGGATAGTTTTAAAATAACAATTGCCTTCCAAGGGTTAGGGGCAGGTGAGGGGCAGCTCCTTTGCCACAACTTTGCTAGTAGGTTTTAATGAAAGCAAGCCTTGGAGCTCATATCTAAACACTTATTAAGCAAATATTTATAAGCCAGCATGTTCATACACATTTCATAAGCTCAATGACTATTGCTTTCGGAGATCCAGCCACACAGGTTCACTCAAGGCAAGTGCTACATATTGTACGGAAAATGTTCTGTTGGTCTCACACTTAATATCTGACCACCAGATTCCTGCCAGCATCCACACTCAGGTCCATATAAGGAGAGACACTTAGATGAAGCCTCACTGTGTTCTTGTACCCAGATAATGCAAGAGTTAAGGAGGATCTTCATAATCATTTAGCAAAGCCACATGATCTAGAATAGCAAGGGAAACCTATTTCTAACACCCATTATGCTAATTAACATCTCACTTATTTTAAAAATAAAAATTTATTTATGGCAATATTGTATTATGAAGAAAAGATTCCAGTGTTGATATAGATAAAAGAGCTCAAGCTCTTTCAGTATTCACCTCTAGACTGCAGTCTTTCTAATAAAATGCTGGATTACTGGAGTCAGTTAAAATTAACTAATGCACCCATTTATATCATACTGTCTCTGAAGTTTTTTTAAATAAATTATAGACATCCTAATACCATTTGCTGGTGGCATGTGGGTCACATATACTATGGCTTTTTCAATGTCGCTCCCTGAGTTCCCATTTCTGAATATGATCCTGATGTTATCTTGTGGCAAGTCTTTATCATTGCTCTATTTGTGATGTTCAGGAACTCAATACTTGAAAGACAACTTGGAGTATAACACATGTGTAACTCTACCTACCGATTATAGTAATACCCAAATAAGAAATGTGAAAGCTTTCCTAGATCTGTCATTCTCAACCCACTGTACATCTGAAGTTTAGTGTGGAACATGATGTCAATATTCTGTGTTCTGACAAACTTTTTGCTATTAAAATGTGACATTTTATTGAATAATATGCATCCTCTATCATTAGTTAGGATGATCCATCAATGTCTCTGCCATATAATGTGATAAGTGAGCACCATATATATATTCAACAGAGGACTCAAAGTCAAGTTAGAGACATAAGGAGCACCAAGGGAACAGAGAGTAACAGACATTCATGAGACCTAACCTAAAAGCAATATGCTCAGTAGTTCCTTTGATGATTCCTTCTGCACATTCCCACACAGACCCTCCAAACAAAGAACGCTACAAGTAGAAAATACGGTGGAATTTTCAGCAACAATTTGGCAAAGTGAAAAGTATTTCAGGAAAGCACCGTTTTGGACAACAGGCAGTCTAACAGCAGAATTAACTGCTGGCTTTCAGCTCTTTATGGCTCTATCTAAGCATTTCTGGTTATCAATAGTCTGTGCAACACCTAGCCCAGAATATTTATGTGTGTTTGAGTGAGGACAATTAGATTGTGTGTAAACTTAATATAACTGCTCAATGACCGTCTCTAAGTAGTCAATTAAAGGAGAAGCAATGTCCTAAAAGCCAAACTAACCAGGCCGCAAAAATATATTTACTCCCTTGAGTAAAATATGAAAAGTAATGATTTAAGAATTGGTTTCATTATTCAGTTATTTGAAATTTCACCTCAGCACATTCAAGCAAGGTCTCTTAATCCCACACCTGAAGGTAATCAGTGCACTTGTCCCTGCATCAGACTGGGTGGTCCGCTGTGCCCACATCCTGCACATGGCTCCTCTGAGCTGCACAGTCAGAAGACAAGTGGTTGAAGGCCCAGGGATACTCACAGACACTATCTTCCTGTTGTAAATTTTCCCACTGTTCTGCCAAAACCTACCTCAGAGTAGCTATCAGAGATTCCACCTTCGTCTGATGGAAGCAGCTCTGTTAAAAGTCATAGGGATGACATCTAAGTCTTCCAATTTTATACTCTGATAATTAATTGTATTATGTCAGTTTGGTCAAACATTTTTCTGTATGTTTCTGTAAAGGTGTTCTTTGGGTAACATTAAGACTTTCGTCAGTGGACTTTGAGTGAAACAGATGGCCTTCCACAATTCAGTTGGACCTCATTTAATTAGATGAATGTCTGAATAGAACAAAGACTGACCTCCCCCAGTAAGAAGGAATTCTGCTAGCAAATGCTCTTGGGACTTAAACTGCAATATCAGCTCTTTCAGGACCTCCAGCCTGCTGATCTGTCCTGCCCATTTTGAACTAGTACATCCACAATTATACGAGCCAATTACTTAAAAGAAATGTTTTATGTATAAATATTTATTTACACACACACACACACACACACACACACACACACACACACTACTGGTTCTGTTACTCTAGAGAACTCTGATTACTAGAATAGTAATCTAGGCCTCCATCCCTTACTCCCAAGAGTACTCCTGATGGAGACACCACAGATATTCCCTGTGGACTCCATGTGAATCCAGCTATATGAATCCTGCAATCTCTAGAACATCCAAACAAGGGAGGGGGAGGTAAAAATGATAGTCCTTCTCTTGGTTCACTCGCTCTACCCACTAAAAGAAATCTGCAAGTGCCACGAATTTATTCTGAAGGTGAATCCATGGCTTCTGGGAATGTAGCCACAGGTACCATTTTCTCTCAGGAAAGCAGGGAAAGTCTACACTAGGACATCAACCTTATCTCTCAGCAGGTCCATAATGGATGTCTATTCCATTTTAAAAATATTATTGGTCATATTATATCATAGCATAAAATAAACATGAATACAAAATTTAAAATTTTTTTTTTCATTTGAGAACAACAAAGATCAATAAGTAACAAAAAACTAGAGCTTTTTTGAAGACTAAATATATCCTGGGCTTAGGACACAAAACATGAAACTCCCTGGCCTACCAGAACTCCAAACAGGCCGGGAAGCCTGATTCTATCCACGAGGTGTAAATGTCTACAACAGAAAAGTTCTGGGAGCCTCATGGAATCATTAGAGTAAATGTGGCCATGAGAGATATTTTAGGTGCTATTTTTGAAACACAAATGGACAATTTTGCTGACTGATGCAATTTTTTAACATTCTAAAAATGAGTTTAAAATCATAGAAGGTAAGAGACACACCATTATATCATCCAACTTAGCTCCTAGAAGCCAATGCCAATGACTTTGCACTTAGATAACATTTTATTATTTAGCAAAACATTTTTCCACAAATTTTGCTTTATCCTTGTCAAAGTTTTATGATGCCATGCAGGTAGCTAATACCCTCATCTTATAAGTAAACTAAGGTTATGGCTAATTAGGTGATTTGTGTAACATGCACCCAACTCATAAAAAATGCATCCAATATAAGAACTCAGGTAACCTGACTTCTAATACTCTACAACTAGTTAATATATTCTTCTTAACTAAATATTCCTAAACTCAGTAATCTTTATGAAATTTCATTTAATAAGAAAAATAGTAAATTAAGAAATTTATTTGTAGGTAGTCAAATATTTGTTTTAATTTAACAATAAATGAATACAAGATTTTCAAGGAAAAGCAACTACTGTTTTCAAATACACACAGCAACTAGATCTAAACTAGCAAAAGGTAGTTGGTAGAGATCTTAAGGAATCTCCCACAATAAACAGTCAAGTGGTCCTTTATGATTAGTACTTGTCAATCATCAATAAATGGCCTGCCAGTAAACAACCCTGAGCCTTTGTGAGCCAGGAATGGGTTTGCTTAAGCAAATTGATGAAGTAAAAATACTTCGGCCAAATCTTATGGGAAGTATCCCAAAATTAGAATCAATGCATCCTAAGTCTAAAATTTTACTGTTCTAGGAATGTTCCTTCTCACTTTTCCTGTAGTTAAATTAGTAGTATGCTTCCCCAAGATTTAATTGTTGTTTTTCTTTTAAGTACCATTAAAACATCTTCATGGTAATTAATTAGGATTATAAAAATAAATGAGCAACACCCAGTTTTATGACACTGAGCATTGTTGCTCTTCATACTCCTTCTTTGCAACACTATAGAGACAATCATCCTACCCTAAGATCCTTCTCTGCTACATACACCCCAGAAGAAAAGTATAGTGTTAGCAGTTAAAACAGAAGAAAGTGGGGATTTCACAGCCACCAGAAAGGTTGAGGACAAAGTAACTGCCATGACAAAACATCACTCTCTTGGACTGATCCAAAACTCAATTTCCAGGTAAGCTTTTCTCGTTATTTCTATTTTGTTGACTTTGAAACAGACTTGTCATGATTTACCTATACCTATATTTGCCTGTAATTAGGTATGTAATTAGGTATACCTTTTGCTAAAAAGGAAAAAACTGCAAACACAATCCCTGGCATTGAATACCAAGCAAGATATGAAAAGCCTTGGAGAAGAGAAAGGTCAGAAGGAATTGCAGCCCATAGCTCAGTGGAAAGGGGGCCGGTACACATATACATACGCTAATAGAGTGGCAAGGATGTGGCAGAAATTTTAAGAGCTAAAAAGAGGAAACCTCAAAGGCAAGTAGAAATTACAATAAAGATGAAGCAGAGACTTCAAAGCATGAAAATGGAACTCAATTTCTACAATAAAGATATTCCACTGATAGAAAAGTCAGTTTTTATTCTATTTTTAAAACTTCAACATGTTCAACAATGAGTATTTCAAAATCCTACCCATCATATGTCTTGAAATTAGGGGCTACAGTTGAATGAGGTAAATAAGAAAGTACATGAAAAACTGTCCTTCAACGGCTAGAGGGTAGGAATGTATTATTGTACATTTTCATCCTTAAAGAGAGAGAATCTAAGCAAAATCATCTATTTTTTTTCTTTTAAGCATATTAAAATTTGCAACTTTATATATTTATAAATATGGTTCAAAAAAGACTGGATTTTCAGCACCACATTCTGTGTGGAACTGACACTAAAAGCCAAGAATATGCTTCTTAACAGTCAAACTACAGTCTCCCAATTTTGTTGTAATTGGGGTAGGAGACAAAACAATTAAACCTTATAAATACTACATCTATATCTTTGGGGTAAATACCCAGTAGTGAAAAGAAGGGCCATATGTACCCCAATGTTCATAACAGCAATGTCCACAATAGCTAAACTGAGGAAAGAGCCGAGATGCCCTTCAATGGATGAATGGATAAAGAAGCCGAGATGCCCTTCAATGGATGAATGGATAAAGAATGGATAAAGAAGAATGTAGTCCATATATACAATGGAATATTACTCATCCATAAGAAAGGATGAGTACCCAACTTTTGTATCAACATGGACAGGTCTGGAGGAGATTATGCTGAGTGAAATAAGTCAAGCAGAGAAAGTCAATTATCGTATGGTTTTACTTGTGGAACATAAGGAATAACATGGAGGACATTAGGAGAAGGAAAGGAAAAGTCAAGGTGGCAGGGGGGATTAGAGGGGGAGACAAACCATAAGAGACTGTGGACTCCAAGAAACAAACTGAGGATTTTAGAAAGGGGTGGGGGACAAACCATAAGAGACTCCTAATCTCACAAAACAAACTGAGGGTTACTGGGGGGTGGGAGGGTAGGGATAGGGTGGATGGGTTATGGACATTGGGGAGGGTTTGTGCTTTGGTGAATGCTGTGAAAGGTGTAAGCCTGATGATTCACAGACCTGTACCCCTGGGGCAAATAATAATAATAATAATAATAAATAGAAAGGGGTGGGGGAATGGGTGAGCCTGGTTGTGGGTATTAAGGGGGGCATGTATTGCATGGAGCACTGGGTGTGGTGCATAAACAAAGAATCTTGGAATACTACATCAAAAACTAATAAGGTATTGTATGGTGACTAACACAACACAATTAAAAAAATCCTTATAAGTACATTGTAAAGAATATTTCTTTTTCTTTTTTTTTTTAAGATTTTATTTATTTATTTGACAGAGAGAGACACCATGAGAGAGGGAACACAAGCAGGGGGAGTGGGAGAGGAAGAAGCAGGCTTCCCACTGAACTGGGAGCCCAATGTGGGGCTCGATCCCAGGACCCTGGGATCATGACCTGAGCCAAAGGCAGATGCTTAATGACTGAGCCACAAAGGCGCCCCAATATTTATTTTTCTTAAGACATATTTTAACAATTTCATTGGGTGTCCAAATAAGTCCTCTTTGAATACAAAATGAACCTCAGGAAATATTTGTCCTATCTTTTTTGGTGTTTTGGGTTGTGAATTGTGCACCATGTCTATAACCTGAAAAATGTATGAATGGTATAGCTGTGCTCCCAGGCAGTAAGAATAGACAGTAACAGGCAGAGCACCCCTGCTTCTATAGGAGCTAGTCTACGTCTTCACAACTTAACTGTGGAACAGACCAAACCAAATGACTGAGCATTGCCAAGACTGAGTCAGGAATAGCACAGTGTAGTCTAAACTTCATTGTCTTGAAACGACTTTTAGAGACAAGGTAATAAATCATGTTTATCTACTGATTTAATCAATTGCTTACTATTTTTAATTCCCTAGTCCACATGTCAAAATACCTGTGTTCTTAGTCTTTATGCCCACCACCAAAAACCCGTCCTCTTTTTGGTCCATGTGCATTATGTCAGTATCTGGATATCAAATCCAGACTGCTATCACATCCAAGTCTCCCACCCAGTACATGTGAACCCTTGATAAGCCAGAGCATTGTAAGGAGCTGCACTACACTAGATTAACTCAAAGGTGCCTTAGATATTTCATATCCTGCTTATTTTAAATGCATTTATAAAACTATGCCCTGATGACATTTTATAACTCTCAAAATGACTGGCTAGCCTGCCCCATCCCTAATCGATATTGGTAATTACTTAAAGGAGAGAAACATGACACATGTGCTTTTGATTATGAAAGGTATTAATTCTGTTTCACAATGTTGGTATGCAGATTCATTCCATGGAAATAATCTTCACACTCTTTATTTCAGTTAAGTTTAAATTCAAAATTCTGAAGCGAATGGAAACAAAAACTACAACAAATATTGGAATTCCTGGGCCTGTGGATTTCCTGGATTTCTGTGTGTCCAAAGAAATTAAAAAAAAAATGTCTATTGCAAGGGGGACTTGGCAGAATGTGTAAAAAACAATAGTTACAGTTTAAAACCATATTTTAAAAGTCTCTATCAAAGATGGAACTAGAGCTTGAGATGAGGAGAATAGAAGGAAAGTTCTACCTAATGCTTTTGTTTTAGTACATTTTTATTTTATTTTATTTTATATTTTATTTTACTTTTCAGTTTTAGTACATTTTTTAAAGTGGCACAGGGGTAGAAGGAGGCAGCTGGCAGGGGTGGGTCATGCTCTGATTTGGGACAGGACTCTTTCATATCTACTTTGATCAGAGGTAAATTACAGATAGATATGTAGGATGTCCAAGGAATTCTGATGATGCAAACATTTCTAAACTACGTTGAAATCCTGAAGTCAGCCAAGATCATGTAGATATTCCTAAAGATTTGGTTATAAAATAAAACATTTGGGTGAGATAGTTATATCTATGCCTCAGAGAAAACCAATGGTAAGAAATAGTTAAATGAAAGGAAAATATCTCAATATGTGTAGGTGTTAGCATTTCTTTAACTTTTGCTCTAAATTTATGAAATCTATATGTACATATAATACAATATACATATATTTTAATAGTTCTACTTAGAATCAGTATAAAAACACTTGTAAGCTTTTTAGGCTATTACACATAAGCCATTAATCCCTTTAACATCCTGTCCTTCCTTTCAAGTATCATTACCATGATGAACGCTTAATTTTTTTACTTCTAAATTATTTTCATAGTTTTGTAACCACTCTGCCACTCATTGTCCTTCAAATCAATTTTTTAAAAGATTTATTTATTTTAGAGACAGAGACAGCATGCGCACATGATGGGGAGGGGCAGAGGGAGAGAGAGAGAGAGAATCTCAAGCCAACTCCCCACTGAGCACAGAGCCCGGTGTGGGGCTTGATCTCAGGGCACTGAGATCATGACCTAAGCCAAAGTCAAGAGTCTGACATTGAACTGACTAACCCACCCAGATGCCCCTTTCAAATCAATTTTATATTCAGCCTCAAATTGGTCTTTCCAAAACACCAGACGATATTTTATTTAAAAATTCTCCAATGATTGCCTCCTTTCTCTTCCATCCGGTAGTCCACACCACTTGGTTGAGCACTCAGAGATTCTCTTAGACCTGGCACACCCCAGGTTTACAGACACCTCTCCTGGCCCCTTTCTACATAACTCTGCTCCAGCCCATCAAAAGTACTGCCATTCCCTCAACTGGCTGTAAAATTGGCTCATTCTGCCTCCGCTGTCCTCTGCTCCTCCTTCAAGATCCAGTAATGCAGAATACATGTTAGCAGCAATCTCTCTTGGAAACACCCAAGGGCATGGACAGGAGTCAAGGATTAGCAACATGAACTATGGACGTGACTTCCCTAGCTGCCCCTGACATACTCCTCTCCCTTTTCCTACTCCCCTGGACTCTGCTTCCTGGCTTATCTCTCAACCTTTCCCCTTTTTACATAGTATTCTGGCTCCTCTTACCCTTCTCCTGTCCCTGGGGCTTGTCCTCCATGCCTCACCTCCATATCAAAATAACCTTAGATCCCCTCCAGATTTCTTCCTTAAATTTGGTTATCTCTTTGCTCCTTTCCCCATGAGTGCCTCTCGGCTATTTCACTGTCCTCTGAGCTTATCTTTCTACCTACTCATAATGAAGCGTTTTTATGGAATCTCAGTCTTTCAGCCATCTTCCACGAACATTACTAGAGACCTCACCAATTGGCCAGACCTAAAGACTTACATCCAGTGGTGGTTCCTGTAGGATCTTCCTGGACATGCCTGCCATCTTGTGTACAGTGATAGTAACTACATTGAGGCCAACCGCCTACCTAAGGACCCAAAGACTGTTCCCACCCTGGAAAACAAGATATACCTTAAAGATTGCCATATGCCCAAATCCCTTTACTGGTTGTTCCAGTCAAATGCAGTTCTGTGTCTAGTTATCCCAGTCAAATGCAAGTTCTGGGTCTGCTTAAATGCTGTTCCTGGCAGAGGCACTGGGGTACCATAAAATACCTTATATGAAACATTATATACTTCAGAGCACTTGGCTCCATGCTTTTTCATAACCATTTAATAAATGTTCCAGAAAAGTCCAAACCTAAGTGTTCAAACTATGGACCTATAATTAACTAGGAGACAACTTAATTGCAAGTCAAATGCCAGAACTCTTCGCCTACGAATAGATTAAATTCCAAAAGGCTATTTTTATGTTCATGCATTTTATGAGAAATTGAAGCTTTCGGTCTCTAGATATATTTACACTAAGTAAGAGTATGAATTGGTCCTTTGAAAGTTTAAAACAAGACACATGCTCATTTTCCTTCTGAGTTTATGTTCATCAGGCATCTTAATTTTTTTTTTTTTTGCACTACCCTTCATTCCAGCTAGTACTTTGCCTCTCTGCCTCCCACCCCACCACCTCCCATCCATATCATCTCTCTCTCTCTCTTCCACACTCTGACCAGGAGACTGTTCTATGCAGATAGAAACCTCTCGGGTCTCTGTCCTCTGGCTTCCTATTGGGTTGAGCCCATAGAGGCAGAAATACTTTCAGAAGATGAGAAGTATATTGGTCTACTGGGGCTGCTGTAACAAAGTATTACAGACAGAGGGGCCTCAACAACAGAAATTTACTTTCTCATAATTCTGAAGGCTAGAAGTCAGAGGTTAACATATTGGCAGTTTGGTTCCTTATGAGCTCGCTCTCCTTTTGCCCTGTTTTGCCAGGTGGCTTTCTTCTTTTGAACTCAGTTGGTATTCCCTGTGTGTGTCTGTCCTAATCTCCTTTTCATAAAAAGGACACCAGACATATTGGATTAGGACCCATCCAAGACACATTTTATGTCCCTTACATCTTTGAAGTCCCTGTCTGCAGCTACAGTCACATTCTGAGGTGCTGGGGGTTAGGCCTTCAATATATGAATACAGGGGAACACAATTCAACCCATAACAAGGGGTGAAGAAATCAGGTTATGTATTCCTCTCTCCCTTCCCTGCCTCGTCTCAGTTCTGACAGTATATGGCCCCTCTCCCACGGCTGCAGCTCCCTGGCTTTGGCAATGCCATTTCCTCTCCAGCCCTTGCAAGACTAGAAGCAGCAACTGTATCCAATAGTCATTAGTCTCTGGGCACCACACTATCCTTCATGGTTCTCTTGAGCCTGTCTACACCCATATAAACAATTCCATCATTGAATAATTTTCATTAAACCCTTTGGAGTATGCCTTTTGTTTCCTTCTGAAACAGAGGTCAGTAAGCATTTTTTTTTTCCTGTAGGAGGCCGGTTAGTAACCATTTTAGGCTTTGCCAGCCATATGGTCTCTGCTACAATTACTCCACTCTGGAACCGTAACCCAAAAGCAGCTACAGACAATATGTAAATGAATGAGCATGGCTGTGTGCCAATAAAACTTGACTTACAAAAATGGATGGGCTGCCAGACTTGGCTCAAGGACAATTTTTCAAGCCCTACTGAAGAACCCTAACTGATACACCCACTTACCATTAACTTGAAGCATAATAGAAGTGTTTTAAACCAGCAGAGCCATCCCAGGTTTCCAAGTTTGCAACAAAAACAGCAATGGTTCTTTTGGCATGCTTAAAATTCTGAAATTTACTCCTAGCCTTGTCTTGAATTAACATGGGGCAAAAAAAGCATCCAACATTAGCAATGATTCTCTGGGTGAGTCAAGCCAAGCTTGCAAAAATAATGTTTCACCAATCACCTTTCCTCATTTCTTGCTTTACTGTTGATTACATAAACACACAATTTTCATGTCTTGCATGATTTTCTCTTTGTCCATTAGAACCATCCTTAGTGTCAACTGATTATCTCTATCCCACATATATAGGCAATCAGAGGTGAGTTTACCATGAAGCTAATGACTCTTCCATTTGCACTCATCCCCTCAATGTTCTGGGAGGGGCCCAGACGATGTTGTATGCTTTCATACAATTTACAAAAGTAAAATATTTTAGCCATAGTTTGTGAAGACTTATGTATCTTTCCACTCTTACCTATCCCATCCCCCCTACATAGGAAAACACTAAAATAACCATGAGAATTTTGGAGCTCCAAGGAGAAGGTGAATGGGGAACCCATCTATGTAGGATGTAATGGTCATCTGTGAGTGTAGCTATTTCTGACTGTTTCAGTTTTAGAATGGTTATTGGTAATACTTCTGTCACTTACTTTCAAATATTTTATATTTGTAATTTTGTATTATTTTTCTGAAAGAGAACCTCAATCTTTTAAAATAAATTTCAGGTCCCCAAAACCCTAGATCTACTCCCAGTGGTAAAAATCACCATTTTTGCACCCTCTTTACATATTTTTAGAGGCTTATTTTATTTTAGAAAGAGAGAGGATGCGTGGGGAGGGAGGAGAAAAGGGTGAGGGAGAGAAAGAATTTCAAGAAAATTTCTGTGCTCAGCATGGAGCCCAGTGCAGGGCTTGATCTTACCACCCTGAGATCATGACCTGAGCTGAAATCAAGGGTCAGGTGCTTGACTGACAGAGCCACGCAGGCACCCCTCTTTATATTTTTGAACAAGCATTCTTGTTTCCATCTTAATCACAAGCATCATTTAGATCAGAACATCCAACATTAACCTTGTGGTTGCTCTACTGGACATAATAAGATAATACATATGCAAATTGCCTCAAAACTAAGCAACTATAGCTGTCAGTCATACATTCATGAAGGATGTATTGGCCAAGAAAAGGCACAAGTGACCAGTTGTTACCACCAGTTAGTGTCTGGCCATATTAATATGCTCATATCAAGAAAATACCTTGAGATAATAACCAGGCTCTGAGCTCCTACTAACTCAGAGCATGCCCTAGATGGGCAGGGATCTTTAGGAGACTTCTCCAAGAACAAGTGTGGTGGGCACCATTTCTCACCCCCTCACTCAGACCCAGATAACAGGACACTTATGGACACTACTAAGAATGCTCCACCTATCTTGCTAGCACCACAAGCCTTGCATCCATGTTCTCCTGCAGATCCAACCCCACTGAACCAACCCAACTCAGCAGGCGCCCCTCCAAAGCACCTCCTGCCCCAGTGCACTAAGCAGCCCCAGCAAGCACCAGTGCCACTCCAAAGTGACTCCTGCCCTGGAAGAAGGGAAGATAGCACCCACAGTCCCAGGTACCAAACCTTATAGTGAACAGCATGGACAGAGTGCCCTGCTAACCAGTACAACTGTAGCCCCAGCAGGCAGACTGTGGGCAGACATCTGGTCCAACTGCTAGCCCAGCCGATCAGAAAAAAATAAAAAAGCCTCTTAGAAGAGAAGGCAGGGAGAAAGCCTGGAAAATGGCCTGAGGAGAGGCATCTGGTCTGACTACTGGTGCCATACAACTACAAGCCCTTGGTGGTCCCAGACTAGGTCATTAACAGGACAAGCACCAAATTCTGCCTGATGTGCCCACAACAGGCAAAGTAGGCCATTTCAGCTGACTGGCTTGAAGGCAAACACTGCTCAGCCACAATAACAAGGGACATGCAGCCCATGTAGGAGACACTCCTGAAGTGCCTGGTTCTAGTAAATGGGGGGGATTGGGCTACAGAGCACCATAGGAGCTCTTCATCATGAGGTCACTATTTTTAAAATCAGGAGATGTAGCTGACTTTCCTAATACATAAAAATGAACACAGAGAGTTTAAAAAATGAGCAGACAGAGGAATATGTCCCAAATGAAAGAACAGGACAAAACCACAGCAAAAGAGCTAAATGACATGGAGATAAGCAATATGCCTGATAAAGAATCCAAAATAATGGTCATAAAGATTCTCACTGGACATGAGAAAAGGATAGAGGATCTCAGTGAGATCTTCAACAAAGAGATAGAAAATTTTAAAAATAAAAAATGAGTCAGAGGTGAAGAACTCGAAACTGAAATTAAAAATACACTAGAGGAAATCAACAGCAGATTGGAAATGGCAGATCAGATCAGCAGTCTAGAAGAAAAGGTAATGGAAAGCACCCAAACAGAATAGCAAAAAAAGGACCAAGAATAACAAAAAGTGAAAATAGGATAAAAGGACTCATTGACATCACCAAACATAATAACATTCACACTATAGGGATCGTAGAAGGAGAGAAAGAGGGAGGCAGAAAATTTATTTGAAGAAATAAAGCTGAAAACTTCCCTAATTTGGGGAAGAAATAGACATCCAGATCCAAGAATCAGTGATCCCTCAACAAAATTAATCCAAAGAGGTTTACACCAAGACATATGATAATTAAAATGGCAAAAAGTAGTGAATTTTTTCAATTTTTTCAGGCAAATTTTTTCAGGCAAAAAGAGAATTTTAAAGACAGCTTTTTTCAGCAGAAATTTTGTAGGCCAAAATGCATATATTCAAAGTATTGAAGGGGAAAAAAAAACTGCAACCAAGAATATTCTACCCAGCAAGTGTAGCATTCAGAACAGAAGGAGAGTTTCCCAGACAAACAAAAGTTAGAGGAGTGGGCGCCTGGGTGGCTCAGTGGGTTAAAGCCTCTGCCTTCAGCTTAGGTCATAATCTCAGGGTCCTGGGATCAAGCCCCACATCAGGCCCTCTGCTCAGCGGGGAGCCTGCTTCCTACTCTCTCTCCCTGCCTTTCTGCCTACTTGTGATCTCTCACTCTGCCAAATAAATAAATAGAGTCTTAAAAAAAAAAAGTTAGAGGAGTTCATCACCACTAAACCAATCTAACAAAAATGTTAAAAGAAATTCTTTGAGTACAAAGAAAAGGCCATAATCAGGAGTAAGAAAGTATGGAAGAAAGAAATTTCACAGGTAAATGCAAACATATAATGAAAGCAGACTAATCATTTATAAAACTAGTATGAATGTTAAAGCACAAAAGCAATAAAATCAACGATATCTACAAAAATCAGGGCATTCACAAAATAAAAGGATATAAAGTATGTCATCATATATATGTGTGTGTGTGTGTGTATATATACACACACACACACATATATTTACATATACATAAATGGGAGGCAGTAAAAATTTAGTGCTTTTAGAATGGATTCAAACTTAAGCAGCCATTAACTTAATATAGAATGTTCTACACGTAGGATGTTATATATGAACCCCATGGTAATCACAAATCAAAAACTTACAAAGGTGGGTGGGGAGATGGGTTAAATAACCCATCAAGAGTACATTTATCTTGATGAACACTAATTACTGCATAGAACTACTGAATCATTATATAGTACACCTGAAACTATTATAACACTGTGTGTTAATTAAACTTTAATTTAAAAAAATATTGTAGATACACAAGAAATAAAGTGAAAGGAGTCCAAGCATAACACTAAACAAAGTGATCAAACCAGATGGGAAGAGAGCAAGAGAAGAAAAAAGGAACTACAAAAACAACCACAAAGCAATGAAAAAAATGGCAAAATACGTATCTATCAATAGTTACTTTAAATGTAAATGTGTAAATCGTCTAAATGCTCCAATCAAAAAACCAGCTGACTGAATGGATAAAAGGAAAAGACCCATCTATTCGCAGCGTGCAAGAGACTCACCTCAGACCTAAAAACACAAACGACTGAAAGGAAAGGGATGGAAAAAATATATCATGCAAGTGAAAGTGAAAGAAAGGGTAGCAAGATTTCTATCTCACAAGAGACTTCAAAACAAAGATTGCAGCTTTCATAAATCAATCAACATGATAGATGACATTATCAAGAGAAAAGATGTAAACCATTTAATTATCTCAATAGATGCAGAAAAATCATTTCCAAAAGTACAACATCCATTCATGAAAAAACTCTCAGCAAAGTGGACATAGAGGGAACATACCTCAACATAATACAGGCCTTATAGAAAAAGCCAAAAATCATACTTTATGGTGAAAAACAGAGGTTTTTCTCTAAGGACAAAAACAAACCAAGGATGTCCACTTTCACCACTTTTATTCAACATACTACTGGAAGTCCAAGCCACAGTAATCAGACAGCAACAACAACAAAAACTAAATAAAAGGCATCCATATAAGTAAGGAAGAAGTGAAACTGTCAGTATTTGCAGATGGCATGATACTATATATAGAAAACATTAAAGACTCCACCAAAAACTACTAGAACTGACAAATGAATTTGGTAAAGTCACAGAATACAAAATCAATATACAAATATCCACTGTATTTCTACACACTAATAATGAAGTAACAGAAAGAGAAATTAAGAAAATTACATTTACAATTACACCAAGAAGAATAAAAATACCTAGGGATAAATTCAACCAAGGAAAGGAAAGCCTTATATTCTGAAAACTGTAAAACATTGATGAAAGAAATTGAGCAAGACACAAATGGAAAGGCATTGCATGTTCATGGACTGGAAGAACTGATATTGTTAAAGTGTTCAAACTACCCAAACCAATCAATAGATTCAAAATACCAACATTTTTTCTCAGAACTAGAACAAATAATTCTAAAATTTGTATGGCACTACAAAAAAGACCTCGAATAGACAAAGCAATCTTGAGAAAAAAGAACAAAGCTCGAAGCATCGCAATCGCAAATTTCAAGATACACCATAAAGCTGTAGTAATCAAAACAGTATGGTACTGGCACAAAAATAGACATTTAGATGAATAGAACAGAATAAAGAGCCCAGAAATAAACTCACCATTATACAGTCAATTAATCTATGACAAAGTGGTAAGAATGTAAAAAGAAGCACAGTCTCTTCAACAAATGGTGCTGTGAAAACTGGACAACCACGTGCAAAAGAATGAAACTGGACCACTTTCTTACACCATACATGAAAATAAACTCAAAGTGGATTAAAGACCTAAGTGTGATGCTTGAAATTATAAAATTCCTAGAAGAAAACATAGAAGATATTAGCAAATTACCTATCTGATAAAGGGTTAGTATCCAAAATATATAATGTCTAAAACTCAACAACCAAAAACCAAATACTCCAATTAAAAATGGACAGAAGGCTTGAACATTTTTCCAAAGTTGACACAGCTAGCCAATAGAAACATGCAAAGATGCTCAACAACACTGATCATCAGGGAAATGCAAATCAAAACCACAATGACGTATCACCTCACACCTGTTCAAATGGATAAAATCAACAACACAAGAAATAACAGGAGTTGGTGATGGTGCATAGAAAGGGGAACCCTCTTTCTCTGTGGGTGGGAATGTAAACTGGTGCAACCACTGAGGAAAACAGTACGGAGGGTCCTCAAAAAGTTAAAAATAGAGCTATCTTAGGATCCAGTAATTGCACTACTAGGTATTTACCCAAAGAATACAAAAATACCAATTCAAAGGGATACATACATGCTGATATTTATAGCAGTAGATATAGATATAGATATTTATCTACAACAGCAAAGTTATGGAAACAACCAGAGTTTCCATCAACCAGTGAATGGATAAAGAAGATATGGTATATATACATACACAATGGAATATTACTCATCCATAAAAAGACTGAAATCTTGCCATCTGTAACTATATGGATGGAACTAGAGGACATTATGCTAAGTGAAATAAGTCAGTCTGAGAAAAACAAATACCATATGATTTCACTCATATATGGAATTTAAGAAACAACAAAGGGATCAAAGGGAAAGAAAAGAGAGAGGCAAACCAAAAACATACTCTTAACTATGGAGAATAAACTGATGGTTACCAGAGGGGAGGTCAGTGGAGGAATGGGTTAAATAGGTCATGGAGATTAAGGAGTACACTTGTGGGGAGTATCGATTATTGTATGGAAGTGCTGAATCACTATATTTTACACCTGGAACTACTATTATACTGTATGTTAACTAATAGGAATTTGAATAAAAACTTAAAAAAATAGGTAGTAATTCCTTTGACATTGGCCCTAGAAATATTTTTCTAGGTATGTCTCATCAGGTAAGGGAAACAAAAGTAAAATTAAACTATTGAGTCTACACCATAAAAAAAAAAAGCTTTGTACAATAAAACAAAAAGACAACCTAGTGGATGGGATAAAATATTTGAAAATGACATATCTGATAAGGGGTTAACATTCAAAATATATAAAAACCTAACACAACTCCATACCAAAAAAACCAAATATTTCAATTTAAAATATGGGCAGAAAAGTTGAATTAACATTTTTCCAATGACAACATACAGATGGCCAACAAACTCATAAAAAGCTATTCAACCTTACCAATTATCAGAGAAACGCAAATCAAAACCACAATGAGATATCACCTTATACCTGTCAGAATGGCTAAAATAGAAAAACACAAGACGTAAGTATTGGTGAGGTGAGGAAAACAAATCCACACTGCTGATGGAAATACAAACTGGTGCAGGTTTCTCAAAAAATAAAAAATAGAGTCACCATATGATCCAGTAATTCCACTACTGTATATTTATCCAAAGAAAATGAAAACTAATTTTAAAACATATGTGCTCCTACGTTTATTACAGCATTATTTAAAAATAGCCAAGCTATGGAAATAACTCAAGTGTCTATCTATAGATGAATGGATAAAGAATATCACACACACACACACACACACACACACACACACACACACACACACATTGGAATATTACTCAGCCATAAAAAGAATGAAATCCTGCCATTTGCAACAATATGAATGGACCTAGAGGATGTTATGCCAAGTGAAATAAGTCAGAGAAAGACAAAGATCATATGATTTCACTCAAAGGTGGAATTTAAGAGACAATACAAGTGAACAAAGAAAAACAAGAGACAAACAAAAAAATAGACTCTTAAATACAGAGAACAAATTGGTGGTTGCCAGAGGGGAGGTGGGTGGGGAAGACAGAAGGGTTAAATAGATAAAGACGATCAAGGGTACACTTATCCAGATGAGCACTGAGTAATGTGTAGAATTGAATTATTACATTTTACACCTGACACTAATATAGCACTATGTTAATTATACTTTAATTTTAAAAAATACAATGAATAAAATGCCCCCAAATTGAATGCAGCCAAGATTACACTGGCATTTATGGAAAATTTTCAGTGGTTCCATTGGGGAACAGAAAAGAGTTTTGTTATAGATTTAGTTCCTTTTTTAGTAAGAAAAAAGAAATTGGATAGTGAGAGAAACAGAGAAGAAAGAAAGGCTGGGGTTACCTGCTAGAGATTATATTGCACTGAGTAGAGACATATTCACAGCTTGGATATTTTCAGTAGAGTCAGGATGCAAAAATTGTAAAAAAGCTAAGTATTTTTATGCATGTTCCAGAAGTCACACAAGTTAAAAGCCTATGGTTTCTGATGTTAGGAGCACCACTTACTGAAATCATAGGCTGCCAGCAAAAGCCCACTGTGGTTGTACATACACTATTTATCCTCAGCTACCTTTTGAAGGATTTTAGGGCCTCTGGGAAAACAAACTCAGCATCCTTTGTTTTAAGTGTTTTTCCTAATGGCTGCTTTCACATAACTTTTTCCTAGGAGATTAGGTTGTTAAACAGGATTTAGCTTGTTTTAAGAGTATTTCTTTCTAAAAGATCTTTTCTTCTACCATAAATTCTACTTACAAAGGTGTTAAAATGGATGTTGACTTTCATTCAATTTCTTTCTAAAATAGCTCTCTAAATGCTAGTATGTGACAAAATAAAAAACATATCTTCCTGTTAAGTAAGAAGTTCTTATTTTTCACCTGGTTCTGCAAATATGCATTCTTAACTTTCACATGGTTAATTCACTTCTCCCCTGAATTCCCAGTTCCCAAGGTAACCTGATTCTTGCAGTGTTTGCAAGAAGGTGAATGATCAATGGTTCAATTCACCATAAGATAATTAGAGTTATATGGTCTCATTCGTGTTTTAGAAAAGCTAATCATGGGGAGGATTAATTTGAGGAAAGCAAAAATTAAAGAAAAGCTGGAAGACCATTAGAGAGATGTATTAGTTTCCTTTGCTGTTATAACAAATTTTCACATACTTGGGGGCCTAGGTATGTGATTTATTATCTTACAGTTCTAGAGGTTTCCACAGCTCTGCATTTCTTCTGGAGGCTTTGTAAGAGGAATCTATCCATTGAATGTTTCAAGTTCTAGAATCCACCTACATTTTACATCTTCTTTGGAGAAATGTCTTTTCAAGTCCTCTACCCATTTTTTAATTGAGTTATTTAATTTTTTGTTGTTGAGGGAGATCTTTACATATTCTGAATATCAACTCTTTACCAAATATATGGTTTGCAAATATTTTTTCCCATTCTGTAGGTTGACTTTTCATTCTATTGACAGTCTCCTTTGATGTGCAGTCTTAAAGTTTGACTAGTCCCCTTTGTCTAGTTTTGCTTTTCTTTCCTGTGCTTTCAATGTTGTAGCCAAGAAATCATTGCCAAATGCGATGTCACAAAAATTGTCCCCTGTTTTTTCTTCTAGGAGTTTTATACCTTTGGGTCTTACATTTAGGTTTTTAATCCATTTTGAGTTCACTTTTGTATATGATGTAAAGTAAGGGTTCAACTTCATACTTTTGCAAGTGACTATCTAGTTTTCCTTGGGTCATTTGTTAATGATATTGTCCCTTCTCTATTATGTGGTTTTAGCAACCTTGTTGAATATCATTTGACAATGTACACAAGGGTTTATTTCTGGGCTACATATTCTGTTCCACCATTCTATATGTCTATCTTTATTCCAGTACCATATAGTTTTGATCACTATAACTTTGTAATATGTTTTGAAATCCATGAGTATGAGGCCTCCATATTTGTTGTTCTTCGTTTGTTTTGGCTATTTGGGGTTCCTTGAGATTCCACATGTGTTTTAGAATTTTTTCTCTATTCCTGAAAAAATTCCATTGGAATTTGGTTTTAAATCTGTAGATTTGCTTTAGGTTGAATGGACATTTTACCAATATTATGTCACTCAATCAATAAACATGAGATCTCTTTCCATTTATTTGTGTCTTATATAATTCCTTTCAACAATGTTTTATAATTTTCAGTATACAAATCTTTCTCCTCCTTGGTTGTTTATTCCTATTTAATTCTTTTTTTGCTATTGTAAGTGGCTTTTCTTTATTTCCTTTTGGGACTGTTCATTGTTATTGTGTAGAAATGCAACTAATTTTGTGTGTTGATTTCATACCCTGAAACTTGGCTAAATTTATTCTAACATGTTTTATGGACTCTTCTGAATTCTTTACTTGTAAGATCATACCATCTGTAAACAGAGACCATTTTATTTCCTCCTTTCCAACTTGATGCCTTTTATTTCTTTTTCTTGCCTGACTGGTCTAGCTTTGGCTTCCAGTAGTATGTTTAATAGACGAGGGGAGACCTTGCCTTGTTACCGGTTTTGAGGCAAAGCTTTCAGTCTTTTGCTACTAAGTGACTTTTCTCATATGGCCTTCATTATGTTAGTTTCCTGTATTCCTACTTGTTGAATATGCTTATCACAGAAGGGTACTGAATTTTGTCAAGTACTTTTTCTGCATCGATTGAGGTGATCATGGGGTTTCCATGTTATATAATCTTTTCCATGTGATGTTTGAGTTTGGTTTGCCAGTACTTCTTGAGGATTTTTTGTATCAATATTCATCAAAGGTATTGGGACTTATAAATTAAATGTGGAAGTGTTTCCTTCTCCTTAATTTTTTGGAAGAGTTTGAGGAAGACTGGTGTTGATTCTTCTTTGAATGTTTGGTACCATTCTCCAGTGAAGTCATCTCGTCCTGAGCTTATTGCTGTTGTTTCTGGAAGAGTTTTTTTGGTTCTGATTCAACCTCCTTACTAGTTACAGGTCTACTGTTTTATTATTCCTGGTGAATTGATGCTTTTATAATCATAAATGTCCTTCTTTGTCTCTTAGGACAATTTTTTAATTAGTCTATTTTGTCTAAAATAAATATGTCCGCCCCAACTTTCTTTTCATTAACATTTTCATGGAATAGCTTTTCTATTCTTTCATTTTCAGACTCTGTGTATTCTTCAACCTACAGTGGATCTCTTGTAGAGAGCATATAGTTATATTTTGTTTTTTATCCATTAAACAATACTGTTTTTTTTGTTTGGGGACTTTAATCTGTTTACATTTAAAGTAATAACTGATAGAGAAGGAATTACTATTCCTATTTTGTTCATTGTTTTCTGTGTACCCTGTAGCTATTTTGACCCTTATTTGCTTTCTTTATATTTGCTCATTTTTTGTAGTGACATTTTTATTCCTTTCTCATTTCCTTTTGTGCATCTCCTGTACATATTTTCTTTGTGTTACCATGTGGATTGCATAAAACATCTTAAGTTATAACTATCTATTTTATTTTATTAAAGATTTTTAATTATTTCTTTGAGAAAGAGAGAGATACAGAGCAAACAGGGGGAGGGGCAGAGAGAGAAGCAGGCTCCCCACCAACAATCTATTCTAAGCTGGTAACTTCAATCACATAAAAATCTCTTCTTTTATAACTCTGCAAACTTCACTTTATGTTACTGATGTCACAATTATATCTTTTTACATTATGTATCCATTAATATAGATTTCTATTATGTGCTTAACTTTTAAATTCTGTATCAGAATTAAAAGTGATTTATGCACTGCCATAAAACTACAGGATTCTATATTTGTCTACATATTTACTTTTACCAGATGATTTTGTGTTGCTCTCTACCATCTTTTGATTTTGACTTGAAGGCCTCCCTTAAATATTTCTTAGAGGGCAAGTCTAATGATGATAAACTCTCTCTCAGCTTTATATCTGGGAAAGTTTTAATTTCTACTTCACTTTTTGAAGGACAGTTTTGCCAATTATAGTATTTTTGATTGGCAGTGTTTT
Source organism: Ailurus styani (assembly GCA_002007465.1). Classification (NCBI taxonomy): domain Eukaryota; kingdom Metazoa; phylum Chordata; class Mammalia; order Carnivora; family Ailuridae; genus Ailurus; species Ailurus styani. Next base: position 72,049 of record LNAC01001185.1, on the reverse strand, counting down.
TCTTTCACCACTTTGAATATATTATGCCATTCCCTTTTGGCCTGCAACGATTCTGATGAGAAATTTGTAAAAAGTGACTTTTGTTTTTCAGCTTTCAAGATTTTCTCTTTGATGTGACTTTTGATAGTTTGTATAATGTATCTCAGTATGGGTCTCTTTGGATTTATTCTAGTTGAAGTTTATTGAGCCCCTTGAGCTCTTTTTCCCCCTCAAATTTGAGGGGTTTGGGGGTGTCTGGGTGCCTCAGTTGGTTCAGTGGAATTTCCTTGGTCTTTTTCATGATTGCTGTCTTTTTGTTAATACTCTCACTTTGTGCATTCTTTCTTTTTTTTTTTCTTTTGGGGGAGAGAGTGCAAGAATGTGAGCTGGAGGGGAGAGGGAGAGAAAAAGAATTTTAAGCAGTCTCCATGCTCAGTTGGAGCCCAATGTGGGGCTTGATCTCACAACGCCAAGATCACTACCTGAGCCAAAATCAAGAATCAGAGCTTAATTGACTGAACTACTGAGGTGCCCCCATGCATTCTTCTTCTGATTTTGTTTGGTTCTCTATTCTCTTTAAGTGAACATCTTTAGGATGATTATTTTGAATTGTTAGATAATTCATAGACACCTATTTCAATAGGATCAGTTCTAGAAATTTGTTTTATTCTTTGATTGGGCCATGTTTTCCTGTTTATTTACATGCCTTATGATCTATTGTTGAGATGTGGACATTTATAAAACCAGCCTCCTCTCCCAGTCTTTACAAACTAGTTTCATACAGGTGAAGACCTTCACCAATTAGCTCAAGTAAAGATTCCAGGGATTTTTGAAGTCTTTTGGGGGATGTGTCTACTCTAGGTTTGTCCCTATTTCTTCTCAGGAACCCATAATCTCTTGCTCTCTGCTGCCTGACTTCAGTACTGCAGTCTCTCAAGTCCTATAACAAGCCACGGTGCTTGTCTTTGTTCTCAGCAACCCTCAACCTGGAATCCAATATATGCCGGAGTTCCCATCAATTCTCAGAGTCAGGCAGGAAAAAACAAAAACAAAGACAAAAACAAACAAACAAACAAAAAAACTTGACCTTTGGGCAGCAACTAAAAAGCTAGAATTTTGGACATATATTCAACTCTTGTCTTCCCCTCTCAAGGTAGAAGTCAGTAGTTGAGAGTTTTCTTCCAATAGTGCCAGGCTATCATGGGAGATAAGCTTGGGCAAGCTAAAAGTCAGTAACTTTCTTGCCCATTCTACTGTGGCTATTCTTGGCTTTGTTCTCACTTCGGATACTGAAATGTCTTAACTGGTTTCTGGAGTTCAAACAAAGAAATTCTGTTTGTATTTTGCTATTGAGTTCACGTATCTATGGGATAATGAGGGCCTGGGCTTCAAATTCTACCATCTTTCTGACATCACTCCCCAAATCTCCTCCATTTTATGAGAAGACAGTCCTATTGAATTAGAACTTACCTTAATAATTTCATTTCAACTTGACTTCCTCTTAAAAAAAAAAAACAAAAAACCTATTTCCAAATAAGGTCATATTCTGGGGTACTTCAGGTTAGGACTTCAAAATATGAAAATTAGGGAAAGTACAATTCAAACATAACAGATGGGGGGAAATAAGAATATTTATAAATTACTTAAACAATATAATCTGCAGGTCTTGTGATGATAGAAGTAGTGAAGGAGAAGATGAGCTGAATGACAGATATAATGACATGCCATTAAAAGATAAGATACATCAAACTATACTACAAAGCTATGGTAATCAAAACAATATGGTGTTGACATAAAAACAGACACATTGATCAATGAAACAGAATAGAAAAACCAGAAATAGACCAATGCATATATGGTCAATTAATTTATGACAAAGGAGTCAAGAATATACACTGGACAAAACAATCTTTTCAATAAATAGTGTTAGGAAAACTGGACAGCCACATGCAAAAGAATGAAACTGGACCACTATCTTATACCATACACAAAAATTAACTCAAAATGGATTAAAGACTTGAATGTAAGACCTTAAACCTTAAAATTTCTAGAAGAAAACATAGTATACTTATTGACATCAATTTTGGTAATGATTTTTTCAGATTTGACACCAAAAACAAAGGCACGAAAGCAAAAAAAAAAAAAATTACTGGGACTAGATAAAACTAAAAAGCTTCTGGAAACCAAAGGTTATCATCAACAAAATGAAACAGCAACCTACCAAGTAGGAAAAAAATATTTGTAAACCATGTATATGATAAGGGATTAATACATAAATATATAAAGAACTCATATAACAGCAAAGAAAATCCCAAACAATCCAATTTAAAGTGGGCAGATGGGGCACCAACATTTCAGTTGGTTAAATGTCTATCTTTTGGCTCAAGTGATGATCCCGAGGTCCTGGAATTGAGTCCTATGTTGGACTACCTGCTTGGTGGGAATCTGCTTCTCCCTCTCCCTCTGCCCTGCTGCCCACTTGTGCTCTCTCTCAACTAAAAAATAAATAAAATCTTTAAATAAAAAAATGAGCAGAGGATCTGAAAAACCATTTTTCTAAAGATGTACAGATGGCCAACAGACATGTATAAAATACATTCAGGGAAGTGTTAATCAAAACCATAATGAGCTATCACCTCACACCTGTTAGACTGGCTTTTATCAAGACAGAAATAACAAGTGTGGCAAGGATGTGGAGAAATGGGAACACTTGCACTCTGTTGGTAAAAATGTAAATTGGTGCAGCCACTATGGAAAACAGTATAGAGGTTTCTCAAAAAAATTAAAAATATAACTATTATGTGATCCAACAAGTCTACTTCAGGTATTTATCTGAAGGAAACAAAACCACTAAAAAAAAAAAATCCACGTACCCCTATGTTCATTGCAGCATTAAGTGCTTTAACCAAGACATGGAAGCAACCTAAATGTCCATCAGTGGATACATGGATAAAAAAGATGTGGGCTGTGTGTGTGTGTGTGTCAATTTGTAGAAAGGGGAAGGAGGGAGGAATACTATTGAGCCATTAAAAGAATTACCATTTTTGGCAACATGGATGGACACTGAGGGCATTATGCTAGAGAAATAAGTCAGACAGAGAAAGACAAATACCGTAAATCTCACATGTATGTGGAATCCAAAAGATAATAATCACCAACAACAACAATCTCATAGATACAGATAACAGATTAGTGATTGCCAGAAGTGGGGAGTGGGGACATGAGTGAAGGTGGTAAAAGAAATAAAAGACAAAGTTAGAAGTGCAGGAGATTTGGTGTGGAATGTTTCTGAAAAATAAAGGGGAGAGGAAATCTTAATATGTGAGGAGAGCTGCCGAAAGTGAATACAAGGGTGATAAGGGAAGAGAGGAAATGGAAACAGTGAGTCGAGGTCCTCACCCACGTAACCCACTGAAAAGCTTAAGACTGGAACAATTATGAGAAGTCTTTTAAGAATAAACCTCTCCAGGGTGCCTGGGTGGCTCAGTGGGTTAAAGCCTCTACTTTCAACTCAGGTCATGATCTCAGGGTCCTGGGATCAAGGCCCGCATCGGGCTCTCTGTTCAGCAGGGAGCCTGCTTCCTCCTCTCTCTCTCTCTGCCTACTTGTAATCTCTCTCTCTGTGTCAAATAAATAAATAAAATCTTTAAAAAATAATAATAAATAAATAAATAAATAAACCTCTCCAGAGCCAGTTTATGCTCCTCAGCTCTACATCTTACAGAGGCTGGCTGACCAGTCTTTTGTACACCTCAGGAAGCCAGAAGCAAGTCTAATACTCATGTATTTTGGAGGACTGACCTGACCCAGATAATGGTTTACAGACTCTTGTTTCTGAATTCTCAGTTGTGTTTATCATTGGTGGCTTCAAGATTAGGAGGTCTAAGATCCTGTTCCATCAGGCTGAAAAAAACAAAACAAAACAAACAAAAACAAAAAGACCCTCTACCACAACACTGTAATGCCCGGGTACTTCTGGAAACTTAAGTAGAAAGCTAGGAACATAAGGTAGTCCATAAGAACACTGCCTGTGGGAACAAAAAATGTGATGCTTAACAATGTGCTGGGGCATGATAGGCAGGTAAAGGCATTAGATCGAGTGGAGGAATTTGGCTTCTAGTCTGCAAAAGAGAGCAGAACTGTAAGTTCTTGCTCCACATGCTGAACACAGCCCACAGTTAGCTCTGGTCACACAGAGCTAACCCTCTATTCTAACTGAATCCCTTGAAGTCTGGACCAGACTTTGGGAGTCTGGGACACTTAGTCTGTAGCTGATCCCTCTGTCCAGTCCAGGGAGTTCACTTTTTTTAAAAGACACTAGAAATCATGACTTGCAGGCCTAAAAGTTTGGGCTGTAAAGGAATCACTTCTGCACAGAAAACTACTCAAAGACTTTCTATTTGGAGATAATAGTAAAATTCTATGAATGTTACTTTATTTTTTATTGAGGTATAATTGACATATAACATTATATTCGTTTCAGGTGTATAATATAATGATTCAATATTTGTATACATTGCAAAATGATCACCACAGTAAGTCGACTTGCTATCTATCACCATACAGGTGCAAAAATATTTTTCCTTGTGATGTGGACTTTAAGATTACTCTCTTAGCAGCTTTCAGATATGCAGTACCATATCACTAAGTATAATCACCATGCTGTACATTACGTCCCCAGGACCTGCTTATTTTATAACTAGAAGTTTGTACCTTTTGACCTTCTGTGAATTGTAATTACTTTCTAAGATGTGGTATTGCATAGTGTCCAGATTCTGGACACTAACTAGCTTCAAATTTTGTCTTCCTAACTTACTCGTTCTATGACCTTGGGAAAGTTATTTAATTCTCTGTGTTTGATTTCTTTATCTCTCAAATGAGTCTGATGCATTAAAATGGATACTTACTATCTAGCTAAGTTAATAAAATGTTACTTATTATGATTATTATCTATTTTAAATATCTCTTGAGAGAAAAAAATTTTAAATATATTCATATTGCTCACATTTACATAAAGAAACTCTGGAAGTGTATTTAAGAGATTCATAAAAGCGTTTACCTGTGAAGGTGGGGAGTGGAGGATGAGAATAGGTTGGGAGCGAGCATTCTCAAAGAATACATTTATAGGTGTACATATACACACATACATTGAACCATGCGAAGATATCTCATTTTTAAGTTGTCTGTGTTTATCTAATAGAGATTGAAATGCCATCTCTGTATATACCAAAGAAAGCCCACAGATTAAAAGGAGGGAGTGGGTACTTTAAAAATTTCCAAACTGCTCTACAACACCACATAAATGTGCGGTTAAAGCTGCCCTCCTCCAAAATTAGAATTTTCTTGGCACATTTCAACTTATAGGTGGGATTCAAACTTCACTCTCCACCTTCCTTTTCCCATTCCCTCCCTCTGCCCCCTTCCCTTTTCTCACTGTGCCTTAAGAATGTGCAGGATCAAGAAGACTTATCAATCACAGAGCTAGAAATTTGGTCTAACTCTACATAGCCCACTTTAAATTGCTTCTTTCTCTTATTCTTTAATTAGATGTAGTAAGATGGTTCTGGGGCCTATTGGCTGTGGACAGCCTGCACAACAATGACTCCCATTACAAGCTGAGAGGCTTGGCTATAAATACTCACCTCCTCTAATCCTCACAGCAGCCCTATGAGGTAAGTACATGAAGAGGAAACCAAGTCACAAAGAGTTCAAGATTGCAATGTCAATTAGTGCTGAGCCAGCATTAGAATAAAGCTGGCTCCAGCGCCCTAATCAACTATTCTGTGTTGCTTCAGCTTAACTCTAGGCTTGGGTGTGAGGCATCTACCTCAGTTGTTTTTCTTGGCCATTCTTCCTCACTGTCAGATATATAAAATCTATGGCTTGGTATTAGGGAGAAGGTCTTCAAGGCTCATGGTTTGGTTTTAGTGAGAACCTTGGGTTCGCCTCTCATCTGGATGTCTTCCTCTTTATGGTCCTTCCTGTATCATCAGGAGATGGCACTGGGTATGAGGCAAAAGCTTCATATACTAAACATAAACATTGCCTACACATTCCCTTTGCCCATCTTCCTCCGGGACTAGTAGCTCAGGCTTCAGAGCTCAAAGGTTCCAGCCTAACATAATCTCTTTCAGCTCTAACACTGATCTCTGCACAAGGACATCAGCTAGATAACATATCAGACCTGCATCGGATGAAGATACCATAAAAAGAAACTTGGCTTCTGTTTAATTCTTTGCCAGAATTTTTGTATACCCTGCTCCTGCCAAACTTGGATTTCTAGATTGAGAGGGTTGGGGAATCCCCAAAGGATATGACTCACATAGTTGCAACCCTGACCCTCTCACCTAGCCACTTACCATTTCCATGCAAATTGACCTCAAATTGCCAATGCCAGTAATCTCTGCCTGAGGGCAAAACCGGGGGATCAACAGGCCTGGGTTCCATGAGGAGCCACTATGCAACTGTGACTGATGGGTGAGGAGAAACTTCTAAGGCACATGTTCTGTTTCCCAGAGTCCCCCAGCAGAATTAAGCTCTATATGCCAACAGTAGAACCTATTTGTTTATACACTCTTTGTCAGCTCCTTCTCCTATCTAAATTATCTATTTTCCCTCTGCTGTTTCCTGAGATCACCTCCCCAATAAATGATTGCAATCAAATCTTTATCTCAGGGTCTGCTTCTGTGGGAACACAAACTAAGATACTTTTTCCATCTCAAACAGACTCCACATAGCTGTGACCAGCCACAGCATCTGCTGTATCCGCCCTCACATAATGGATACAATGCAATTAGCCCATGTCTAATATGTAACCGGTGCTCAATAAATGTAGCTGGATTAGAATCAGCCATGCACACTGCGTTTCTCTACAGATTTTACAGGCATTCATTATAGAGTGAACAGTTTTCATTTTCAGGCATTAGAAGTAACTACAAAAAGGAACACAAGGGTTTTTTTTGTACTTAAAAAAAATTGAATAATCCTGATATATTCCATGGTGCCCTGACAAGTAGAAAAGAGATCAAATGCATTAGATCACTTGATCACTTGCCTGGCCAGCCTTTCAACCAATAAGACAATAAAATAAATAAATAAATAAATAAATAAATAAATAAATAAAATAAAAGAGAGAAACAAAAAAAGAAAAAGAAAAGAAAGAAAAGAAAACCCAAACAAACAAAGAAAAAACTCATTACATGTCAAGTTCAGATGGTAAGAGTAGATTTTCCATATTTGACCTCTCCTGCTCTAGGCTATGTATGCTCAAGCTCACAAAATGCAGAGGAAGCTTAACCAGGTTGTCACGCTATGCCTGGTTGGACTTGTTATGCTAGCATGGCTGAGTGAGCTGCTAATGTCACATCACCAAGTTAACTCTGTCTTGTCACTCCAGAATTCAAAACACTCGGAGATCTCGGTTTAGACAACAGTAGCAAGCACACTAGTTACCTTAAAGGGTTGGAACTGCAAGAAAAATCAACAAAGCACGGTGTTGGAACTTAGAAGAGAGACAGTAGAATAAAGCAATGAAATGAATCAAGAGCAATTTGGTATCCTCCCAAAGGGAAAGAAGGAAATGGGGAAATGGTGTCATTTTTTTTTATTCTACATTATTTGATTTCAACTGACCATGAATCATGTCATCCTACATTTGTACAGTTCTGTACATTTTCAAGGCACTCAAGTCCATTATCACATTTATTCTGACAACATTCTGTCCTCTGCCCCGCATGTCTCAATCATGTTTGCAAATTATATATATTATGTAGCAAGTAAGTTACATATATTACGCATTCAACTTGCCAATCACCCCATGAGATATATTCTAACAGAATTCTCATTTTACATGTGAGGAAATGGAGGTTCAGCAGAGATTGACAATTTTCCCAAGACCTCACAGCCAGAAAATTGCAGAATGGCTATTTAAATCCACTTTGGCTGGCTTCAAGTGCTCACTTCTACCACTAAATGCACCATCAACTAGGAACGTATCCAGGGCCACCTTCTAGCTGTGTCACTTTAACTTCTTAAGCTCTTGGTTTCCCATCTGTAAACTGGAGAAGCTTCATATGATTTGTTCTAATGTTGCTCTAGCTCTACAATTCTATCATGTCACCTAACATTAGGAAGAAAGCTCAAGAAGCAGAAAGGCAGGAGTCTTAGAGGATATTAATGTAATTCAGAATGTGGTCACCAGGTGACAGCATTGTACTTCATTTTCACATGATCCTCAAGGACATATTTTGCCACCAAGAAATTCCATCCATGCACTTATTAGTGAAAACAAGTATCTTTCTCTTACCAGTATTCTGCTTAGCAAAAAATTACCCAAAATGTAGACTGTCTATAAGCTTGGGGCAAAGTAGTACGACACCCCCACCCTCTCCCAATTACTTAATTTGATCTTTCAAATTAAAACACACACACACACACACACACACACACACACTTTTAAAAGTCATTGGGATGGGGGCAGGTCAGAACTTCTTTGACTTCCCTACACTTATTTTACCATTTAAAATAGATTTCTTCTCAATTTGCATATGTTGGGGGTGGGTATAAAAATATTTTTATTGCTGAGGGCCCTCAAAGACTTCAGTCTGACTTTGCTGTTTGAGTCAATCAGGGATTTATAAACAATGTATATTTGCATATTTGTTGATATTCATGAATGATCCTTTCAGAAACATATTACTTTAGCAATAAAAATGGTTGGTTTATTATTTCAAAATGGTAGTTTTCTAAGCCCTCCTTATGTAGACAAAACTGGGAAAATACTTTTTACTCAACCTAGATTCTCAAACCTCTCTTAAAAGATTTAAGACTTTCAACCCTATGAAACTTTTCTGAACAAAGATTCTTTGATTCAAATACCAGGTTTATTCTTTCTCTGTTTTCAACTAATTCTAGACCCTAAAACCTCTGGGTCTGGGCAATTTACCCATCAGAAGTAGGATTTCAGGGACCCTTGCTTGCCTTCAGCCTAGAACACTAAATGTGAAGACAGTCACTCCCTGCAGCACCCACTGTGTTCTCATTAAGGTTAACAGGTGCTACCCACCCACAGTGAACCAGAGAGACTTGATCCAAGGTTAATGCCACACAGAAATTCTCAGAGCCTATGAATGAAGGCTCTGAGCTACAGGATTTTTATAATTAGAAGGGAAATAAAACCTTAAACGCATTTTCTCCCACTACAAAATGTTAAGAGACTACACACTGAGAATAAGGAATATATATGCCATGAAACTAGGAATACTAGTAAACAAGAGATAACTTTACTCCACCTACAAAGAGCCATGAGAACAAAGTGTCATTTCACAATCTCGAATTTCATTTCAGTGAGGGAACCCAAGGAAGAAAGAACATAACACCCACACATGCAGAAAAAAAAGTTGAAATTTCCAGGGAAGCTATTTAAAGAAAGAATGATCATTAAAAGTACAAGTGACAGTGGCACATTATTTCTAACATTGCTGGGGCTTCCTTTGGATCATGAACATGCATTCTGGAAAAACTCATTTATTTGTCACTAGGAGAGAAGGATGCCTGCCCTTTGCATTGTAAAATTCTCTCCAAGCTACCCTGATAGGATTGAGAAGGGCAGGAGGCAAATGAGATCTCAAATCTCCATGACCTCTACAGACATCTTTGATTCTGTCTTTGGCTTGATCCGAGCAACAGGATATATTTTCATAATATAACAGGATATATTTCATAACCCTAGCACAGCCATATTGAATTTATTATTACCTTTTCTCCTGGATTAAAGATAACAGTGGATTAATCTCCTGGATTAATGACATAACAGTAGTTATGTCATTAACTCATTGCTTGCTTTCAAAGTAGATGACCCATTGTCACTCGCCCCTTTTTGGAGAAAATATCACATACCCACAACCTTGACACAATCATGATTTCAAGTCAACACTTTAATTCATTTCAGGAGACATGAACCGCAATCATCATAACCAAAGAGTATACTGGGAACCTTTGAAGTAGGTAATTTGGGCACATAAAACAATCCCTAGAGAATTGCTTCAGCCCTAGACAGGCATTGCCTAGTATAAATTGTCATGTTTAACTGAATCACATGTGCTACAATTTACTACTTCAAAATTTCTGATAATTCAAACTACATAGAGCTATTGTTCATTTATTCAACATCTAGTGCTTGTCTGGCACTCTGCTACAGATTTTGAACAAAGTAGTGAGCAAATCCAGTGCTAACTCATGTGGAAATTAGAGGCTGCTGTTAGTGCTCTGAAGGAAAACATCCAGGGAGCTGTGTGAGCCTGACTCCATGGAAAAGAAGAGCGGTGGGAAAGCATGAGGGATATTTAGGAATTCAAACTGACAGGATTCGGCAATTGGACATGGAATTGAAAAGAATGTGTCAAGAACAAGTCCTAAGTTTCTGGCTTGAGTTTACCTAATTTAACTTGCTAGTGTAAAACAAACAGATGGTAACTCAAGTCACCATGATTTTTAAGAGGACTTTTAAGTCTATTGATAAACATAGAAATACAGTGGAGGGTTTACGTGACATTTCAGGGAACTGCCTGCTTCCAGGTTAATGATATTTCTGTACTTTAGATATCTTAACATGAAAATAACATAATACTTTAGAAAGACTTTAGCCTGTAAGCCAATGGTGTGAAAAAAAATGAGATAGAAAGTTTAATTAGGGGGCGCCTGGGTGGCTCAGTTGGTTAAGCGGCTGCCTTCGGCTCAGGTCATGATCTCAGGGTCCTGGGATCGAGCCCCGCGTCGGGCTCTCTGCTCAGTGGAGAGCCTGCTTCCTCCTCTCTCTCTGCCTGCCTCTCTGCCTACTTGTAATCTCTCTCTCTCTTTCTGCCAAATAAATAAATAAATAAAACCTTTTAAAAAAACCGTTTAATTAGAATTCAAATTTACAAAGTTTTTTGTTTGAAAAAATTATTGAGTATCTATAATCAATTAAAATACATGGCTCTATCTGCAAATGAACAAAATCAAGTAATATTCCAAATATTTAATACCATAAACATAATGAATACATTCAACATAGTTTTTGCACAAAAAACTAAAATTAGCATTATATATTCATTTCATTTTAAAAGGTAAAGAAAACTGTAAAATATGTTTGGAAATTTTTTATTTCTGGAAATATTTTTTGACTTGTGAGTAGGTGTAACAAAAATCACCATGAGAAGTAACCTTTGGAAAGATCCATCAATGTCTTCTGCTTACTGCAGCTACATATTCCTTTATAAATTCTGTTTGGCTATATACCTGGAATATCTCTTGCTTTAGAGTAAATGACCTTTGTCCCATGTATTTATAAGATTTTCATAATATTGAACAACATCTGACAGGTCATTTTTCATACATCTATAACAAACACCACCACACCATCTGGATCATGTAGCTTGTGCCACTGGGACATCCTCCCCCCCTCCCCCACTTGTACAGCCTGGCATAGTCTGCATGCCCTAGAGCAGACTGGCCTTCCATTATTCTAACCGGGTAATTACAATATAGATGATCATAACAGGATTCTTTCAGAACTATCCTGGTGTTCAGATGCCCCTGGTGTTTTTCCTTCCAAATAAACAAACTTCTGTACAGAAACAGGTATTCTATTGAGAGCACATGAGCTCATCACTGAGAACTCACAATCTATTTGAAAAGCAAAGACAAATGCACATGAAATAGCAGCAAGCCTTCTAGATATGCTCAGCGAATCAGCAGGACCTTTAAGTTATATGGGAGTTCATGGAAACAAGACTAGGCTCTATGGGTACTTTAGTAAAGGCTAGTTGTGAATAAAAACAGCAGAAAAGTCCATCAAGAATAAAATAGGAGGGAAAAACTCATCTTAATTTTCCCTCTCCAAGTTAAAAAAAAATCTAGACCACTAAAGAATTGTTTAAAAGAGTCCATTAAAAAGAAGTGCAGTGGTAAAGAGGTGTCAGTGTAGGTTCATCAACTGTAACAAATACACCATCCAATAAGGGTGACTGATAATGGGGGAGGCTCTGTATGTGTGGGGGGAGGGAGTATGTAAGAAATCTCTGTATCTTCCATTCAATTTTGTTATTAATCTAGAAGTGCTCTAAAAATAAAGTTTATTTTTAAAAAATCTTTCTTTATGAAAGGTTTCTCTCCAGTTCCTGGCCCCTCAGACAACTTGGAGTGCTATCTGCTGCCCCATAGCTGGCTTTCTGGCTGGAGGCACTGCCCTGACCCATCTTCTGCTCCATTTTCCCTGAACATCACAGTGGTAATTCTGTGTGTTCTACTTACAGGAAGTTGGCCTGCATTTCCCAGTCTTCCCCTGTGTTTTTCTCCTGATGAACAGTGGGTGGATTTGTGAGGAAAGCATTCTGCTTCATTTGCACTCTGTGAAAATGTGCTTGCAGCTAGGCCAACACAAGCAGCTTTAATTGTTCTGAGTGGGTCCACGCCGTGTTATCCAGGAGATGACAGCAGGGGTTGTCTATGGGGACTCTGCTAGCTCAAGGGCAAGCCCTCTGCTAGCCAGCACCTTGGTATGTCTGGCAATATTACCGTACCAAAGCATGCGTGCGGCCTAAAGGAGGCCAAGCTGCTAGCTCCTGATGACTTGTCTGCGTGCCCTGCTTCCAAAGACAGTCCTTGGTTCCAAGGAGTATGTCATGTTCTGAAAATGGAATCATGTCACCAGCCATGGCTATTTTATCAATTTACCCCATTACACACTGCTTAGCATAACTGATGGAGAAGCAATTCACTTTGGCCTCTGTCCCAAAATAAATAGGACATTTAGCACATTTACAAATGTTTGGAGCGGAGGAAAAATACCCTGTCAGTAAAGAGAGAATGTTGAAATTTTCAATCCCAATCCAAGAAAGAATTACTGGCCACAGTTTAGACCAGGAGTTTATGGAGATGGCCATTTGGCCACTTCTGTTCAGGTCCCAGCAGTGAAGATGCTAAGACATAAAGAACTGTGTCTACAGAAGAGAGGACAAGAGTTAACGAATCCCTCGTGCAACCCATCTGACCTTGTCTGCTGGGAGGTGCTGCGCTCTACAGGTTTCCATAGCACTCCAAAGCATGAAGGTCCCAGACGAGGGAGCTCATTGACTTTTAGAGATCACAGAATTTGGCAGAAATCCACAGGGGCACCCAAAATACTTAAGATGCTCTAACTCCTGCATAATGGGGGTGGAAAAGTAAAATATACTATTTCCTCAAGTGGTGGAAAACACTTTATAGGCCCCAAGTCCAGAATTTATCCCTAAAAGACACACATAAGGGAATGCTTTGGAGGGGAAATAAGAAAAGAAGGTAGAGAAACAGTGCCGTTTCTCCAAAGAACCATCCTTCCTGGTGGTGGTCTGCCCTGAGACAGTGCCGTGGTGGTCTTTCTGTACACTGTCATTAGCCAGATATAAAATCCACTCTGTCATATCAAGCAGAGAGACCAAGGAACGGAGATTCAGCCTGAAAAGTCTTCAATTATTAAAAGGTACTGGAAAAGTACCTGTCATTGTAAAAGGCCTTTGGGTGTTTAACAAGAAATCCACTCAAATAACTAAATGAACAATGTGAGCATGGGTAGGGTCCTGTGTCACATTTTGGGGAATGTGAAGCATAGATATGCTGTCTATCATCAAGGAGAATATGCAACTCATATATGACACCACTGAACCAGACAAAGATAAGGCATGAATCTCTCCCCAGTGAAAAAGCCTTTGGCTAGAGAAGATGACACTAATGGCTAATTTGAATATGATGTGTTTAGTGAAATAATAGAGACCACATGTAGGACATAATGGGAGCATAAAATGGGGCTTCTAACCCAGGGAGTGGTCATAGATGACATTTTGGAAAAAGTGGTCCCTGAGTTATATTCCATGAGCCTAGAAGAAAGTGGACTTTGGAAGGGTTCAGACCATGGTATAAAACCTGCCTCTGCCACCTCCAGGTACTATGAGCAAGTCACTTTAAAAGTAGGGGACTTTAATCCACCTCAATGTATAGATCATCCAGACAGAAAATCAACAAGGAAGCAGTGGCTTTGAATGATACATTAGATCAGATAGACCTAACAGACATACAGAACATTCCATCCAAAAATAGCAGAATCCATATTATTTTCAAGGACACATGGAATAATCTGCAAGATAAATCACACTGTAGACCACAAAACAAGTCTCAATAAATTTAAGAAGACTGGAGTCATATCAAGCATCATTTCTGACCGTAATAGTATGACACGAGAAGTACAAGGAAAAAAAAAAGTAGGAAACACACACACACACGGAACCTAAACAACAGGCTACTAATAGACCAATGCGCCAATGAAGAAATCAAATAGAAAAATTTAAAACACATGGAGGCAAATTAAAATGAAAATATCACAGTCCAAAACCTTTGGAAAAGTAAAACAAAAGTAGTTCTAGGAGGGAAGTTTATAGCAATACAGACATACCTCAAGAAACAAAAATCTCAAACAACCAAACCTTACACCTGAATAAATTAGAAAAACAAAGCCCAAAACCAGTAGAAGGAAGAAGTAATAAAGATTAGAGTGGAAATAAATGAAATATAGATTAAGAAAACAATAGTAACGATCAATGAAACCAAAGTTGGTTCTTGAAAAGATAACCAAATCGACAAAACTTTAGTCAGACTCATCATGAAAAAAAGAGGATTCAAATAACTAAAATCAGAAATGAAAAGAGAAATAACAGTTGACACCAAAGAAATATGAAGAATTTTGAGATTATGAAAAATTATACGCCAATGAATTGGACAACCTAGAAGAGATGGTTAAATTACTGGAAACAGGGCGCCTGGGTGGCTCAGTGGGTTAAAGCCTCTGCCTTCGGCTCAGGTCATGATCTCAGGGTCCTGGGATCGAGGCCCGCATCGGGCTCCCTGCTCAGTGGGGAGCCTGCTTCCCGCCCCCCCCGCCTGCCTCTCTGCCTCCTTGTGATCTCTCTCCCTCTGTGAAATAAATAAATAAAATCTTTAAAAAAAAAATTAAAAAAAAAATAAATTACTGGAAACATACAAGCTCCCAAAACCAAAACCAGGGTGAAATAAAAAATTGGAACAGACTGATGACTAACAATGATGTTGAATCTGTATTCAAAAACTCAAAAAAAAAACAAAAACCCCAAAAGTTTAGGACAGATGGCTTTATAGGTGAATTCTACCAAACATTTAAAGAAGAGTGAATAGTTATTCTCAAACTACTCCAAAAAAATGGAAGAGGAAGGAAACCTTCTAAATTCATTCTGAGGTCAGCATACCAAAACCAGATGACACTACAAGAAAAGAAAACTACAGGTCGATATGTCTGATGAACACAGGCATAAAAATCCTCAATAAAATATTAACAAACCAAATTCAATAATACATTTTTAAAAATCATTGACCATGATCATCTCAATAGATGCAGAAAAAGCATTGACAAAATAGAGCATTCATTTTTTTTTTGCAATTTTTTTATTTGCCCCAGGGGTACAGGTCTGTGAATCATCAGACTTATACCTTTCACAGCATTCACCAAAGCACAAACCCTCCCCAATGTCCATAACCCATCCAGCATTCATTTACGATTAAAAAAATTCTGAAAAATAGGATTAGGTATTTCAACATAATAATGGCCATATATGAAAAACCCCACCAAACACCATACTTCATGCTGAAAAATTGAGAGCTTTTCTACTAAGATGAGGAATAAGACAAGGATGTCCACTCTTACCACTTTTATTAAACAAACTACTGGAACTCCTAGCCACAGAAATCAGACAAGAAAAAGAAGAGTCCTCTAATTGGTAAGGAAGAAGCAAAATTGTCACTATTTGCAGATATATATAGATATAGATATAGATAGATATAGATAGATAGATATCAAACCCTAACTACTCTACCAAAAAAGACACTGGAAATTATAATTAAATTCAGTAAACTCACGGGATACAAAATTAACATACAGATATCTGTTGTGTTTCTATGCACTAATAATGAATTAGCAAAAAAGAGAAATTAAGAAAATGATCACATTTACAACTGCATCAGAAAGGATAAATACCTAGGAGTAAATTTAACCAAGGAGAGGAAAGACCTATACTCTGAAAAATTTAAGACATTGGTGAAAGAAATTGAAGAAAACACAAACACATGGAAACATGCCATGCTCATGGATTGAAAGAATTAATATCATTAAGATCTCCATATTACCCAAATCAATCTACATATTCAATACAATCTTTATTAAAATACCAACAGCATTTTTCACAGAACTGGAATACTAAAATTTGTATGGAACCACAAAAGACCCCAAATAGCCAAAGCAATCTTGAGAAAGAACATAGTTGGCGGTATCTCAATATTAGATTTCAAGATATACTATAAAACTATAGTAATCAAACAGTATAGTACTAGCACAAAAATAGACACATCGATCAATGAAACAGGACAGAAAACGCAGAAATATACCCATACCTGTATGGCTGATTAATCTACAAGAAAGGAGGCGGGAATATACTAAGGGCAAAGGGCAGCCTCTTCAATGGTGCTGGAAAAACTAGAGAGCTAAATGCAAAGAAAAATAAAAGGAAGAAGGAGAAGGAGAAAGGGAGAAGGAGGAGGAGGAGGAGGAGGAGGAGGAAGAGGAGGAAGGGCGTGAAGGAGAAGGAGGAGAAAGAGAAGAAGAAAGTAAGTAAAGAAAAATGAACCACACCATTTTCTTACATCATACACAAAAATAAACTCAAAGTGGGTTAAAGACATAACTATGAGACCTAAAACCATAAAAGTCCTAAAAGAAAACATAAGGAGTAACCTGTTGAACATTGGTTTTAGCAACATATTTATGGCCATGTCTCCTCAGGCAAGGGAAACAAAAGCAAAAATAAGCTAGTGGGATTACGCCAAAATACAAAGCTTTTGCACAGCAAAGAAAACCATCAACAAAACAAAAAGGCAACCTGCTTAATGGGAGAAGATAATTGCAAATGTATATTCCATAAGAATATATCATAATATATACCGAAAATATACAAAGAACTTACACAACACCAAAAAAGTGAACAGTTCAATTTGAAAAATAGGCAGAGGACCAGAATAGACATTTCTCCAGAGAAGACATACAGATGGCCAACAGACACATGAAAGGAGGTTCAACATCACTAATCATCAGGGAAATGCAAATCAAAACCACAATGAGGTATTATTTTATACCTGTTGGAATGGCTAAAATCAAAAAAGAAAGAAACAAGTGTTGGTGAGGACACGGAGAAAAGGGAACCCTCCTGCAGCCCCCAGTGCTGTAAGGTAGTCTGCGCTGAACCCGCTAGTCCACTTCTTTAGATTCCTATTGCATTTCTAGCTACTGTCACTCTTTTGATTAAATAATGTCAATTAATCCATAATTCTCTTAGCTTTCTTGCCTTGCTTTTCTGTCACACATATTTTTCTTGCTCAGTTTTCTGAACTGCACAATTTCTCCAGAGTTTACTTCTGATGCCTGTCCTTTATCCTATGTTCTAGAACTTTGTTCTGATTAGCACATTCCACTCAATGACAAAAACAAAATGAAATGCTATGCCTTCTTTTTTCCAATGCCATAAGAAATACCTACGTTAAAAAACAAAAACAAAAACTCTGGCTTCTCACTCATGTTCCCCTTCACCAAGATAACATCATGAGCTCAGGAACAGAAAAAAAGTCACTGACCAGAAATGAAAAAATATCATAGATTTGAACCCATTAAACAATTTCTGTTCATTAACAGAACCACGGAGTTAAGAGGAGGGAAAAGGGCCACAAAAGAAAAAGGAACCCTAAGCACTGTTGGTAGGAATGTAAATTGGTGAAGCTACTATGGAAGGTAGTGTGGAGGTTCCTCAAAACACTAAAAATAAAAATAACATATGATCCAGTAATCCCACTACTGGGTATTTACCCAAAGAAAATAAAAAGCACTAATTTGGAAATATATATGCACCCCTACGTATTTTGAAGCATTATTTACAGTAGCCAAGATATGAAGCAACCCAAGTGTCCATTGATAGATGAATGAAGAAGATGTGGTATAT
Organism: Ailurus styani; assembly: GCA_002007465.1. Taxonomy (NCBI): domain Eukaryota; kingdom Metazoa; phylum Chordata; class Mammalia; order Carnivora; family Ailuridae; genus Ailurus; species Ailurus styani. Next base: position 53,987 of record LNAC01001185.1, on the reverse strand, counting down.
GTACAACAGAGTATGACTCAGCCATAAAACAGAATGAAATCTTGCCATTTGCAACAGCATGGGTGGAGCTAGAGGGTATTAGGATCAGTGAAATAAGTCCAACAGAGAAAGACAAATACAATATGATCTCACTTACATGTGGAATCTACAAAACAAATGAACAAACCAGACTCAAATACAGAGAACAAAGGAGTGGTTGCCAGAGGAGAAATGTGAGATGGGGGATGGGGAAAATAGACAAAGTGTATGAAGAGGTACAAACTGCCAATTATAAAGTAAATAAGTTATGGAGATTAAAAGTACAGCATAGGGAATATAGTGAATAATATTGTAATGATATGGTATGGTGACAGATGGTGACTACTCTTACCATAAGTGAGCACTGAGTAATGTGTATAATTATCAAATCAATATATTATACACCTGAAATTAGTATAACATTGTATCAATGTTATTTCAATATAATAATAGTAATAATAATAAAGGTACTTCTTCAAGTATTCCTTTTCATGGAAGGCAGAGTTATTTGAAGGAAGTTGATGGACGTGTGTATTTGAGATTGCTCATTTCATGACAGTCTGGATTTTGACAGAATAATAAGAATGAAATCTGAATGAAGTAAATAAACATGCGCTTGAGGGGGACATCTAGTAGGCAGCCTGCTTAGGAAAAGGGTATTAGAAGGGGGTTGATGGTTAATTCTGTTTGTCAGCTTGGCTAGACTGCAGTGGGCAGTTGTTTGTTCAAACACCAGTCTAGATGTTACCGGGCAGGCATTTTGTAGGTGTGAATAACAGTTGCTATCAGTTGACTTTGGTGGGCACCATCTAATCAGTTTAAAGTCTTAGGAGCAAAGACTGAAGTTTCTGTGCGAAAGAATTCTACCTCAAGACTGATATAAAAATCCTCCTTGAGTTTCCTGTCGGCCAGCCAGCCTGCCCAATAGAGTTCAGACTTGCCTGTCCACATAATCCTGAGAGCCAATTCCTTAAAAACAAATCATTCACTCTCTCAATCATCCTCTCTCCTTCTCCCCCATTGGTTCTATTTCTCTGGAGAACCCTGAATGCAGGGATTCATTCAGTAAAAAGGAAGTAACTAGAAGGGTTTTTAAATAACGTAGTTTTATAAAACTAAGAGGTTAAGGGGGGAAATGTCTAAGGGGCACCTGGCTGCCTCAGTCAATAGAGTACACAACTCTCGATCTTGGGGTCATGAGTTCAAGCTCCATGTTGGGCACAGAACTCACTCATCAACCGGTTGAGCTCCAAGAGTACAGGTTGGGCGTGAAACTTGGGGATGTGCTTATAGCCCAAGATGACAGAAATGAGGAAATGAAGGTGTGGATCCTACATTTTAATCCTTACCAAGCTATATTCAGGATTAAGCTGGATACTACCAAAGAACCACCGAAATACATGGCAGCCACAGTGACCAGCAGAAGCATGATGCCGGGTACAAACCGGGGGTCGCCCACGATCTCCTTGTGGTAGTTGACCATAATGACTCGGACACCCTCTAGAGACACTGAGAAATCCCTGAAGTGCTTTGCAGGAGATGAGAAGTCCTGCCTGATCTTGCCAGTGGTGTATGAGACCATATAACATGGTTTTCATTGAGTTTTGTTACTAAAACAAAATCAATTGAAGCATTTGGAGGTAAATTTAGCCACTGAAGGTAGACTGTAAGCTTAAGCATTGTGTTTTGTATATAATTCCCATGTGCCTACTCATTGTTCAAAACATCAATATCCACAGAAGCTTCACATGAGCTAGTAGCACACAAATTAGCCTATAATGAGGTTTCCTGTCTTGCAGGGTCTTAATACAGGAAGACCCAAATAAAAGTTATCTTGTTTATTGCAGCCAGAAATCTGGAGAATTGGGCTCTTGCTTTAAACCTTAAGCACTTTCAAAACCTTCTTAAGGTTTTTTTTTTTTTTAATTTTTCTCTTTTTAAAAATTTAAATTCAATGATCCAATATTTAGGACATCTAGTTATTTCAGATGTAGAGTTCAGTAATTCATCAGTTGCATATAACACCCAGTGCTTTAAACGCAAACAGTCATGTAGGGCCCGAAAAGTCTTGTTTCTAAACGATGACTCATTCTGTCTTCTGTGACTAATTGAGCACAAATTTCACAAACCAGAACACACTTATGCTTTTAAGTCTGGGCTGGAGAAGGACCATGTTTTGCAAACCACTTTACCTATCAAAGCAATAAGAACTTCAACAAAATATATATATTATTTATTGGAGTCACGGTTATTTCAGGTGTTCTCCAATCCTCACCTAAATTGGGTCATTAAGACACAGATAAAAAATTATAGAAATGGTTGAAAATGGCATTTGACCCCACTGCTACTGACAATATACACATAAGCTATTATCAACCTCTATAATGTGCAAGATCCCTCTTATTTCTTTCCTTCTCTCTTCCTTTCTTCAGTCTTCTCTTCCTTCACCTTCCCTGTGCCCCCACCACATACCTCACTCCCCCTTTAGACCCTCTCTGTACGTAAACACCACCAAAATAGAAAAGCACATCAGCAGCTGATCCGTGACTAAGTCCAGAGCAAAAATATCACCCAGATGACCCACTAAAAGAGGTGGAATTCCAATGGCTGGGAAGGGGGAGCAGGTGACATTCACCTTCTGTTTCTGCATCGTTGCTTCCCCTGGTGTTCTCTGGGTAGGAGTTACAGAGGAATGCCCAGGACTTCATGCCATAGGAAGTTGTGCCCTTGCTGAAAACAGTATGAACATCTGTGGGTCATAAATCTTCGAGGAACAGTTGACAACAAGGATTTGGGATCCTCTGGTGGTAGGTATCCAGCAAGAATCACTTAAATCCATCCAGTTGTTTAAACCGCGCCTGTAATATGCTGGTCATTCTGTCAAATGTTAGATGAACAGGATGAACAAAACTAAGAGGTCCCTGAAGAAACATGTGGCATTTTTGTTTCATCATGGCAAAAAGTTCTACACACAAATATCTATAATTTGCTGCGTCTTTTTCTTCATTTGCTTAGGTCCTATATGCCCAAATAATAACTACTATGCTTTAAAATGTCAGAACACGAGACATAAGTTCAAGGATCAGGGGGGTGCTTCCCATTCCTTTTATCTAGATTCAGTTAGAGCATGTAATTTTGGTCTTTAGCTTCTTTAACAAGGGGGAACTTTAATTTTTCTTGCATAGAGTTAGCCCCTTGGTCTGCCAGAGACAAGGAAATTGGGGGAGGGGGGGCATACGTTTATTGGTGATCCATCATCCCATTTGCCGGTGTTTGGGACCTGCAGTCAAAGATAGCCTACTACAACTGGCTTCTTGCCCACAGTCCAGGTGCATCATGTGAAACCATGTGTTCTTGCATTCAGGTGACCATTCTTCTGCAAGCACCTTTCCTCACCATATTCTGTAGATACCTGGAGTAGCTATTACTCTCTCCACCAAGAACACATTCCCTCTCCATTTTTTCCATGTAGCAAAACCCCTCTAACTTATAGCTAGCCCTGCTACGTGTTCTAGGTAATTTGACCTCATCACTGAGTGCAGAGGGAGGCTTGTGACCCAGGCCCAGCTGGAGGATGCCAGCAAACCCCTGGCCACAGCGTTAGTACAGGAATGGGCACAGGCTCTGAGCCTGGCCATCAGCATCTTGCCGGCAGGAAAGAGTGCCTACCTTCTGTCTGGGATCATTATGAGCTGGTGAAGCCACTGTTAACCCCGAGCTGCCAGTGGGACCTTATCTTGTTGGTGACATTTTGCCACTTGATGAACAGCCCTCAGCCATGCAGCCAAGACATAGGAAAACAGCAACAAACTAAGCAATGAGAAGAAAAGAGAGACATTCTCTCAAGAAATATTCTCTATAGGGGCACCTGGGTGACTCAGCTAGTTAAGCATCTGCCTTTGGCTCAGGTCATGATCTCAGAGTCCTAGGATCGAGCACCACATCGGGGTCCCTGCTCAATGGGGAGCCAGCTTCTCCCTCTCCCTCTGCAGCTCCCCCTGCTATGCTCTCTTGCTCTGTCAAATAAATAAAATAAAAAGAAATATTTTCTCTAGAGAGAATAACAGCAAGAGAATATCATCCTTAGATTCAACACCACCATTAGACCAAGATGTTTCTGAAACTTCAAGCTCTTGGCTTCCTATTTATGTGAGCAATACATTTCTGCCGTGTTCATATTAGTTTGATTGGGTTTCTGTCACCTGATAACAAGAGATTCCGGACTAATGCATCTTTAATGTACTTGTTTCGATCCTTACATTTTTATTATAAATATGTATTGCTTTAGTAATCAGATATTGATAGCACATTTTCTAAGGTAGTTATCTAGGCAAGTCAAAAATTCTGGTTAGGATTGTACTGACTGTTAAAGTATTCCAAGTAGTCTACTGTATCTTTCTCTTACTTCCAGTAGATAGTATCTTGTCTTTTATTATAAAAGTTTATCTTTTATAACTGGCTCAAAAGCATCAAAGGAATAAACCAGATTTTCCCCTACCAGGGGACAGTCCCCTAACTTTGCCTGCAAGGCAAAGAGCCCAGGTGTATGATTCATAGAGTCCAAGGGATTGTCTGGCTCACCCCAGTCCCTTCGTCCTTTGAAGAGAGAGCATTTTTCAGTTATTGTCGATGCCAACCCCACGACTTTATCCAGAAAGATTATCAGAAAGCCAAGAATAATGTCTCAACTTCTACAAAGCAAATAAGGAATGAAAACAGACTAAATTAATTTAAAGATTTTCCTCTTGGGCGCCTGGGTGGCTCAGTGGGTTAAAGCCTCTGCCTTCGGCTCAGGTCATGATCTCAGCGTCCTGGGATCGAGGCCCGCATCGGGCTCTCTGCTCAGCAGGGAGCCTGTTTCCTCCTCTCTCCTCTCTCTCTGCCTGCCTCTCTGCCTACTTGTAATCTCTCTGTGTCAAATGAATAAATAAAATCTTTAAAAAAATAAAAAATAATGATTTTCCTCTTACTAATGTTTTAAGTCATGTTTTAAACTCCTAGGAAATAAGGTCAGAAAAAATAAGAAAGAAAAAAGTCTACAAGGATGTTTGAAAATTTTGATAAAAACAAAGTCAGTAGGTCCATGTGGCACAAATTTCAAGATTAAAAAAAAAAACCTAGCAAGTGGGTTTACAAAGACCTTTATAATTTATTGCAAGCAACCCTATTTAATATAATACAGTAAGTTGCCAAATAAAAAAAGAGAAATCTAATTTTCTCTGAAAGGGAAGAGATGGTCCCATAAGTCTGCACTGTGAGAGAAAAACCTTCAAACATCTCTGGAATGGTCATGTCCTAAGTAATTGAACCACAACTAAATTAAGAATATATCATGGAAGTATAAATCTATGGCCCTTCTACATCATGAATCAGTTGATCTGTTTTAAAATCAATTATGTAATATGTATTAAGTTTTTTTTAAATATGCATGCCTTTGACCTGGTAATTTCATTCATAAGACTTTATCCTTGGGAAATGAGCTGAATTTGAAAAAAATAAAACTTTAAGCACAGAGACACTCATTTCCCTGAATAACTGAAGTCAAACTAGCTGTCCCAACAAGAGCGGTAAGCAGGCTGGTAGGGGAACTGGTATGTCCATCAATGTCAAATTTAAGCTAACTAATACAAAAACCAACTCCCAGTGAGCTCCCTTTTTGTAAAGGAAACTCATCGCCATCCTTCTACTCATCTGATAACCCAAGAAATTAACCACTTGTAGGAATCAAAAGGAGTTTACTAGCATGTGCCTTCTTACAGTGTCCCTAAAGCAAGTCACCTGCTCCGCATATACAAACACACCCCCAGGATTATAGTACTTAACAAGATGACAGAACAATTGAGCTGGATTCAAGCCTGCCCCACAGATCCTCCACACATGGTAATTCATAAATGGGTTTTGAAAGTTCATATTCATTATTTCATAGAAGACTAAAAACTTTTTAAGCTGGATTATACAACTGAACTGAGATTGCTCAAATTGAAGATCCTGTAGCTTTTTTGATCCAGGTTTTTTGGAATGGTTTTTGCTTATTTTAGGTTTTTTGTTTGTTTTGCCTTTTAATTCAGACTAACAAGGTGAGAGGGAGAGGAAAACTAGTATTTCAGGGAGTAAAATAGAAAAGTAGACTAAGGCATAAATGGATTAACTTATTATGCTGGTCTAATAGTGCTGCTACAGGGTAGTCAGAGAGGAGAAAACTCAAAAAAATAGAAAGAATGTGAATAATCATCACTGTAAAGATTAGGCAGAAATTAAGCCTACAGGTCTACTCTGAAGAACTTCAGTTTCTTAAAGTCTAAAAATCCTTTTCAACAACTAAAGTGACACCTAGTGTCCAGAAAGAGAAGTGCGGCCATTCTCAAGTTGAGAGAGGCCTGAACGTTTCTTTGCTTCACATCCTTCTGTCAAGGATTAGTTAAAATGGACCATTTTTGGCTCCTGTCATCTCAGAAATAGTAACAGGAAGTCACTAGCTTGGACAATGGTAAGAATCATGGAGAAATATAACTCTTTCTTAACAACCATACAAAGCATATTGGATATTTGCAACTTCACATTAAAATTAGAAGAGAATCATTACTATAAAGGCCAAACAATATTGACTGATAGAAAGTGGATTAAATAAATTATGACATATCCTTTCAACAAAATGTAACTCAAAAGTTAAAATGTTTAGGGATGCCTGGGTGGCTCGGTCAGCTAAGCATCCGATTCTTGATTTCAGCTCAGGGCATGATCCCAAGAGTCCAAGGACTGAGCCCCCACATCAGGCTCCCTGCTCAGTGGGGAGTCTGCTTCTCCCTCTGCCCCTCCCCCTGCTCATGCTTGCTCGATTGCTCTCTCTCAATAAATAAATAAAAATCTTTTTTTTACATACAGAGAACGCCCATACTTCGTACAAAAATTTAAAATGCATATGCTTGTACCTAATACCCCAGAAGTTAACAGTAACAGAGTTTGCCTTTGAGCAATAGAATTAAGGTGACCTTTTCTCTTTTTTGTAACTGTATATTGCTTTTGCAATAAAAATACAATTAAAATTTTTTACCAAGGGCAAAGATATAAATAAGAAAAGTGGGAGATACTAAAATATCATAAATTAAAGAAATAAAAGGATGATTTCTGCTAAAATTAGGGGGGAATTATACATAAAATAGGGTAGGAAGAAAATATTGATAAGTAGAACATTGACAAACTATGTCACATTATTTCCTGATGATCTTTACCTTATGTCACTACAACTGGATCTATTTCAACACCGCCCTTCCTGCCTCTGTACCGAAGAATCTGGGGCCACATTGCCAACTCATCCATCTTAGGGGTTAGGAGCATATTGACAAAGGGTGAATTGACAATGGGAGGGCTGTGGGGTTTGAGAAGTGCATACCTCATCAGAAGAAGAATACTCTGCTTAATTCATTTTAGCCCTGGTGCTTAGCACCCTTCCTTAGAGTTCATGGTAGCTCAGGGAAGGTTTGGTCAAATGTCCCCACAGCTGTACACTTTGTTTAGATATCCTGGGTGGTCAGCATCATCGTCTTGCCTGGACATTTTTATCAGAGGATGGTATAGCCAGGACCTGGCCAGTTTCCTGGATTCTGGAGACAACAGACTGAGATCTGGATTCTGGCCCTGCCTCTTCCCGGGATCTTCAACAAATCCTTGAATGTCCCTGAGCTTTTAGCTTTCAAGTCTGCAATGAGGATAATGGTGATCTTTCAGATGGCTGTGCTGAGGACATGAAATTATACTTTGAAAATACACAGCATAGCAGAAGCTTAAGAAGGGGTATTTATCACCATGTGGCTGTGCTACCTGGAACCAGTGCTTGGCTCTGCGTAACACTTCACACGAAGCAGGTCTCAAACAATTCCTGGTTGAAACCTTGGTCTGTAGGCTCATCCTTAACCTTCCCCCATCTTTGACCAGCTCCTTTCTCCGGCTCACCAGGCTGCGGGCCCTCCCTGCCTCAGCCTTTCACAGAGAACACAACCCTCTAGGATATGAAGCTGTTAACTTTCCTGAAAGCTTTTCTCCAGGGTTGACCATCATCAGTAATTAGCATAACAGTGACGCTGCTGGGGGGGGGGGGGATCATTCTGGGCCTGTTAAACATGTACCCACTCCAAGCGGCTTGACGTGCCTCATATTCCTCTCTAGGCTTCATGTCTTCTCACTAATAAATGTCATTTGTGAGTGGCCCCTCCAAATTCTTATTTTATATTGCCAGGCTGTGGGCTCTCTCAGTTCTCTAGAGAAGTTTTACCTTATGAATTTCACAAGTACCCAGGTATGAACCCACTACAGTTTATATAAGGGATATGTTCTGTTTTTAAACCAAGTGATTGGACGCCTGGGTGGCTCAGTGGGTTAAAGCCTCTGCCTTCGGCTCAGGTCATGATCTCAGGGTCCTGGGATTGAGGCCCGCATGGGGCTCTCTGCTCAGCAGGGAGCCTGCTTCCTCCTCTCCCTGTCTCTCGGCCTGCCTCTCTGCCTACCTGTAATCTCTCTCTCTGTGTCAAATGAATAAATAAAATCTTTAAAAAAATAATAAATAAAAATAAAAAAATAAACCAAGTGATATCAGCATTGGGTTAATTTTCCTTTTTGTTGCAGCATGGGGGCACTAATGTAGTCAATGAATTAGGAATTTTTTTAATGAATTAGGAATTTAATCCAAATGTATGAGTTAATTTTTCAGGGTAAAGTCTACAAATACTTTGGGGTTAAATTCAAAGTATGGGCATATAATAAGCCAAAAATATTGAACTATTTGTTTTGTTGGGCCGACGGGTCCGGGGAACTGAGGAGGCCACAAGACGGCGGCTGCCCTACTGTCTCACCGCCCCGCCCCCCTCTCATCACCTTCCACTCTCAAAAGACCACCAAGGCCAGAGCTTCGGCGGGAAACCGAGGGCTGAACTCCATCCAATCTCCTACCAATTATGGTCATGTTCCCCCGTTCCGCCCACACCCCATAAAAACCCGTGCGCATCCTCCCCAGGTGCGACTTCCCCGACTCCGAGTCGCGGAACCTCGCCCGAGGGCATCTCTATTAAAAATCTCCCCTCGTGCCTATTCGTCTGGTGCTTTGTTTAATCCGCCGTTACTGGGAGGGCTACCGGGAAACCTTACATGTTTTCTCTCTACAGATCCAAAAGCTATCATACAAGTATTATATATTAAATAGGACACTGGTTGTATACAACCAGTAAGAAACATAAATAAAACTTCTCTTCCATTTCTTTAAGAATGAGAATTAGAAAAGGCAAAACCATAGTTAAAGTGAAGAAGAAATCAAGACATATAAGGTAATTGTATCAGAGTAATTTGTTACTTCCAAAGATTCTAAATATCCAAACCAAATTAATCAGATCATGAGACTGGAGTAGGTGTTTACAACCATTAGCAATCATCTTTGAAAAACCAAAGCAAGTGAAAAAGATATCAGAGAATTGAAAATTGGCAAATATTTCAAGTTTCAGAAAGTATTAATTCCAGATTGATAATAACCTTAGCAACGTTTCACAACAGGTTACTAAAGAGATGATTTGTGAACATTAAAAAAAATCACCAATTAGTAACTGTATGTTCTCTAAGAATAAACCTAGCAACTACCTTTTCTATTCTTTTTGGTGAGGACATTAGCTAGCTGTAATAGATTGGGAATCAAGATCCATGAGTTTATGTGGCCACGGGCAAAGTTGCTTGACCTGGGACTAAATATCCTCAGGTGTTTTCTTTATAAGTCACTAATAACTGTTTATCAAGAAAGGTTCCATGGTGAAACACTGCAGAAGCCTTCAGTTAAACAGAGATCAATAAGATTCATTCTTAAAGAGTTCTCAGTCCTTAATAAGTTCACTGCATTGTCAATTTCCAAGAGAGAGGGACTGCGTCCAGTGTTTCCCAACTTCATTGCACAGAAAACAGTCTTTTTCCACAGTACCTAATAAGACTAGGCTTCTGTAGAACTCGGAGAAATGCTGTGCTCCAAGTCCCCTCCAGTTCTAACAGTTTATGGTTAATTATAAACTGTTAGCCAATATAGTCACTGTTGCTACAGTTAAACCCCATGGTTTAGTAATGCTGTGTCAAATTTTTACACAGATACACAAAAACAACGAAAACTGAAATACATATTTTTGAACTCTGGAACTTCCACATTAAGTGATTCAAAATCCAACCTCAAACTAAATTTTAAGGCAACTTTAGATTCAGTGAAGCTCATTTTCCTATTAGTTTTTGTTCCGGGAGCTATTAAAGTTTATCTCCTGATAGGCTATCACTCATTCAATTTAAATTGCATGTTAATTCACTTACAAAAAGCAGGAGGGGGGGGGGGATGAGGGATGGAGAGAGATCATCCCTTTTATAATTCAGTTAAGTAATCCTACATCCTTAATTAGATGAGAAAAACCTTTAACTCTCTCCCATATTTGAAAGACACCCTGAGATATGTTCCAGATACAACACAAAAGGAATAAGCTTTAGCAAACAGTATCATTCCATAACCGAACACATTCTCCAATCACACTTAAACTGCTAATATACACTTTAAGTCTTATTTAAAAAATACTGGTGTAATAAAAAAAATACTTTGTAGTATTGGCGAAGACCTTCTAAGGCTAATTAATACCTGTGATCTATATAGGTATATAAATTCTGCAAATACCAAGCTCTCTATTAAAAAAAAAAAAAAGGATTCCTCTTCTTTTGACTCTACATTCTACCCCCAGTGGCCTTGATCGACCCATGTTTCCAGGAACATCTCAGGTTCCCCAAACCCTCAGTTCAGTAAACCCCAAGAGAAGGCAACCTCTCCACTCTCTCCTGCCTACACTTGAAATTTCCATTTCTCTATTTACCTAGCCTTTCAGAAATACTTTTACTTCTCTGCCAGACAGTTCATTATCACCTTGGTCTTAATCTAATCCTCACAGTAGTCAATTGTTACCCTCTGTATTTACAAATGAGGGCACTTGGGAAAGGTCATACGTACAGTAGAGGGAAAAAGAACCTTGCTTCTGGCGGTTCCCTTGCCGCTTCCCACTCTGCCCCAGGGCTCCACAGTAGCCTGTGGTCACAACCTGCGAAGGGCAGGATGCTTTTCTGTAGATTCTGATCTCACTATTCATTAGAGGGCAGCTTTGATCCAATTACTTGTTTTCTCTGCATCTCAATTTCCCAAACTGTAAAATGGGTATATTGTGGTACACACTTTATTCATTACTTATAGGGTCTACTGATGACTTAATTCATTTATCCATCCAAAACACATATATTGTGCCAAGGCAAGGGAGTCATGGCCATTGCCCTCATGGATTTTGTACCCATATTAGTATAATTATTTTAGTTTACAAGAGCACGAAACAGATGAAGACACCAGAAAGCTGAAGACTAAGAAATAGTAATACCCCATGAAACAAGAGTAGTACTCCATGGTAGAAGCATGGAATATACCTGGGTAGGCCAAAAAAGTATTTTTATATAATAGTAATAAATCAGAAAAATTAAGTTTTTAGGAGTTATTTATTGTAGAGAGAGTGTGTGCATGTGCAGGGAGGAGAGGCAGAGGGAGAGAGAGAGAGAATCCCAAGCCAACCCCATGCTGAGCACAGAGGCTCACACAGGGCTTGATCTCACAATCTTGAGATCATGACCTGAGCCAGAGTCAAGAGTCGGACGCTTAAGCAACTGAGCCACCCAAGTTCCCCAGAAAAATTAAGCTTATTAAGAGTTTTCAAATAGTATTCATACTTCTATTTTCCAAAACTTCCAGTTATCTCTTCAAACAGATTCCCTGGTAGCAGAGTTTCTATCATGCCCTTAGATTTAAGGCGTGTGTTAGTTAAACCACTATCTTAAATTCTCATTTAGAAAGAGCAAAGAAATTCAACAGACACCCACAAGCTTGGGAAAATACCACATGGGAATCATAAGTAGTCTTTAGGTCTTGGTTGTGCAGGTAGTTTATCTGAAGGATTCAACCAACTTGTATCAGTTCAGCTTGGGCTGACCTCTATCCTGAGGGGCCTTGATATAAATCCCAACTGAGATTCTCCCTCCTGAGCACTTTTACCTTCCGTTCAACAATCGTGTTCTTCTCTTTGGTTTGGGAATGTTTTCAGCACATTGAGGAGGTGACTTTTATCTCCTCAGTGAGGACAGGGGGAAAAGAGATGGGGATAGGTAAAGCAATTTCAGGAGAGCTGACATTATGGAGATAATACAAGACTCTTTATAAGATCTGAGGATCTTCTGAAACCTCTCTATGTGGCTGCTGAAGAACTGAGAGTCAGGCGACTCTCTCAACGGTCATAATGCATAAAAGTGATTATATTCCTTTATAATAGACATAAATATTGGCATTTTTCCTGAGAGTTCTCTGATTCACTGACCTGAGGAATGGCTGCTATTGAATTCCCCTTTGGAATAAGTCATTCCTGACACGAAATAATGTCAATCTTAATGCTCATACCCTTCTTAGGAGCTGCCCAAGATCATTACAATTAGAGGTAATAAAATGCCCTCACCCATTTCATCACACATACAAAATAAAGACAGACCAGACTGAGTGGGATCCCCTTCATTTGTGCCCCAACCCTACAATGTAGCGCTGTTTAGAATATACATTGGAAAGTCAAAGTATAGCTCAATTCCACATCTACTGAGTACAAACCATATTCAAGGCACTATACTATATCATGTGAGTGTAAGAATGCTTACAACATGACCCTGGCCCAAGAAGTATTTATAATCTACCAGCAGAGATAGATACCTTGGGAGACAATTCCAAGAATCTGTGGTTGCTGCTAAGAGAGAGGCATCCTTGGGACCACTGGACACACAAGATACTGTGTTTAGACCAGCCTTACTGGAAGTGTACAGGTGTGAAAAATACTTTGGGGAAGATAATGTGCTTGAACTGATTCTGAAAAGTGAATAAAAGATTCTAAGATAAGAGAGGTTGGGGAAAGTGTTCTAGGCAGAGGGGACTACTTATGATCACAGACACTAAGGTGTGAAATCAGAGAGAAACTGCAAATCATTAGAACAATGAGAGCAGAAAGTATTAGGTAAAAGTGGCATGAGATGACCTTAACAGGTAGGAGGAGGCTACAAGTTACAAAATATTTTTTATATAGAAAAATTGTATTTTTGAAATTCAAAAAGGTAAAGATAATTTAGAAATTTTATTTAAAACAGTGACTTTTCCTTCCCTTTTTTCCCATTTCTCTAGTCCAGAATGATGTCCACGAAATAGCCTTTCCTTCATGGAACTGTTCTTGATTCCCTTGGCCATTTGTTATAGATCTTAATATGTGTGTTTTTATTATATATTACATCCATTGCACAGATATATTTTACCTCCTTTCTCTTTCCTACACCTTAAAAGCATCTTGCAAATTAGGTACCGGGTATCACAGGTTTTCAACGGAATGAACTTGTGTGATACTTTGAACTTTTCTAATGAAGCCCAGTCATTCACACATTTTCTTGAACTATCCTCAGAAGTTATGTCAATAGCACACTCTTCCCTCTAGAGGGAGCTGAGGAACTTCCTTTCACTCCACCTCTTAAGAATTCTCTTGTGTGACAAGGACACGAAGGAATCCTCATATACCTAAATCATCGACCATGGGCTATCGTTTAAAAAAGGCTGGGTGTAGCTTTGACGGGTAGTATAAACAGAAATGGATTGTGGAAAAAAATGTATTTTCTTGGAACTCTTTTCTGGGTAGGACCAATGTTTTGATGGTTCTCGCCCTCTCACACACATGGTATGAAAAGGCCTTACCAAGGATTACCCCTATCCTTGGAAGCCACGAAATAAAGAAGAACTTAAGAATACACTAACACACACACACATACACACACACAACAGGTGTATAGCAAGGTACTTGTGCCCTTAAAAAAGATTTATCCTGCTTTTTCCACCAGGTTAAGAAACCACATAGTTGTCATGGCCCTGATGTCTGTCTAGTATTAAAGAACTTTCCATTTATTTAGGTCTTGGGATCCTCAGGACTGAATTTAATGACACCAGTATTCAGAAACTGATCACATACCAACATGGCTAATAATAAGTGGAATTAGGATAATGATCCTCTTTCCTTGAAATAATAAAAACGAGCACCAGGAAGATAAGCTCATTTGCTTAAGGTCACAAACCTAATTAGTTTTAAACAAATAACAGCGCCAGAGTGATTTATGATAGTTGAATAATTATTTCAACCTGAGTTCTAATTTTCAATAAACTTTCAATTTAATAAAAACAAACATGTTATTTAAGGCAAATTAGATTAATAAGATACCCCAAAAGAAAAATAGTTTACAAAATAATGAAGAGTAATTTTGTCATGTGGGGTTTTTGTTTTGTGTTGTTTTCTAAAACAGTAGCGAGACTGAGTTCATCATTCAATTTGAATGAAAGAATTCTCTTTTGAAGTTTGGCTGGCAAGCTTCCAGGAAATCAAGAGGTCATATGTCTGAAAAGGACTGCTTTCATTGTCCTGATGCCACAGAGCTCCAGTCTCTGAAGAAGAGTGAAAGTCCAAGTACCTACTTTCTATGCAAATTATTTCCATTTACTACTTATATGAACTATTCTTATGCAATAGGCCTACTTTTCATTTAGAACCAAGACCAGAAAATTTTGCTTATTTTCATCCTAAACATGCGGGTTTGGAGTCAGGACACAACCCTACCCTCACACACACACACACACACACACAATTTCTACCCTGACCATAAAGCACACTCCTTTTCTGATTTACTGTGCCTTTCTTTCCCTTTTTTCCTTCTCTCTCTCACCTCTTCTCTTTTCATAGTTGGATTTAGAATTAATGGATGGTGATGAGGCAGAAGAGGTAAGGAAGGTAAGGAGGAAAGGAAGAGATTATTATAGAGGGTACAAGCAAGTTCACAGAAAGTTGGATGAAAAAAAAGACAAGAGATGAAAAGAGTTGTTATCTAATAGCACTGGATTTCTTCCTTACCCATCTCAAGCATAATTTTAAGTGACAACAATCCTATCCAAATTCCCTCACTGTAAACCACCATGTATCAGCAAGGACATCAGTAGAGTACATTACTCCAGGTTGTTTCTAGGGTTGCAATTCTAAAACAAATGAGGGTGAAAACTGGATGTTCTTTCTTCTATTTGATCCCAGTATTATAAATGTGATCTGTAACTGATTCAATATTACTGGTCCCAACATGTCTGGATCAATAATGCACAGATCAGAGGATCTCTGCTTCTGGGAAAGGTATAGCCCAATGCTTCCCCTAGCAGCATCTAGGAAAGAGTGGATGAATGACAAAAAGCATACTTTAGTTAAGGCACAGTGGCATGGATGCCATGGGAACTAGATGAACTGGAATTCCAGATTGGGGGAAATCTTTCCAGGATGAGCCATCACCACCAACTACCCACTTGTTGGGAGGAAGTGGTTGGAGGTTTCTAGTTGAGGACTGGGGGAAAATGCAATCAGCAAGGATTTTGGCAGCCAGATGGATTGAATGGAAACTTGAAGTATTCAAAATGTAGCCAGTTTCCCATCCTTCAAAGGACCCTTGCTGAATTCTGGAATTGCAAGTGAGAGATTGGGGAACCAGAGGCTTTGAAAGGCAGAGTGACATTTGCCTTAATCTCTTAGAACTCTTATACATTCCTAGTAGGAGGATAACTTAGTACTACTGCACAGGAAGCCTCTAGTATCTAGTCAATAAATGCATACCATGACCTAGCAATCCTACTCCTGGGTATTTACCCAAAGAACAAGCTATAGACCGCCCATCCCCCCTCTCCCACAAAGATTTGTGCAAGAATATTTACAGTGATTTATGGGGTACCCGGGTGGCTCAGTCAGTTAAGCATCCAACTCTTGATTTCCACTTATGTCGTTATCTCAGATAATGAGATCATGAGATCGAGTTCTGAGACGGGCTGCGTGCTGGGCGTGGAGCCTAAGATTCTCCCTCGCCTTCTGCCCCTCCCCCACCTGGCTTACATGCTCTTTCTCTTTCTCTCAAAAAAAAAAAAATTTTGTAAGAGCCAAAATTGAGGGGAAACCCTAGTAGAATTGATAAGTAGTAGTATATTTATACACGGTATTAGGCAGCAAATAAAAAGAACAAATTACCACTCTTGACCAACCTGAGTGAATCTCACAGACAAAATATTGAGGGAAGTAGACCAAGGAACAATGTGTACTGCATGATACCATGATACCATTTATATGTAGTTCAAAAATGAACAAAACAAATCCATGATTATATAGGTCAGATGAGTGGTTAGTTTTGGGGTGGTATCAACTGGCAGGGGCATAAGGAAACTTGTAGGGGTGCCGGTAACTTTCTATACTTTCTATATTAACCTGGTGGCACTTCCTTGGCTATATACCCATATAAAGATTCATCAGGCTGTACAATTATATGAATCCTCAATACAATGTACCAAAAAAAAACCTCACATAGAATCATTTGTTGTTAGAACTAGGAAGCTTAGTGATCACCGTGGCCAACTTCTATTTACACATGAGGAAACCAAGGCTCAGAAAACTTAAATTGTAAATGTCCTACAGCTAATGTATTCATTTGTTCAACAGGTAATTAATGAGTGTTTACTCTTTGCTGAGACAGGATTAAGATATTTAAACAAGACAGATACATGACCCGCTTTCATAAAGCCTATGACTTAGCTGTAGAAACAGAATTTAAACAGACAACCTAAGAAAATAAGTATATAAATTGCATACTGTGATCAATGTTTTGAAGGACTGACACCAGTTGTTTTTAACGATTGCACCTGGAGCTGGAACCCAGCTCACTTGACTAATGGGTTAGTCCTCTCTTGACCCCAACAACATTGCCTTTTTCCATAATCTGAGCTTTTTAAAAACTAGGAGCAAATTATACATCTACATGAATTTATTTCTCCAGATTTAAAGGGCAATCTTTAATTATAAAGCATAAGCAAAACAATAAATAAACTTAAAGGGATGATTTTCTCCCAAATGCCAAAAAATAATAATAATAAAGACCCAATTTCATCCGATGAGGCACTACCAAAATTATTGGACTTAAAATGTGTTTCCTGTTTGTTAAATTTCAGTTCTTTAGATTCATCAAGTTTATGGGCTGGCAATGGGCTCTCAATCACTTTCCCTTAGCAGAGCAGCCTCTGGTGCCTGTTTATTTGATATTTATCTGAAGCCAATGGTTATAAATTAGCCAACTTAGAAAACAGAACTGAGATAAATCAATCTCAAGACAACCAAGATATCCCTAATAATGTTAAAATACACAACACATCTGATAGCTTAACCAACTCACGGTCTGTTACTTTGGAGATCTGTTTTGAAAGAGGCCAGCCACTACTCGGTATCTGGCTGGAGCAGATTGTCTCTGCAGAAAGGCTGGTCCAATTTTCCTGCAACAAAGCAGAAGTCATGAGTAACCTCAGTTTTCTTTGCTAGGAAACAACTGTAATGCCACTGTCTTCAGTTTGGTTTCCGGAGAAGAAGACCCTGAAACAAAGATGTGGGTGAACGTAGTTCATCTTGGAGCTCACCTTAGGAAGCACCAGCGGGAAGGAAGACAGCGAAGTGAGAGACAGAAGGCAAGGGCTGTGCACAACTGGGTCTCATCAGGCTGCCAACCACGAGGAGATTGCACGCTGTGCCTCGAACTCTGCCCACCTGAGGGGCCACGGGACTGAGATACGGAGACGCCGGCTCCCATCTATCATCCTTAGAGGGCTGCTCCTGGGGCCATGGCCCCCTGGTGCTTCCAGCTGCCCCTTGTGTGGGCTGAGCACACAGCTATAGCCAGAAAAAGCCCGCAGGCAAAAAGTGACAGCTATTTGCAGTAAGAAGCCATCTGTGCACAGAAAAAGGGCGAATGCTGAGAGCATAAACATGGCCACCAACAGAGCCAGCTAGACACACATCTCAATGAACAGAGCACATAAGAACGTCAATCCTTACACACAACTGTGAGCCATATAAGAAATGCACTGCTTAATTGGTTAAGCAGAAATCAGGTTGGAACCTGCTGAACAATAAACAGTAACTTGCTCTAAAAATTGAAAAGCACTATAGGGATAAATCTATTCTTTTCTTCACTTATTACTTAGACTGTGGGCCATCTGTGGTCTAAGTCTAATGATTAAAGGAATTATTTTTCTCAACGGGAAGATCACCCCGTGTCTTTATGAACTGCCAGTGTCTTCCTATTCAGCTTCAGTGGAAGAATAAGCCAAAAGTGGTCATGTATGGCATTAGGGAATTTAGAGAGATGATAGATAATACATAGATAGATAGATAGTAGATGATAGAATGACAGATACGAGATAAATTATATATGCATAAAATACATATCTCTTAATGTATTTTTTAATTTAATGAAAGAAAAAGAGCCTAAATGAAACTAAAGGCATGGTTAACTTTAAATAAATCTTTCTTTAGAATAATATATTATTTTTCTAATATATTCCTCTCAGGTCAAGAAAAGGAATTATGAAATCAATTAAGAATTTTATATCACAGGGTTTTTTAACTAGATCATTCAACTTACGATCATACCAATTCTCTTTTCTCTGACAGATGATGCCATGAGCACAATGTCATTTCCTTTGTTCCACCTCATGATTTTTGTTAGTTATATCTTCATACTGTCAAGATATAACAATTTATATTCTTTTCTTTGGCCTAATTTTCACAATTATGTAGTGTTTACTTGATATTTAAGTGAAGGCAGTGCTCCTCACCAGTCCTTTTACTGTAGCTCCTCCATTGCTCAACTTTTTTTTTTTTAAAGATTTATTTATTGATTTTAGATAAAGAGCAGGGGAGGGGCAGAGGGAGAGGGAGAGAATCTTAAGCAGACTGCACTGAGTGGGAAGCCCGAAGGGGGGCTTGAACCTACGACCCTGAGATCATGACCTGAGCCAAAATCTAGAATCAGACGCTTGCCTGACTGCGCCACCTAGGTGCCCCTAGACTATCTTAATTTAACTTTTAGTTGGCTGAAGTTCATGGATAAGCAGTTTTTCAAGAAGGGCCCTTGAGCACCAGTAACCCTTGACATTTTCTTTTTTTGTTTGTTTGCCTTTATTCTCCAGTGAGCATTGGCTGGGAATAACAAATTTACTTCATACTTCCCTTTTCAGAGCTACTTAGTAGCCTTTTCTCCCCTCTGACAGAGTCTTGAGTGTTGCTATGAAGTAGTCTGATGCCAGCCAAAAGTTTTTACCTTGGTAAATGGCTTGCTCTCAGCCTAGGAATTTCTAGGATTTTTCTCTTATTCTAGAAGTACTGGTATTGAACATTTTGTATACATTTTCTGGAACACCTTGAGGGAATTTTTTAATGTGCATTTATCTTTTTCTTTCTTCATTTCTGTAAGATAATGCCATCACTTCCGTGTGGGAGGAGCACCTTCTCCAATTTTGCCTATTTCTTCCTATGAGCCATTTCGACGACACTGTAGTCAACAAAAAGTAATCACCCACTGCATTCATCTTTCTCCACACCTGGGTCAGGATTCCATGGACTTTGTATGCGGCTCTGAGGAGAAAAGAGAAGTGAACTTGCCATGCTCTGCTGTGACCTTCTGTTTTGTCCCCATCTGCGGTTTCCTTTTCCTTCCTTCGCTACTTTTTAACGTTAATGGCATTGAGCTATTTCTACTGATGATGATTTTTCTGACCCTTTACTATTTTTGTGACATTTCTGACTAGAAGGCCGTTTTATTCTTCCATCTTAACATAGATATCCCCAGAATTCATATTTCTTAAGCTCCCTTAACTAATTCATATGCTCTCAAAGTTCAAGATCAGTGATTCACGTATTCCTGTGCCAAATAATACTTGCTGTTCATCACTTAGGATATACTTATCCTCTCTGAAACTCAGGGTGACTTTATCTGCAAAAGAAGAACAAGATCTTCCCAGATGCAACATATTGTGAGGTTGTGACAATGAGAAAAATGAGTTAATGTGTAGTAATATATTTCAGAAAACTTTGTCACATTCAAGAGGAAAGATGTTGTTATTGTAGTTTCCACAATCTCCTTACATGAACTAAAGGCTTCGCTCAAGGGATTAGTCTTTTTCCCCTGTTTGGGTGCTATAGTGGCTAAAGTAGGTACAATATTTCTCAGATATTTTATTCTCTATTGTATCTTATTGGAATAGCCATTACAGTGAATAAGTTGAAAATTCCCTTTTCTAATTTTTTTTTTTTTGGTAAGACCTTAAAACCTTGAAAATAGTTATTCATTCCAGATTGGAATAAATAACATGGTTATTTTTAAATGTTTTTTTTGTTTTGTTTTGTTTTGTTTGGTAACCTGAAATCCCACCATAAGGGAAGACAAAGCAGCTATAAAAGAGAGTTGGGGGTGGGGGGGGGGGG